>CM040934.1:21837152-22297152 GCA_023029165.1 Gobiocypris rarus | reverse complement strand
TTTGCACTAAACTATTTCCCATTTCTCCCACCCGTGGCAGACACACTCTAGCGATGCAGTGCTAGACGCTTTTTTGCCTCGACTTTGATGTCCGACCATTTCTTTTTTATTTCGGCCATGGTCCGAGGTTGTGAGGCTACAGCATTTAAGGCGTCTGCAACCTTTTGCCACTCAACTGCTTTTTTGGCATTAGTAATGGCCACACTGTGCCCTCCAAACAACATTTTTCTCCTCTTTTCCACCACACCTCGTCCTGTTTCATCCGTACGCAACTTCTGATGCAAATCCAACGCAAAGTTTTATAAATGAGGCCCCTGGTGACTGTGGGGGCCATTTTAGTACAGTGAACTCATTGTCATGTTCAAGAAACCAATTTGAAATGATTCAAACTTTGTGACATGGTGCATTATCCTGCTGGAAGTAGTATCCATCAGAGAATGGGTACATGGTGGTCATAAAGGGATGGACATGGTCAGAAACAATGCTCAGGTAGGCCGTGGCATTTAAACAATGCCCAATTGGCACTAAGGGGCCAAACATCCCCCACACCATTATACCACCACCACCACCAGCAAATCATGCACAGTGGTAACAAGGCATGATGGATCCATGTTCTCGTTCTGTCTCATCATGGGTTCAAGTACTCGCCGATACCAACACCACAACAAATTCTGGCATCGGAATTGGAACAACTCTAGTTTCTCCATACCCAACCCTATTTTTTTTTATTTTTCTTCCTGCTAACTATACATTGCAAAGTTTCTGGATTGACAATAGTATTTCAATTCATGATTGAATGACAGTGATAACCATATTAATGAACAGAACACAACTATTTGTTACTGCATGTCAAATTTTCTGTGCATCAAGTCTCAATGTATAAGCAAAACAATAGACTTGCCACTTTTTCTATGTAATATGTTAGGGGTGAACCGAAATTTCAGCCGCCGAAAATGGCAATATCTAGCCTAGAAATCTAGACGCACCCTATTGGCAGCAAATTTAATTTACCCGAGTGTGTCATCTAGCAACTCTCAATACCCTTCTAAGCTGGAAAAGTCTAACTCTGGACGGGCCAATCACATTGTGTATAGAGTCGGTGGGCGGGCTTAACGTAATGACGGCAGAATTGCAATGGTTCCTTCTGCTTGAAAACAAAGGAGATGGCGGCGACTGGAGATGTTGGCGTACAGCGGTCTTTTGAATCTGCTTTGGCCGCGACTCTGAAAGATTTAAAGTTAAGCTTTTTGTTGAAAAAAGAACAAATAATTGAGAGCTCTAACTACGTCAGCTTCTTCTTTGCTCTGGTTGGTTGTAGCGCTATCCAATTGCGTGCAGAGGGAGTTTGAAAGACAGACGTTTATCCCGCCTCTCGGATTGAGCCCTGTCAATGGTGAGTTTCCAGACCAAACATCTTGATGTGGGTCTGGCTTGTCAGGCTAGGCAATATCAGTTTCATGGTCGAAATAAAAAAACAAACAGCCAAAAACATCAACCGAAAAATGTATTGTATTATTGTATTGAAAAATGTATTGTAATGTATGGTATTATTATTTATATTTATTGTTAAAAATATTTTACGGTAGCGTTATGTAACTTTTAATAAAAGTTTGATTATTCTATTGGTTTGTGATTTTTCGTTTCAGATCCATTTCAGTTACTTTTACTGCCTATATTTTTCTTCATATTTTTACTCTTAGAATTATTTTTATTATAGGCAATAAAGCTCTTTCTCTTTCTGATTAAATTCAAACTATTTAAATACATATATAGTATAAGTTTTTAAAAGAAGTCATTTTCGGCTTCAGTTTCGGTTTTTGGCAAAGTGCATCCTAAATTTTCGGTTTCAGCCCAGAATTTTCATTTCAGTGCATCACTATAATGTTACTTTGTTGTTCATAGTCTTACTAACTTTTCAAAGCAGTCACTGTTTACATATAATTTTACAGATTTTTAAATATAAAATAGATCTAAGCACTGATGTTTTATGATCTTTCCTGAAAGTGATTTCTTTTTATTTAATTAATAAATAGGAGAAGTTAATATTACAGACTGTTTCTTTACATTTATTGTCAGTACTGGGCTCTAGGGCTGTATTTAAGGGAGAATATTTGTTCGGTGGGTTGGTATTCGATTTTCAAATTTGGGATTTGAATATTCTTTTTTTTTATAAGAAAAATAGAATCAAAACGTATTAGCCTTTTCACCCGTTAGGTGCACTGCAATGCTGCACTGTGCAGCTGTGAAAGAGTGAAAGTGTGGCCGTGCACATTTTAGTTTCAGTTTTAAATTAGAGCCAATTTGACTGCGGGTTGCTTGAATGCTGGGTTCATTAGCCTATTATTATTAAATAAAAAACACAAACACAAAAAGTGCAATGACAAATTCCCTTAAATAGGTGCTTTTACTTTTCGCTTTGAAACCAAATCTTCCACGATCATCTTGTTATTCAGCTTCTCACTCTCGTGATGAATGAAATCTGACTCTTGTCCAGCTCACACTGCACGTTCAGTTTTTAATTCTCTAACTGAACTAAATGATTTTTTTACTACTATAAAAACTGCGGTGGATGCAGTGGTCAAGTTATGTAACCGTTGTTTTGCTAACACAGACTATCACAGCAAGCCTATTACCTGTTATTATTAATCTAAATTAATCTTCTGCGAAATATAGGAGCTTGTTACTAGGACGTAACAGACCTCTGTGTTTTGTATCACTAGTGCAGTGTCTGTTCTCAGAGCATATAGCCTAAGCCCTACCCGCATGAGGCGCGCCGCTTCTCGAGATTCTTGGCTTTATTAGAGAGAAGAATATGTTCAGCCCCCTGCCTCCGAATCGTCGGTGTTGATTACTACCGAAGCTTCAAAAAGCAAAATAATAGTATTTGGACCAGCCATACTGGGCTGAACATCACAGTTTACATGGGTTGGGTACTTTTCACTGTGGATGACATGGATCATCTGCCACCAAAAAAGATTTTTTTTTCACTTCATGAAATGAACGGCTCATTCAGGTTTAGTAAACTGGATCAGTTGATTCACTGAAAAGATCAAATAACTCAAAAAGAATGATATCATGAAAATGTCTCATTAACTTTTTTCTACCATTTTGGAACTTGAAATGGAAATTGGGGCCATCATTGTGGTGTGGCTGGGATATTCTTAAACAAAACAAAAAAACATTTTGTGCTCCAATGAAGAAAGACGGGCATGCAGGTTTAAAAATCTTGTGAGTCAATGACTAAACCTTCTATTTTGGATAAAATATTCCTTTCATAAATCAATACAAATTTACCCTCATTTATTTTGAATTTGATGATTATTCATAGCATCTGCCAAACCTTCCTAATATGGCTAAATGTATTAACAAAAGTACTCACAATTTGAACCACTCATTCAAGCACAAGTGAAGAATTTTCAAGACTGTTCCTAAAAATTGCATCTGCATCCGGGACTTATGAACGTCATTTGACAGTCCGGCAGAGATTTCATTTTTGCACATTGTTTCACCAAACTGTGAATGAACATTAAAAATACATACAGTCTTTGTTTCAATGTTCATATACCGACTAGACAATGCCTATTTGAGTTTAAGACAAGCTGAAGACTGAAATCCGAAGCTGAATTCAAACAATTAACGTTAACCAGTTTAAGCTCAAAGTTCAAAACATTCGCTGCCAATTCATAAGCTTTCGAGACAAACAGAACTCACTGACATTCAGCCCACGCTTCAGACAGCGTGTCCGATTTAAACTATGCACATATACAAATTAAAAACGGTTTAATGAAAACTTTCAAGGGTATACATTAGGAATCGGCTGCACAGTCAGGGGTTCATCAAATAGCGGTTAGTAAACTGACATGGGGAGTTGAAAAAAAAGAAGAGTTAAATCAGTCCGACGCGAGAATTATCCCGCATGTTTGCAATATACGTCCTACAACATGAATCAACTTCGCAAATGCTTAAGTACAAACGTTATATAGCTTGTGGCTAAACGTGTCAGACCAGACGCGTGTTTCCTCACACAAACCACGTATAAAAAGCCAAGACACGCTGGACACATCTGCATTTCCGTCGAAAAACACAAATCCCTGCTGAATAGTCACATTTATGCTCGGTCTACAACCCAATGCTGGCAACAAAAAAACGCTAACATGGTAAATATCGCCAGTGTTCACCGATTGTTTGTGAGTTAGCTTATGCTAACATCTGCTAACCAACCTGAAAAACTGAGCATGAGCATTTGACATGTGTCGGTTTAACAGTGTGGCGTTGCTTTTCCCACAGACTAGAGGTCAACGATACTATCATAAGATGTGAACTGAGCTGAATGCTTAGAAAAGTCTCCTCACGTGGGGAGAGAGAGAGACTGCTGTGTTTGGTAAAGGGGCGAACGAGAGCAAGGCCTCGCTGAAGCTTCGGCCTGTAGTGCGAGCTCTATGCCGTGTGGTGCGCTACTGACCTGCGCTGCCAGTCATTCCAGTTTCGCTGCAGTTTGTGGGCGCTGCTCAGCCGAGACCCGAGGGCTTTGCGGCTCATTACCTTTCCGAAGACAGCATGACCCGTCTAACACGGGAAGAGTCTGCAAACAAACCCTAATTTCACCGTTCACTTTATGTCCATGCACAGGTTTGAAATGCCTTGAGCGTGTTTGAAACTGAGAGGCAGCGGCCTGACCCTCCCATCTATTTCTCTACTCTTTCCTTTATCGCTGTTCACACGGCTGCAGCACCATCTATCGGTGGATAGAAATAACTGCAGCTCTATTGTTATTAGTATAGATAGAGAAATTCATTACGAAAAATGACAGAAACATGGGCATACTTAAAAGAACCCCTGGGATTTTTGCTCACTTGAATCTTAAAATAAAAGAGTGGTGAAAAAGCAGAAAAATTAATTAATTGAATGTGATATTTCACCTTTTCACTCGAAGCAGAAAATAGCAACATATGTTGGTGTAGCTGTGGTTGCCTAGTGACAACAGGATGTGTATTAAATGGAGAAATAAAGGAAGAGAGCGTCAACCAGGAAAAGAAAACAATGCAAACCAGCATTGGTATACAAACATATACCATTTTTCAAACGTTTTTTATTAATCATATCTTAAGATATGGGAACTATTATTTATTTACAGCGTTTATTGTTAACAGATGGGACCACATGACTTTAATACAAAGAGCATCAGATAATTCATACACAATATTAACATAGGCTATTAATAAGACTCAAATGTGTTTGGTGAAGAGTTTATAGTTATTATTCAAGGTCAAACGGTTGCACATCCATTCACCACACCCAGGTTGCATAATTATACCACAAGATGGTAGCAAGGAGCTAAAGCAGAATTCATCGACCCGATACTTTTCTCTCAAGTTTCTGACATCCAGTAACACTCAAGTCATTGCACTTGTTCAAGCAATTAGAAAGAGATGGTCCACTGAGCTGCATATTCTCTCACACAGAGCATTGCTGTGTTTTGTAGGCACCATTGCCCAGCCCAATGCATGGATTGAAGTTGCTAAGCAACAACGTGCGCAATAAACACTGTATCAGTACACGGGGATGTCGGATGGTAATTTATGGAGATTATCTGGCTCACAGTATGTTATTGCACGATTTGAATTAACTACGACTATGAATTAAGATTATTTAACTATACTGCAGCCCATTATCGGTCATGTTTTTGTGTTTACTCTCTAAGCAATACAGAAAGCAATGGCAATTGCACATTTGAGGTCTGCAGAAAGCTCTCATAATTAACAATATGTGCAGCGGTTCGATTGTCCTGCAGGAAGTGCTGAATGTCACAGCTGTTGCTTATCTAATGTGCACTACCTTCTGCACAACATCTGAGGGACTAAGGTACAGCAATGGGGGAAGATATTGGTAATCAGAAACAACTTCTTGGAATGAATCATCCTTTTTCAGTGTAAATGTACAGCTTTTTTTGTGTGAATTCTACTCATAAAACAGGGAGCGATATGTTTTATCTCATGTCTGCACATCAGCTGGCTTTGAACTGACTCAAAAATCAATACCAGACTCAAAAGGATATTTTTAGCTTGCTCACATGTCTTAGTTCATCTTCCTCAAACAGATCATGGGTACGGCCAATGATGGAAATGTCTGAACTACTTTCTGGTCGAAAGCTTGGTGATCCAGGGAATTAATTTAATGTGGCTCCATAATGATGGTTTTAAAGGACCCTTATTAATAATGTCTTGCCAGTTTATACAGTAAAGTAGGTGGTCATACATGTAAATGATGCTGAAAGCTCCAGCAACAGGATATACTAATTTAGAGAGCATATTTATGTCTTCTTCAGTGTAAGAATGAGTCATATCTCCATGCTCCTGCCCTTAACTGTAATAGGCGGCGGCCCTCACAAAGATAAGAGGAATTCTGGGCCTTTAATAGCATGGGCTCTGTAGGCCGTGAGATAAAGCAGACGCACTATCAACTGCAAGACGGTGTCAGGGGAGACTAATGGAACTAAGAAAGTAGTGTGACGTGGGTGTTCAATAACTCTGCAGACATGCTGGACATGATATTTTCAACAAATTATTGCAGTGTGAAATGGTTTCATGGATTTGAATGTAAACCATTTAACCGTTGGTTATTTTCTTTCTTTATTCTAGGGCCAAACATTTTCTGAAGCACCATTAATCTTTACTCACTCCAGGTTGCTGTGTGGACAAGGTATGCCATGAATGGGGTTTGCAGATTGAATTTCACAAGCTAAAGAATCAAGACAGGTCATTTGTGTTTAATGTTTCTGTAACAGTGCAAATTAGATGCAGCCGGCCATATGGTTGTAAAACAATGTATGAAACTGAATGTCATAGCAATTCATAATCCTCTAACAGACATAATATTGACAAATATTTCACCAACAAAAACAACATTGATTGATATTGATTAATACATTCAATCAAATAATGAAATTATATTTGAAATGAAATGACATTAAATTAAATCTGAACCTAAACTATTTTAAACAATAAAGCTTGAATTTATTTACATACAAAAGACAAATCACAAATATGACCTCTCTTTATTTGGCAGTAATTTAGAGAGTACAATCAGATATTATTATAATATGCTGATTTGCTGCTCAAGAAACATTTATTTTTATTATCAATGTTAAAAAAAAACAGTTTCTGCTTAATGTAATCTGTGATGCATTGTGTTCTTTCCTCAATTATTTGATGAACAGCATTTATTTGAAATAGATTTTGTAACATTATAAATGTTTTTACCGTCAATGTTGATTAATTTAATGCCTTTGCTGAATACATATTAATTTCTTTTAAACATTTGAAAGGTATATCTGCCCAGGCAGAATTACATTGGGTTAATGACCCAAAATAAAAATTTTAGGTTCTTGGGTTCTCTCTTTCTCCCTTTGCACAGTCTGATGTCAGTATTCTGGATCTGACCAAGTAGGAAGAGTCCAACAAAAAGGCAGGGGCTGAGAGGCTCACACACCCTCTAATCTCCCCAACACTCGACAGTTCTGCAGCACACATGCTCACAAACACACACACACACACACTTCAAATCTCAGTCTCATCTCTCTTGCACTAAACATGCTCTGTTGGGAATTGAGTTTAGCCCTACTGTTCACCGGCTTCTCAGCATGGGCTCTGCCTTCAACTAACATCAAGATCACACAAGGTGAGTGCCACCAGAACCAAAGACATGGATACAACGCAGACACAGATATATGCTTTAATTAGCTTTAAACAGGGAATAGACAGCTAAACCAGAGCTGCTTTGCCAAGTTATTGATTCTGTTTGTAATGTATAGTTTAAACTTATATTTTGCAGTCTGTTGTCCCATTGAATGATAATTTGACAATACAGTAATGCTACGCTTGAAATGTTTTATTGATTTACAAGACCTTATACTAACAGTGAAAGCATCTTTAAAGGTTAAGTATGACTCGTAGCACGATTAGCACTTTACAATAAGATTTCATTTGTTAATATTAGTTAACTACATTAACATGAACCAACAATGTAAAATACTTTTTAAAGCATTTATTCATAGTGGATTATTAAAATCATAGTTATAATTGGTAAAATTATTTAGTGGACCTGAGCTATACATGAACAAACAATGAAGGCTTTATTTGTATTAACTAACATAAGTACATGCTGTTACAAATGTATTGCTTATTGTTTGTTAATGAATTAACTAACATTAACTAATAGGACCTTATTATAAAGTTATTTCTGTATCCACAAATGCATTAACATTGAAATTAATTGATCGATTATTTATCTAGGAAGCTTTTTTTCTGAGATTAAGCTGATTTAAATGATAATGTAATTTTGAAAGTGTAATATTCAACATTTTCAGTGGAAATTGCAATCTTTTCCTTTTGTTAACAGACTTTCTTTAACTGTTGCACAGCTCAAACTAAATGGAATGCAGGCTGTTGCTGTGAAAAGGAAACCATGACAATATATTCTGTAATCAGCTAGATACTTTCCAGATGATGTTTCAAATAACGTAACATTGTATTTTTGTGGCGTTTTCACGTGTTTGACCTATTATACTCTTATCTACTGAACTGCTGTTTTAAATAAAAACTGCAAACGGATTTAATGTCATTACCATTTCCTCTAGCACTTCCCCTGCAACTGTCAGATTCAAACCAGCCTGTGACATGTCCTCTCTTCTGGACTGAATTTGAGGGTTACTGTTACCGCTTCTTCCCCTTGAATCGCACCTGGGCAGAGGCAGATCTGTACTGCGCTGAATTCTCAAATGGACACAAATCTGCCAAACTCACCTCCATACACAGGTATGATTCCTATGCGGAGATGCCACACTTTATTTTACAGTACAAGATTTTTGCTGGACTTAAAAAACAAAACAAAAACAAAAACAAAAACACACATTAAATAAGTACTTTCTAATAACTTTTTTTCATAGCTGGGAAGAAAATGTGTTTGTCTATGATCTTGTGAACAGCCGCGTACCAGGAATTCCAACAGATATTTGGATTGGCCTTCATGATAGAAGACAGGTAAAAACATGATACCATTCTCTATTAAGTGCAACACAGAACATTCCCACACATGTATTTTATGAATGATTCATTGATATCATATACTAGTTTGCAATGTGAAGCAATTATGATTCTTATTTACTCATGAAAAACAACAGCATGATTTACAAATGTGTTGTAAAAGACAAGTAAAGCCTGTCACTAATAATCTCATTTACAGATATAGTTTCATTGAGTGACTTTAATCATTTCCAGAGACTGGAGAACCAACATTCTGGTCTAACACCAAGTTGAGATTTAGTTTATTGTTTGTGGATGATTTAACAAACCCTCTGATCGGTAATGCAAAGGTTTCTCAGAGATCCTGGATCAAATGATTAAAATCTCCTGTAAACTCATGCCTGGCATGATGACTTTATCACTTTAGGGTCAAAGGGCAAACAACAAGCAAATGTGATATCATTGTTAATCATAGTTTGTTGGTAGGAGGGCACTATGGAGTGGACAGATGGGTCACCCTTTGAATACAGTTACTGGGATGGAAATCAGCCCGATGATGGCATCCATCGCATCCCTGAGGAGGAGGACTGTGTGGAGATCTGGTACAGACAAAACAGTGGTGAGTGTTGCAATGGACTGAATCGCTAATTATTATGGCTATTTATACAACAGTGAATAATTTAGTTAATTTAGTACAATTAATATAACATGATACAAAAAATGTATAGCCTTCTACCACTGTAAAAAAAGTTGCTACTTTAATTTAAGTACCGGTACAATCAACTTGGATGTTTAAGTAACTTTAACTTCAATTACATTAAACTGACTTTAGAAAAATAGTTGAATTAGCAATGTAGAAACATGTTGTCATAACTTATTTATCATATACATTTTTTTACAGTGTTTAAAAGTTTGGGGTCAGTACATTAAAAAAAAATTATATATTCAGTATATATTTTGCTCACCAAAGCTGGATTTATTTGACAAATAATACGTAAAAAATTACAACTTAAAAAACTAAATTTTTTTTGCCAACGCTGAATATTCAGCATCATTACTCCAGTCTTCAGTGTCACATGATCCTTCAGAAATCACTCAAATATGATGATTTACTGCTCAAGAAACATTTCTGATTATTATTAATGTGGAAAACAGTTGTGCTGCTTAAAAGTGTTGAACAAACCATGATCCATTTTTCTTTGATAGAAAAATCTTACTGACCATAACATTTTGAACAGTAATGTATATATATATATATATATATATATATATATATATATATATATATATATATATATATATATATATATATATATATATATATATATATATATATATATATATATATAGTCATAATACTATGAAAAAGCATTACAAAATGGAAAAACTGTTTGCATCTTTCCATCTTTTGCAGCACTGAGGTCTTGGAATGACAACAATTGTGATAAGGCCTTTCCATTCGTGTGTAAGATTCCTACACTGGAAAACTAAGCTCAGATCTAAGTTTATCCAGTTCTTTAACATCGACATTGACACCCCAACATCCCTCGATCACAGTGTAGCGACAAGATGTCTGCTCATCTGCATCCCTGCAGTGATGATGGACTTTCTCTAGCCTGTTATAGACATTTCACATGCATTTCCCTCCCCTTCACTCCAATTCCCTGCCCCCATCGTCCCTCCATCACTGTTGCTGTTTTCTTGTTCCTCTGGGGCCATGACTCATGACACACACACACACATTCCTCTGTTCAACCCTTATGGAAACGAACCTTTACTTTTCTCACCATAGGAGCTGTTGAATATATGTTGATATTGACTGAGATAGTGAGTTGCAATATTGGTTATAGACAGTTATAGACTGAACACTTAGTTCACACGGAAAACGGAGGTCCCCACCCTTAATCATCTGCCTGCTAATATTCTGTGGACATTTTTTGAAACTTCTTTTCAAATGGGTTATATTTGCTGAACCCTCAAACTTGTTATTTTTTGTAAGACTTTTTAACATGTGTCCATTGACTCCTGAGTCTGGATCTGGCATCCGGAACACTGTCATTATGTCCATCTGTGCACATTTATCACTGACCTAGAAGGTGAGATTCTGAAAGAGAAGGGATTTAAGTCTCTGCTGACTGCAAAGCTTCAAAAGGCTGTTGACCTTTTCAGCTTTTCTCGCCAGCTTATGGGCTGTGCCAATTAGTGACCAACATTTTTTTTTTAATTTTTTGTTCTTCTCCAAACAGCTGTTGGTAAAACAGCTGCTTTCTTGCTTCAGAATTTTAAAAATGGTCTTCTTTTCAATGCACGAGATGATTTGGATTTTCACTGTTTAGTCATGAGCTGATGGAAGTATTTGGTGATGAAATAAATAATCACAATTTTCAAATATATAGATTTTTTTATGTAAACAGCTGGAAGATGGACATTGATTATTGCACTTGCACGTGTCACTAAAAGTGAGATGCTCAAGGTAAAAGGTTATTTGGTATATGGATATGGTATGCTTTTTTTCAATGCTTTTGCGTTGTCTTGCAAAGTGTTTTGGGGAAATCAAAACATTTGCGAGATAATCTTTCTTCATTTTCTCTCACTATGTCTGTTTAGGGGCACATCTGTGCGACAGCCATCAAAACAAATTTTAATTCTGCATACAGAACCACAAAATGGCCATAAAAAGGTAATAGCCTACTGAAATGTGGGGTAAATAAAGTATTCTTCTTCCAACATGGTCCATAAAATGTATTAAAAGTGGACATAAATCTTTTTGTGCAGCACAGCAGAGAGTTATTTTAAAGTTGTAAAATGAAAATCTCAGCTGGGGACCTTAAATTACTATTCTAACTGGACATTTTGTAATAGATACCTATGACACAATGCAGAAATGTCCTAAAATCTATTTTGAAATATGTCAAGAGCAATGTTCGAGTTTGCTGATATGATCTCATCTGTAAATATGGTATTTTTCATGATTTTGTGCCTGACACAGACCCAGGACTCATGTGCACAATGGGGTTAAGCTGTTCCCTTGTTGCTGAAGACCAGTAATGAAGTGACCCTCTTCTAACTCTCTAGAGTAATTATCTCCCTCTTAAAACCTGCAGAGGGAACATTTTTACACAAACAATCCTGAATATTTTTTACGATTTCATTAGTGTACTGTCAATGTTATCTCTGCAATTGCAAAATATTATGGTTTAAACAAATAATTCAAATGAATAAGAGGTATAAAAAAAAACAAAAAACATCCAATGATGTTAATGATGTAGTCTAGTCAAGTATGAAAGAGGTCTACAAGTATGAGAAGTATTCAATAAACAAATCTGTAAAATTACAAAACATACTGAAACAAAGGGAGAAGCCCATGTAACAAACATCACTTTAATGTGGAACAACCATAATACACTTTCCTCGCTTGATACATCTCTCTGAAGGATTCACACATTACAATCTCCGTGAAAGAGACCTTTAAAGGGATTCTGCCGATTTCTTCGCACACTTAATAAACCATTACATGGACAGCATCAGCGTAACAAACTCTCAGAGGGTTCAGATAAGACAAGGAGACAGTGGACTAGACATTTTTTTGTTGTTGTTTGAAATATAATGAAGACATTTAAAAACAGTTACCTCTGAAACCAAAATCTTTCTGTCAGTGAAGGCCTTTCATGATTTATCTGTTTCTTTTTCATCCATTGCAACATGCATTTGTTCAACTCTCTGTAAGTTATAAATATATACAGATATGTTTATATATATAATTTGTATATAATCTAAATAAATTTAAACATCTTCACTGGCACAGCTTTATTTGTTATTACCACTCCAATCATCTGTAGCCTACTGTCATCTACACTTACAATGACATTGGTGGAAACATACAATTGACTCTTGACCTGAAACAGCAAGCACTTACCAGAGGTCACACACACAAGAAAGATTACGAAGAAGGATACAGCAAGTTTCTGATTGCACTTTGATTCTATGCTAACTAATCCCCCTCTTATGTACTTCATAGACTGACTGAGAAAAAGACAAAATACAGCTCCAACATGTTGACAATACACAGTTTATGAACTGAACTTGGCAAAAGCATTAGACAAGGAGTAAAGGTAATAGAGCGAAGATAAATGCATGTACCTTCTAGGCATTGCATTATATTGCCTAAGCTGTGAAAGTCTTTTCACTGTAAAAGTAAACACTAAAGCATTTACACAGTGATACAGACCTCTACGGAAGCCCTGAGAGGCCATACATTATTACTTCTGTTTTTTGTTGTGAGTCTTTTGACTTAATTTTTTTGTGATCTAGAAATAACAGAAAAAAAGTATTTTTATATACTGTTCAAAAGTTGGGGGTCGGAAATATTTTTTATAGTAAAGTCTCTCATCCTCACAAAGGCTGCATTTATTTGATCAAAAATACAGTAATATTGCAAAATGTTATTAGAGTTCAATTTTAATATATTTAAAAAATTTATTTATTTTTGTGATGGCATCATTACTCCAGTCTTCTTTGTCACATGATCCTTCAGAAATCATTCTATATGCTAATTTGTTGCTCAAGAAACATTTCTTATTATTATCCATGTTGAAAACAGTTGTGCTGCTTAATATTTTTGTGGATTAGCATTTATTTAAAACAAAGAATTAATCTGTAACATTATAGATGTATTTTGATGTTTTTAATGCATCCTTGCTGAATGAACAATTTCTTTTTTTTTAAAGAAAAACTTTTGAAAGAAAGTGTATGGATATAGAATTATGTTTGAATGATAACATGAGAAATAGTGAGCAACATACAGAAAACCAAAAGTAAAGATCACAAGAAAAAAACCTTTGGTATATTCAGATCACAAAGAAATTTAGCCATGATTAAAAAAAACAAAACAAGACAAAACAAAATCCTCTTAAGGTTTCTGTAGACCTCTGTAGAGCTGCCATAAGTGCAAACATTTACCAAACACACACTCACAAACACTTCAACACAATCAAAGGTCAAAATGTGCATGGAGAACAGTGATACAGGTCACAACACACAAGCTTTGGTGTAAAATTGGATTTGGCAAATTAAAAATGTCCATCTGTGCTGCCACAGACTTCCAACTACTTCAAAAACTGCAATCATATTGAAGTCTGAAAAAAACAAAAAAACAATATGATTAAGACACCACAGACCATAACAGTGGTTAGGTGTGGTCCAAACTGCCTGAGCCTCACAGCTGCTCTTCCTCTGAACACCTGAGCAGCCTGAATGCAGCTGAGGATCAGATGATGATGAGATTATTGAGCTCCCGCGTAAGATAGTATCAATGTGATAAAAAGAAAACATGAACAGCAGGCTTCTGCTCATCATCATAAACCTAAAAACACTCTGAGGTCTTTTCTATGATCTACGTCTCCCGATTATATTAATGGTAAGGGAGAGTGAACACAAATAACACCAAGATAAAGCCAATAGATCTAGTGTATGATTTAAACTCTTAAAAATGACACACTGAAACCTCAAGTCACTCCCAGATCTTAGTGTTTTAAGTCAAAGTTTTTTTTATAGATCACTGACCCTCCTGTTTTAGTATTATGTGACCTCGAGAGAAGCGGGAGAGACGCGGTCACACTCGGCTCGGGAGCGCAGACTGTGCCACTGTTCCACCGGGGTGCGCTGGGAGCTCATGAGCCGACGCCAGTGCGTGGTTTCCGGAGGGCCAGTGGAGAACTGGCCAATCACGATGCGTCCAACAAAATCGTTGCTGCTCTTCATGTTGTGCCCGTAAACTAAGAAGAAAAAGACATGAAATCAATGTTACATCCAGAGATAATCAAAACGAACACCATATTAGCGATAATGGCTGCTTGGAGTTTCTGTACAGTGAATGAATTAAGATCCCCCCCCTCTATCTAATGTTTTACACACAAATCAGTGTTATTATCGTTATTAAACTAAAACCATATATATATTTTTTCATTTTCTTAAATTAAAATAAGCATTAACTGAAATAAAATAAAATGTAAAAAAACAAAAACAAACGTAAACTTGCAACATTTCTTATTTTTGTTTAGTTTTAAGGC
Source organism: Gobiocypris rarus (assembly GCA_023029165.1). Lineage (NCBI taxonomy): Eukaryota > Metazoa > Chordata > Actinopteri > Cypriniformes > Gobionidae > Gobiocypris > Gobiocypris rarus. The sequence continues at coordinate 22,282,064 of CM040934.1, read as the reverse complement.
ACAGTATGTAAGATTTTTGGATTCAAATATCCCCAAACCAGTAGAACAGTTAGATACTTTGTTGACTTGTTTGCATCATCCCAAATGTTTCCAAGAATCCAGAAAAATAAGCGATTTTAACCAGGGCATGAACCGTATCCGTGTGCCAGCTATCAATAACATCATACCCACGGTATCCTCAATTTTTTTATTTTGTAGAAACCATGGAAACACCAAAGACACTTTAATATAGTATGTGTTTTATTAGACAGGTGAGCACCACTGTTTGGATAAATTCATCAACAGAAAACTAATCATTGTTAAATACAGTGCATCCAAAAAGTATTCACAATGCTTCACTTTATCCACATTTTGTTATGTTACAGCGTTATTCCAAAATGGATTAAATTAATTATTTTCCTCATAATTCTACAAACAATACCACATAATGACAATGTGAAAGAAGTTTGTTTAAAATCTTTGCAAATTTATTTAAAAAAAAAGTATTATACATATACACATATATAAAAGTATTCACAGTCTTTGCCATGACACTCAAAATTGAGCTCAGGTGCATCCTGTTTCCAATCATCATCCTTGAGGTGTTTCTACAACTTGATTGAGTCCACATGTGGTAAATTCAGTTTATTGGACATGGTTTGCAAAGGCACACACCTCTCTAAATAAGGCCTCACAGTTAACAGAGCACAAACCAAGCCATGAAGTCCAAGGAATTGTCTTTATCAAAGCACAGATCTGGGAAATGGTACAGAACAATTTCTACAGAATTGAAGGTCCCAAATGAGCACAGTGGCATCATCTGTAAACGGAAGAAGTTTATAACCAGCAGGACTCTACCTAGAGCTGGCTGCTCGGCCAAACTGAGCGATTGGGGAGAAGGGCCTTAGTCAATGAGGTGACCAAGAACCCGATTGTCACTCTGAAAGAGCTCCAGCATTTCTCTGTGGAGAGAGGAGAACCTTCCAGAAGAACAACCATCTCTGCAGCACTCCACCAATCGGGCCTGTAGGGTAGAGTGGCCAGACGGAAGCCACTCCTCAGTAAAAGGCACAGGACAGCCCACCTGGAGTTTGCCAAAAGGCACCCAAAGGACTCTCAGACCATGAGAAACAAAATTCTGATGGTCTGATGAAACAAAGATTGAACTCTTTGGCCTGAATGGTAAGTGTCATGTCTGGAGGAAACCAGGCACCGTTCATCAGCTGGACAATATCATCCCTGCAGAGAAGCATGATGGTGGCAGCATCATGCTGTGTCGAAGTTTTTCAGCAGCAGGAACTGGGAGACTAGCCAGAAGCAAGGGAAAGATGAGTGCAACGATGTACAGAGACAACCTTGATGAAAACCTGCTCCAAAGCGCTCAGACTAGGGTAAAGGTTTACCTTCCAGCAGGACAACGACTCTAAGCACACAGCAAAGGAGTGGCTATAGGACAAATCTGTGAATGTCCTTGAGTGGCCCAGCCAGAGCCCAGACTTGAACCCAATTGAACATCTCTGGAAAGATCAGAAAATGGCTGTGCACTGAGGCTCCCCATCCAACCTGATGGAGTTTGAGAGGTCCTTCAAAAAAGAATGGGAGAAACTGCCCAAAAATAGGTATACCAAGATTGTAGCATCATACTCAAAAATACTTGAGGCTGTAATTGCTTCAATGCTAATATGCTTTCAACAAAGTACTGAGCAAAAGCTGTGAATATTTATGTACATGTGCTTTTTTAAAATAAATATGCAAAGATTTCAAACACTCTTCTGTCACGTTGTCATTATGGGGTATTGTTTGTAGAATTTTGAGGAAAATAATGAATTTAATCCATTTTGGAATAAGGCTGTAACATAAAATGTGGAAAAAGTGAAGCGCTCTGAATACTTTCCAGATGCACTGTAGCTCAACACAGCTAGTCTTATTGTTTAAATCTTGCTTTCTTGATTTACAGCGAGTACCATGTTTTACCTCAGCGGCTACTATAAGACACCTGTTGCACACTGCAGTTAGATCGATATCTAAGTTAGATCGATATTAGACCTGGTAAAACATGGTACTCGCTGTAAATCAAGAAAACGAGATTTAAACAATAAGATTAGCTGTGTAGAGCTATAATAATTTTTTGTTTGTCTGAGTTTTCTGTTGATGAAGGTATCCAAACAGTTGCTCACCTGTCCAATAAAACACAAACTACATTAAAGCATCTTTGGTGTTTCCATGGTTTCTACAAAATAAAACTGGAAATTGAGGGTAATGCGGGTATGATGTCACTGATAGTCGACGCATCGACACATGGACTCCGTGCCCTGGTTAAAATAGCTTATTTCTCTGGATTTAGATTTTCATAATTTAAATTAATTTAAAAAAAATAATTAAAAAAAAATTTTCTAGTGGTTTTTGGATATTTTAATCCAAGTGTCTTACAAATGAGGAATTACTAAAAACAGACATACTAAAAAAAAACACTAATAAAACAAAACACTAATAAAACAAAATTACTGAAACCTTAACTAAAATTAAAATGAAAACAGAAAATTTCATAATAAATATCAATGGCACAGAAATAACAATGCCACGAATGTGTCCTCATTTATTTGTCTTATTATTCATCTTTTCTGTCAATCTATTTTTCTCTGCCTCAATCCAATTTTGTTAATGGAGTTGGGTCATAGAATGAGGCACTGTTAATTTCATCATGTTGCTCATAAACAAGATTGAAGACTTTTCTTCCCACTGATTTTCCCCTCTTTCCTGTAACTGGCAGTGGAGTGCTTGGAAAATAGCAGGAAATGCAAATAATGTTGTCACAAAGCCCAGAGGTGGCAGTCAATGATGCAGCCACACTCCAGACAAAGATCTCACAGCATCATTGCTCCAGCTGCAGACCAGAGCCGGTGAAACAGTCTCCAAGCAACATCAGCTCTTGAGAAGAGCTTTATCCAACTGAATGCCAAGGACTCCTTCACCTTGGTGTGGCTCAAGAATACAGCTAAAGCTCTTATTACAGCCAACAGGAGTGAAAAAATGTATCTCCACTATTCCTTATCCTCACCACTATTTGAATTCAAGGTGTGAGGATGGAGACACTCCTATTTATAATGGAGAGCTTATTTTGAGCTATTGTTCTTTTGTGGACAAATTCTGAATATATGGTAAATTTGGAAATATATATATATTTTTATTTATATATATATATATATATATATAAATAAAAATATTACGTAGTCCATGTGACTCTTGCGCTAAATTCCAACAAACGTCTGTGAGTAATCTTGAATGAATCAGTTAAAAAAAACATTGTGAATTACTCAATGAATGATTGAATGACCATGAATCTAGTTCTTGAGTTCAACTCCCAGACTCGATCCGGTTGCAATGGTTAACAACAACCCATTAAAGGGGAAGATTAAAAATGAACAAAAAAAAAGTTTCAGTCCGTTTTTTCAGAAGATTTGAAATAAAAGTTAAATGAACCACTTTTAATGATTTTATGATGTGCTATTCATTGTAATTGGAGGGAAATGAGCAAACAACACATTATCCAAAATGTATCCAAAGTCAAATGTGTTCGGAACAACATGAGGGTGAATAAATGGTGATAAATAATAAATGAATAATTTTAATTTGTGACTTTTTCTGACCAGTAATTGAAAAAAAAACATCAATATTATTATTTATTTTCTTATTCTAATCGTATTCAATAAAAGAGTTTGTTAAACCACTTTCATATGTCTTCATGCTCTGCAAAATACACTGCCCGTCCAAAAAAAAGTCGCTGTTTGGATTTAAATTGGCAAATGCTTAAGAGTCAATGATTGGATCATTATTGCAGTGATTTTTGTGTTTCTAGCATGTTATATGTTTGGCAACAGTTCTTCCAAACCTAAATGATGGAGTGTGTAGTTTTTAATTTCTTAAACAACCGTGTAGGAAAACATTATGGACACATTCCAGGATGACAATGTCAAGATTCATCATGCTCAAACTGTGAAAGAATGGTTGGGAGGGAGCATTAAGGATCCTTTTCACACATGAATTGGCACCTCTCCAGACTCTCCAGAGTCCAGACCTTAAATTCATTGAAAGTCATTGGGATGTGCTGGAGGAGACTTGACAGAGTGCTTGACTCTTGCATTGTCAAAACTTAATCTTGACCAAAAATGAATGCACCTCTTGATGAAAATAAATCCTGTGATGTTATTTCCATCAGGAGGTGCATACATTTTTGGCCTAGATCTTGTTTTGACAAAAGTTACACACTCCATCAATTAGGGTTGGAGCAACTGTTGCCAAACATATAACATGCTAGAAACATAAAAATCACTGCAATAATGATCCAATCATTGACTCTTAAGCATTTTCCAATTTAAATCCAAACAGCAACTTTTATTTTTGGCTGGGCGTGTATATATATCAGTTAAGAGACAAAAATTGAGGTGCTGACATCATCAGTTTAAAGCAAAGGAACAGGCGTGGTGAGTGTTTGGCGAAGATGAGTGCATTGGACTCGCTATGTTGAGCTGTTGACATCATCAGCATATGTCACATTCAACAGTCCTGAGGGAGCTCTCCTGCTCTGGGCTCGTTCTTATTTGATAAATCCACAGTTCTGATGAGGTACAGATCGTTCCTGCTGGCGTAGAATGGGAAATACTAAGGCTGAGGAGACGTAGGCGTCAAATGTTTTCTTATAATGCATGAATATCTCCTACTCCTACTCCAAATGCACAAATGTGTATCAAAGAAAACATATTAGAAAAGTAAAGAGGGACAACTTCAGCTCAAAACAACACAAACCAATATGAACACTATCATTTACCCCACTATTATGGGAGTTTTGGGACGGGAGCTGAATTTTAATTTTAATTAAGCATTATCATTGATAAAGCATGTGAATAAATACAATTAATTATACTATAATTATTATTATTATTAAAATTATATATTTTTAATATTAAAATGCTAACTAAACTATCTAATATTTGTATAATAATAATAATAATAATAATAATAATAATAATAATAACAGTAACAATAATAACAATCATTAATTGAGTAATAATATTGTTATTAACAAACAAACAAACAAAACACAAGGGGCTGCCCGTGAGGGGCTGCCCGCGGTTTACTTTCGTTTTGTTTATTGATTAAAGTTGTTGAATGATCGCCGGTTCCCACCTCCTTCCTTCAACAAACTGCGTTACATTAATATTATTGTAACACATAAATAAATATATACATATTTTTATTATTAGAATACTAACTAAACTAATATCTGATTAATTTATTTTAAAACACTGGACTTTTGTATTGCATTTTGCTTATGCTACCTCAGTATACTCATGTCCATGTGACTCTTGCGCTAAATTCCAACAAACGTCTGTGAGTAATCTTGAATGAATCAGTTCAAAAAAACATTGTGAATTACTCAATGAATGATTGAATGACCATGAATCTAGTTCTTGATTTCAACTCGCAGACTCGATCCGGTTGCAATGGTTAACAACAACCCATTAAAGGGGAAGATTAAAAATGAACAAAAAAAAAGTTTCAGTCCGTTTTTTCAGAAGATTTGAAATAAAAGTTAAATGAACCACTTTTAAAGATTTTATGATGTGCTATTCATTGTAATTAGAGGGAAATGAGCAAACAGCACATTATCCAAAATGTATCCAAAGTCAAATGTGTTCGGAACAACATGAGGGTGAATAAATGGTGATAAATTCATTAAAATGCTAACTAAACTATACTCATGTAAGTACACGTGTCTGTGTAAACACACATTTTGTGATAAAAAGAACAATCCAAATATCTCTGACCACTAGTGAAAGCAGACTAGTTGACACCTTTCAATGTGCATAGCTGCCTAATGGGAAGAGATACAGAAGATCTGTTTCCACTCACTGCTTATGGATAGCATATGGACATAACGCCAACATTAAACTCCTATTACCTGCTCAGCCAGAGGGATTCTTCAGTTAAATACTAAGAGAATGATAATGGAATATGCAAAGATATAAAAGTAAAAGAACTGACAAAAATAGTGAGCTAAAGAGAAGAGAGGGGGACTCATCAAACAGACCAGGAGTAAGAGACAGAGGCTCAGCAGGGGTGGGATTGCAGGCAACGTTTGATTGCAAGTCTTTGTTGTCTGAAACATCAGAGAGAAGCGGTGGGCAGGCGGCACTGGCTGGTCAGAGACTGGGAGAGACATGCTGACCAGCCTAGATGGGGCACAGGCTGCACTCACCCCTTAGCGTGAGATATTTCTGTATTTAAATACCACTGTTGATTCAGCACTGATTAAAGCTGAGGAAGCCAGTGAAAACTACACGTTGGGCTGGGCTTGCTGCTCTGTACTGTCTCAAATGGCAGGTTATGAGCGTAGGCCACTCTCGGCCCTATGCAATCACAGTGAATGGCTGCACCTGGGTGACGAGTGCAAATATTAAATGTCAGTGTGTACCAGTGCATACAATCTCAGCATGAAGAACTGTCCAGGTCAGGTTCTGACTGGCAGCATCGGTAATTGAATAAATCCTATTGGAATTTAAGCGAACCTTAATGAGGTGTCCCATGGCAGCCCTTGGTCACAAGATAGATTACACTAATTGTGTGGAATTGCAACATATCACCTGGTTAAAAATATGCATGTCCTACATGTGGCTTGTCACCTTTAATGTATTAGGATGTCCAGCTAGATAGCTTCAACCAAAAATATTAATTCAGTGCAATTTAAATATATATCACACTAAAAATACACCTTCGTTCAAAAGTTTGGGGTCAGTAAGATTTTTAAAATGTTTTTTAAAACAAGTCTTTTATACTCACCAAGGCTGCATTTATTTGATCAAAAATACAGTAAAATCAGCAAGATTGTGACATTTTATTACAATTTAAACTAACTGTTTTCTATTGTAATATATTTTCAAATGTAATTTATTTCTGTGATGGTAGCATTCAATAATTCAGCAATCATTTCAGAAATCATTCTAATGTGCTGATTTACTGCTCAAGAAACATTTATTATTATTATCATGTTAAAACAGTTGTGCTGCCTAATATTTTTGAGGATATTTTTTTTTCCTGAATTCTTTGAATTCTAGGAAGTAAAAAAAAAAAATCATTTATTTGTCTTAAAAGTCTTTTGATCAACCGAATGGATCAATGCTGAATAAAAGTATAACGTTTTTAAAAAAATAATTTCTTACTGATCACAAATCATTATGAATATATACAAATATGTATTATATATATAAAAAATAATGTATATAATCATGTCAATTAAATTAATTTGAAACATTTTCCTACCACTTAAACTAAAATATACACAAAAAAAGTAAATAATTAAAAAGTGTGTTCGAAAGGTCATGAGAAGTCATAAAGACATTTCTCACATATTTCATTGTATAGAATTCTATATAAATGTTTTTGTGTGTGCATATTTCTGTGTACACATTTATGTTCAAAACAATACCTGTGAACACAAGACTGACTTCACACAGGTCCTCTTGAGGTACACGGAAGCTAAAGGACTCGTTGTAGCAGGGGTCAATGGTGCCCCTCATACAGGATGTTTTCTTAGTCTTCATTAACTTAAGACCCGTCACCAACTGCACCTTCACAAAAGGATCTGACAACAGAGTAGCAACTGGGTTAAAATTTACGTCAATTGACATCTGGAACAAATAATGTAAACATCTGAAACAGTAATGTAACATTTCTGAGTGAAACAGGATACTGTGATAAAAGATCCAGGGCAAGACTTGTTTTTATCCATCAGGAACAGATTAGATTATGAAAGTGTGCCTTACAAACCAAAATGGAGCCAGACCACACTGTAAAATCAAACTGTTGTTCTACCTAACACTTTTTAGTTTAAGTTTAATTTTCCAAATTAAGATTAATTGATTTTGTCATTTGGGCATCTTATATAATTCTGGTTAATGTTCACTCATTTCCTCCACTTCTGCAGTTATCTTTCTCCTTAGTTGCATTCCAAAGACATCTTGATTGTTGAAATGTCAATACAACTGAAAATATTATACACACATAAGTTGTTTTCATAAAACAAAATTTTCTAGTTTAGTGTAAATTTTAGTAGTTTAGTGTTCCCTTTGGTTGGGCATTTGGAACGTCATTTATATTACTATAATTCCCTTCCAAATGTTGCAGCAACCAAGAAATCACAGTTATATGTAGTTTCAAAGGAAGAGCAGCAATACACAGATTGCTTTTAAAAGATGACCTAACTTCTAACTCATCATTGACTAGTCTACTTTTCATGTAGAATTATGATCTATTAAAACTGTATTGCTAACACTTATCTCATAAACACCTTGTGACACATAAAATGTTTAATTGGGTTGATATAATCCCAATGTAGTTGTGACAATATCTTGCAATTGAACCACAGACTTCACACACAGACATCAACATTCAGCATGCAAAACACAACTTCCTTTTTTAAGTAAGGTAAGTAAAAATAAGACAATAGTTTTAATGTTGAAGGAAGATTGCCCCAACCACTGCAGTTATTTTCTTTTTGGACATTTGGAACATCAAAGGAAGCTCCTAAATGACATTATAAAACACCCAATAGATGACCCTTGAGTCATCTTAAGTAAGTAAGTAACTAATTCGATTTTACAGTGAATTTGCTAAAACAAAGAATAAATAGTCGTTAGAATATTGGTTAACTTTATCTCATGGCCTGTGTAAATCATGACCTGACCTTAAGGAAATTGTCTTTTTTGCATAGTTTTCTGCAGTCATTGCAGTTCTTCTATAGGTTCTTAGATATTTTAAAGACCATAATGAACAAATCACACTGAAATAGATTTACCTGAACCTTGGCACATATCTGTCTGAAGCAGCTGCTTTGCTCGGATGATGTCCACATTTAACCTGCCAGCACTGGGCAGGTAGTTTATGGACAGAAGAAGCTCACCAAGCTCAACCTCATGCTGAGAAACATCACATTGGGAAATCAGTGTCATGATAATGATGTCAGTAAATTAACAATTTGTAGTACCTTTTTAAATGTGACAAAAACTGAAATAAAAGCTTTACAATGAAAGCAGTTGCTGGTTTGTTCAGTTTGTTTTTTGACAAATGCTTCAGGTTAATATTGGAACAGAGATAAATACAGAATCATTCAAAATATTGGGGTCTGTAAGCTTTTAAAAAAAAAAAAAAAATTCAGCAAGGATGCATTAAATTGATCAAAACTGACAGTAAAGACTTTTATAATGTTACGAAAGATTTCCATTTCAAATAAGTGCTGTTCTTTAGAACTTTGTATTCATCAAAGAATCCTGAAAAAAGGAAGTCTACCACAGTTTCCAAAAACATATAAAGCAGCACAATTGTTTTCAACATTGATAATAATCATAAATGTTTCTTGAGCAGCAAATCATCATATTAGAATGATTTCTGAAGGATCACTGGATCCTTAAGACTGGAGTAATGAAGCTGAACATTCAGCTTTGTCTTTAAAGGAATAAATTACATTTTAAAATATATTTGAATATAAAACTATTATTTTAAATGACAATAATATTTCTGTATTTTTTATCAAATAATTGCAGACTTGGTAAGCATAGGAGACCTCTTTCAAAAGCATAAAAAAACTCTTACAGACCACAAACATTTGAACGGTAGTTTATCTTTAAAAGTCACATATTAATCTCTCAAAATACAAGGTTAATGTTAATTTAACACATCCTAAACATAGATCTTCTAGGAAAATAAATATTTAGGAGTACTGTGGTGTAGAATCTTTTGAGGGCAGGGCATTCTGGCGTATGGCTGCAATGATTTCACATTTTACTAAATAACTTAATTTAGTTTTATGTGACCTAACTTTAACTTGTTCATCATTGTGCAAGAGGCACACCTAAAACAATAATGTGACTCAGGCGAGTGGTATTACCTGAGAACTGGGCACCAGGGCCTTCCACCAATGTCCTCCCTTCACTAGATCAACCTCACTAAGAGGAAGAGACACTTTCCCGATGACACAGTGCCGTGAAAACTTGTCAAAGTCAACCACAGAGAGCAGTAGGGTGCGTCTCTGGGCCTCCAGGAAGGGGAGCTCAAAAGTGAAGCGCTCTTCAAACACGGGGTTCTGGGTCTTGCGTTTAACTCCAGTCTGCCTGGAGTTCTTGTGGTCGGGCAGCAGGCTCATCTTCACGTAGGGGTTTGAGTGGGCCATGTCTTGGCGAGCACCGTCGCAAGTTACCGGAGGGGGCAGATCCCGGGCCTCGATGACTCGCACGCTAAGGTGGCCATTGATGAGATCATACTGTGTGCTGAAGTGCAGCATGCCTAGTTGGTACCGCATCAGGATTTCTTCATCCGTCAGAGAGTCAACATCATCACTGCATGAGTCCAGAGAATACAGATGAGGCTCCAGTTTGCGGAAGTAATCATCTGGTGGTGTCGGGGGCTTACGAAGGGGCTGCACCACTTCTTTCCTGGGTCCCATGGCCCAAAATTCTATCGGCTTTACATCCACCATGGGGGAGCTTGGCCGTCGGGCGTTCAAACCTGCGATATGGAAGAGCCATTAAGTAAAATTCATTCATCATACTCACACTAATATGTTTAAAACAAGAGTAAAGTCTGGGCTTACTGGACAGCTGGCCTGCCAGGCTGAAGGTGGATCGGGAAGTTTCTGTGATGGGCGGCCTGCAGTTTGTAGTGGTGTCAGATTGAACAGGTGAAGCATGGTCCTGAGCCATGATGTGAGAATGTGTGCCTTTCTCGTCATTGCATTCATTGACACTGAAAGAGATGACTTTGTAAAACCTTAGTGACACTACATACCCATTCCCTGAATATACTGACATTTACACTACTGTTAAAAAAGTTTGGGGTCAGTGAGAATTAATGTTTTTTAAAAGTAGTCTCTTATGCTCACCAAGGCTGCATTTATTTAACCAAAATATAGTAAACACAATGCGAAATATAATTACAATTTAAAATAACCAGAAATCAAACCCATAACCTTGGTGTTTTTAGCGTCATCCTCTACTGTTTGAACTACAGGTTATGTTACCATCTTAACTAGCAAAATGTATTGGTCAACCAGCTGCAGCAGAAAGACTAAGGTTATTTGAGCTGCATGATGTTAATGAAACATTATGTGTGGTGTAATATTACTGTTATTACTTGCTACATACTGCATGAAACAGTATGATTACAGACGCTTCTGTCCATTAAGAAATTAGACAAAAAAACAGACAAACAAACCATAATATGCTAAAAAAATGAACAGCTCTTCAATTTGTTGTGCATATCTGACACTGTCAGATAATGAATGTGCAGTCATATTATTGCCCGGTATTGCGTAATATCTGTTGCAACATAATCTTCTAATCTGGTTGTTTTCCAACTACAGAGGTAAATATTCTGTGCGGGATATCTCTGTGCAGGCCTGATTCCGAGTCATCCCTTGGGGATCATCAAGGACCCTTTGTGTCCATGACTACAGCTCAGGGGAGATAGTTGTCATAGCAACGGACGATTCTAAAACAAATGGCCTTAGAAGCAATGAGCGAGGCCAATGAGAGAGGCTAGACTTATAGGGCGAGGTATATGTCATGACTGTACAATCATAGTCTGAAAGTAAAAGCTCTATTCAATTAAAGATGCATCCTTTGCATCGTCCATGTTTTATGAATTTAACACCATTCTATGATTACATTTTTTTGGAGCTCATAGTCAAAAGTCTAAAAAACTCCTCAAAATTCATCCAGCCATTTTATCCCTGTTTGTTTGGTTTTACACAAACATCCAATTCCCACAAAGTATGAGCTCAGTCAGACCAGCAAAGTCTCCATCCCTTACAACAAGATTCACAACAGGAAACTGCTGATAATGTGTATTGCAAAATGGAAAAAAAATAATGCCAACCTTTGTTTAGGCCTGGTAAAAGTCATTGAATGATGTCATTAGTAAGGATGCTTATTAAAAGCTTGACAGCTTGTGGTGAATGTGTGCATTCAAAGAACAATTTATCCCAGCAAATACATGAATCACTTCTCCATTAAAATCATATTACCCTTGCTGTTCCTGCATGAGAACACAAATAGCTCCACACTCCACTCATTATGAGCTTGAGTAACAGGGAATAGACAAACGGGATCCTAGAACATCTCAGGAAAGCCATCTGTTGCCTCAATATCACTTCCATTAGCCTGGAAAACCAATGACTACAAACTAGAGCTTCATGATTGTGTTAACAGTAGTTAAAATTAAGGGTGCAGTGTGTGAATTTTAGCGGCATTTAGTGATGAGGTTGTGAATTGCAATCGACTAGCGCTATGGTAGACAACACAGGACAAAAATGTTGTCATCGTAGAGAGCACAGAGTGACTAGCGCTCTGTAGAGAAGTTTGTTAGTTTAGGGCTACTGTAGAAACATGACGCCGCAAAAAGGCGATTTCACCGGAAGGGTACCCGCGGTGTACGGAGATAGAAATGGCTCAATCTAAGGTAGTAAATACATAACGGAACATAGTTATGTATATTATATTGCATATCTGTCAATAGATCCTCATAAACACTACACACGGCACCTTTAAACAGGTAATTTGGTAATTTGCAAGATACACTCACCTAAAGGATTATTAGGAACACCATACACACTAATACTGTGTTTGACCCCCTTTTGCCTTCAGAACTGCGTTAATTCTACGTGGCATTGATTCAACAAGGTGCTGAAAGCATTCTTTAGAAATGTTGGCCCATATTGATAGGATAGCATCTTGCAGTTGATGGAGATTTGTGGGATGCATATCCAGGGCAGGAAGCTCCCGTTCCACCACATCCCAAAGATGCTCTATTGGGTTGAGATCTGGTGACTGTGGGGGCCATTTTAGTACAGTGAACTCATTGTCATGTTCAAGAAACCAATTTGATCGAGCTTTGTGACATGGTGCATTATCCTGCTGGAAGTAGCCATCAGAGGATGGGTACATGGTGGTCATAAAGGGATGGACATGGTCAGAAACAATGCTCAGGTAGGCCGTGGCATTTAAACGATGCCCAATTGGCACTAAGGGGCCTAAAGTGTGCCAAGAAAACATCCCCCACACCATTACACCACCACCACCAGCCTGCACAGTGGTAACAAGGCATGATGGATCCATGTTCTCATTCTGTTTACGAAATTCTGACTCTACCATTTGAATGTCTCAACAGAAATCGAGACGTATCAGACCAGGCAACATTTTTCCAGTATTCAACTGTCCAATTTTGGTGAGCTCATGCAAATTATAGCCTCTTTTTCCTATTTGTAGTGGAGATGAGTGGTACCCGGTGGGGTCTTCTGCTGTTGTAGTCCATCCGCCTCAAGGTTGTGCGTGTTGTGGCTTCACAAATGCTTTGCTGCATACCTCGGTTGTAATGAGTGGTTATTTCAGTCAAAGTTGCTCTTCAATCAGCTTGAATCAGCAGGCACATTCTCCTCTGACCTCTAGCATCAACAAGGAATTTTCCCCACAGGACTGCTGCAAACTGGATGTTTTTCCCTTTTCACACCATTCTTTGTAAACCCTAGAAATGGTTGTGCGTGAAAATCCCAGTAACTGAGCAGATTGTGAAATACTCAGACCGGCCCGTCTGGCACCAACAACCATGCCACGCTCAAAATTGCTTAAATCACCTTTCTTTCCCATTCTGACATTCAGTTTGGAGTTCAGGAGATTGTCTTGACCAGGCCCACACCCCTAAATGCATTGAAGCAACTGCCATGTGATTGGTTGATTAGATAATTGCATTAATGAGAAATTTAACAGGTGTTCCTAATAATCCTTCAGGTGAGTGTATATAATGCCATCACTTTGTACTGAGCAGTGTGAATTTCATTCATACTATTTTTGCAGAATGTATAAAGTATGCATGATATGCACATGCCAAAAAGTGTTGCATATATGCTGCAATACTGTAATATACTGTAATATTAGTATGTATACTATGCATATCATGCATGTGTATTCTCTGTATGAGCGGAATACCAGAATGTATTTTCTATATACGCACTACATTTACAAAATGTACAGTTAAACTGAAAACAATGATAGAGAAATTGTCACAATGCAATGTGCTTCCGCTTTTTTTTAAAAATCAGCTGAGTAATTCTTTATTGTTGCAGATCATGCCAAAGGTAATATATGTTTTTACATGTAAATTTGAAATACAAAATAACCGCAAATCATCATATTAGAATGATTTCTGAAGGATCATGTGACACTGAAGACTGGAGTAATGATGCTGAAAATTCAGCTTTACCATCACATGAATAAACTACATTTTAAACATATATTAAAATAGAACACAATTATTTTAAAGTGTAATATTGCACAATTTTTCAGTATTTTTGATTAACAAATGAAAAAAATCGTACCACCCCTAAACTTTTCGTTGTGTATATATCACCGCATACTGTGTATCATAAAAATAGTAACAGTAATAGTAAAATAGTATACAGTAGGACAGTGGATATGCAGCCCATACTGTGCAATATGCAACAAGCACAAGGCTAGTATTCCATTTCAAACATAACGCAGAACGCACCATCCATCATCAAAAACAAGCCTTAAACAGATGGTGCCTTTGGGATTGTCTTAAGATTTGTTCAGTAACACTGTGTATTCAGTCTCAATCTTACTCTGACTGTTATGAAAGCAGAGCAGACAAATGAGGAAAATGATGAGCTGTTCTGGGTTATTTGCGATGTGTACGGGTGTGTACTCACAGCCATGATGGAGTCTGAGCTGGAAAAGGCCCCAGAATCTCCACCTCCTCATCAGTGGACTGACAGCAGCTGCACTCCCAGCACCACTGCCAACAGGAGCGGCACGACCAGCGACACAACAGGAAGTCAGACAGTCTGGACAGAAGACCCTGAGACCAAGACCGCAAAGGGACACAAAGAGACTCTCCAGTAAACTGTAACTGATTGACTTGCACAGGCAGCAGAAAATACACACATGGAAAATTATGATGATAAAAATGGTAATTTACATTTACATTTAGTCATTTAGCAGACGCTTTTATCCAAAGCGACTTACAAATGAGAGCAACAGAAGCAACTAAAACAGTCAAGGGCAACAATATGCAAGTGCTGTAACAAGTCTCAGTTAAAATAGCACAGAACACATAGGACAGATTTTTAGAGTGATAAGTGTTATTCTTGATTGGTCAGGTGCTGTTAATGAATGATCAGTGAATGACATAATAAATGATCAGTGCCTCAAGGATTGTATTTTTGTTGTTATTCTCTGGTCTACTGCAGCTTGAAGTATAAATGTAACACGAGCCTCAGGGAAATCTGAGGGGGATCTCTATTGGGACTATTCCAATCCACCAAAAAAGTGATTTAATTAAAGATATCTACAGTACTGTTAAAAAATATTGGTCTTACTTTATACTAAGTGTCTTTAACTACTATGTAATGAACTTTCAATTAATAATTTGGTACAATGCACTTATTATGTGCATACATGTTTTGTATATACTTATATGTTTAAAAATACCTGCGTGTAATTCCAGCTGTAATTATGCTGTTGACCTTCCCTTACCCCTTAAACCCCCCAGACCTCTCACTTACCTTACCTTGCAAAACACTTAAGTAAAGTAAGGTACTACAACATCAACACAATAACTACATTGTACTTTTTTGATACAAGAATATATTAGTTAAAGACATGTAATATTAAGTGTGACCAAAATATTTTTGTAAAGAAATTAATAATTTTATTTAAGGATGCAGATCAATAGTGACAGAAGGACATCTATAATGTTATAAAAGTGGGGCCCCTGGCTTGGACTATCTCTAACGGAGGCGTGCTGTTCTGCCCCTGGGGAAGTGCACAGATATACATACAATAATAAATGGGGTAATCAGCCAAATGGGGATTACTAAACACCCTTTAAAACAACATCTAACTACTCCCTAAATACATATTCTAATTACAAGTTGTTTCTTTTCACTACCTTTTTGTTTTTTTCTTCCCTTCCCCTCTTTCCTTTTTTATTTATTTCCCATTATATAGCAGTTTGTCTATAGTGTTTTTTCCGTTTTTGTTTGTTTTTTCCACAATATATGTATTATGTACAATTACTGTATGTATTTCTTGAATACAAATAAAAAATATATAATGTTATAAAAGATTTCTATCGCAAATAAATGCTGTTCTTTTGAACTTTCTATTCCTCAACTTCTGTTACTGTTTCTTGAGCAGCAAATCATCATATTAGAATGATTTCTGAAGGATCACGTGGCACTGAAGACTGGAGTAACGATGCTGAAAATTCAGATTTACCATCAAAGAAATAAATTACATTTTAAAATATAGAAAAATAGAAACAGTTATTTAAATTATAATAAGATAATAAATTTTAATAAACAATTTTGTTTCCCATTATGACATGCTTCCAACTGAAACTGGGTGGGACAAACATTACTCAGTGTGACCGTTATAAGGTTGGCCGGATGTATGAATAGAGGTCCTTCATGAAAGAGATGTTAGTCTTTTCAGAACACAACTTGCTTAATTTAGACTAACTGATTCCAAAGAGACAAAAGAACACAAGAAGATCATAAAAATTACTCGCTCCAAAAAGCCAAGTCACTTTCACCTCCGCTGTGGCTGAATTTGTGCCTATGGTTGGTTAAATAATAAATGACTTGAAACAGGATGTTGATGGTAAAAAAACAAAAACAAATCCAGCCCAAAAGATAGAAAGAAAAGGTCAAGATACAACTCTGATTGTGTGTAAACATTCTTTTTTTTTAATGAATGGATGAAAGTTTATGTTTCACAAGCTGTCAAAGCTTTTCAACAAATGTCTAATTTATTTGGGGTCATGCATGTACAGATAAATTGTTAAACAGGATCTCAGAGCTGCTATAAAAATACAGTAGCTATTTTTTCCCACATCATTGTTAATGAACAGGTTATAAAAAGAATGAGTTGAATAAATGACTTGTCTGTACATACCTCATTGATGGGCTCCAACTGTTCTTTTTCAAAGGTTGAGTGCAGCAGTGGGTTGAGTTCATGCAAAGAGAGAGAAAAAGACTTGAGAGGACAGGTCTCTTTATTGAATGTTCACTATTTGTATTTAAATAAAAATACAACATTTCAATAATTTAAAGTAATGAAAACTGTTAGCAACCGTTTGCCTAATTTTGTTTTTTAAATTAATAATATTATTGCAAACATTTCATCATGTTCATGTTTTCGATGATGGAGTAAAATACATTTTATTTAGCAAGGGTGCATTACATTGCTCAAAAGTATCAGTAAAAATATCATTACTGTCAGGAATATTCAGCATTTGCTTGTTTAGTTTTATTATCATGGACTTTTAATTTGCATCTCATTATTTTCTGTTGTCTTTATTTATGTTTCCCACCATCATTAGTTACTATGGCAATTCATTTGATCATCACACCTGTTAGTCTTTTAGTTCATTATCAGTGTGTATTTAAGTTCCTCATTTCTCTGCCCCGATTGTCGGTTAATGTTTGTGTATCACATGCTGTTACTCTACCTGTGGATTCTCTGAGTTTGTTTGATTAAATACCTTTGTTTTTTAATTCATCTTCATCTATCCTAAAAAAACAAAATCAAAGTTTCCACAAAAAACAAAACTTCAACGTTGATAATATCATATCAGGAATAATTTCTGAAGGATCATGTGACACTGAAGACTGGAGTAATGATGATAGTTAAATTCAGCTTTTGCAACACATGAATAAACTACATTTTAAAATATATTCAAATAGAAAGTTATTTTGAATTGTAATGATATTACTGTTTTACTACATTTTGATCAAATAAACACAGCCTTGGTGTGTAAGAGACACCTTTCAGAAACATTTATACATTTTACTGACCCAAAACTTCTGAATGGTAGTGTATATATTGAGTAAATGTTTTCCTTGAGGTGCTGGTCTAATTGAAAAATAAAATAAAATGAAATAAAATAAAAAAACTGGATACCTTTGAAGGTACAACCAGTGAGGAAAAAGTTTTAATAGCCTCAAATATTGTACTACTTGTTTTGTATTTTGGGTATTAAATTAAGGTATTAAATTAAGAGCACTGTAATAATCCCCCTTTGCACTTAAGTGCTATTGCACTAATTTATTTTGATAAGCATCCCAATAAGCCACATTCTAACTAATCTAACATCTACCATCACATCTGACTGCGTACACGCTCATGCACCCCCAGGACTGTTATACTCCTTCCTTTCAACACCTGTGAATATCTACATGTTAATTTTTCTCCCATTCCCCACCCCTGTTTCTGCTCTCAACCTCAGTCCAGCTATCTTGCTCCTCAATAGCGGGCCAATGTTTTCTAAGCAATTAGCTGTGGCTGTAACCATGACAACTGTGATACGAACTCCTGTCCCCTCCCAGCCCACACCTTGCTGCTGCTGGCTCAGGCAGAGATGACGCATTAGGGTCACTGAGATGGGAGGAATGGGACACTATTCCCACTGGTCCACATGGCCAGTTCCAGCAAGTGCTATCCCCATGCCAGGGGTCTTTAGCACAGCTCCATGAATCATGATGAATCAGACACAAAAATACTCTGCCACAGAGTTTAAACATTAAAAAGAAGCTGCATACATACTTAAATCACAAAAAAACATCAGTGAGCCTGTCTGTAGCCTATATTGTTTTAAATGAAAATATTACTGACATCCCAAATCCCACATAGATTAATTTAGTTTTTAATGTAGAAATATGCTCACACACATTTTTTGAAAATCCTAATATTTCATAAATAATAAGACATTTAAGTGAATATACACACACAAAATCATACATACATCCATACATACATTCATAAAAAAAAAAAAAAAAAAAAAAAACTGAAATGGTTTTAGGCCTTGACCAGAAATAATTGTCAGATGAAAAAAAAAAAAAATTCAGATTATGAACGAATGAGCAAAGGAAGACACATATAAAGATGAAAAGTGCAATCCATCAAAAGTATCCAGATGGGAAAGTGTGTGTTCGGCAGTAGCGACCAGGACTCACCTGTGTGTACGCCATCCTCCTTTTACTCTCGCCCCACTGTCTCACTTCCCATCCAGAGCAACATGACACTCTAGATCCAGATTTACTCAGTAAAAAAAAGAGAGCGAGAGAGAGAAAAGAGAGGGGAAAAAATCTGTAGATGTGACTCAAGTAATGAATTCAGGTCTCTACGGACTTGGTTCCTCAATCCAGCCTAACAAAATCTACTTCAAGAGTGATGAGCCAAATACAAAACAACAAACAAACCCCCTCTTCCCTGTCTAGCTATCTCTCTATCTCCTCTTCCTCCCCATCATCTTCAATCCCACCCACCCAGACACTCCTAATCTCCCTCTCTTTCCTGCCTCCCTCTCCAGTCGTGTCTAGTCCTTAGAAATGACACGCAAGACAGCCAGCTCTCCTCTCCCTGGAGAGAGCAGTGCCCTCCTCCCCTCCTTCCCCCTCCTGCCCTGTGTTTCTTTCAGAGACCAGTGACTCATCCAGGTTTGCAGAAGCACTGATGTATATCAAATCTGTTGTGCGCATCCCTTCCTGCCTCCTCCGGTCTGTTTTTACAACACTTCGCTGGCCGCAACCACTTGTTGTTCACTTCACCGCGAACAGAGCGGAGAGGCTGAGGAGAGACAGGCAGGTGAACGGGCTAATTGCTGCCAAGGCAACATGTTACACGGGGAGTTTATGAGAGCCGGGGTCTGTGCGGCCACCTGCTGCTGCTCTGTGACTGAGGTACGCAGACGTGCTACCATCTTTAAAACGTGACGCACAAGTCGTTTTGGAGAGTCTATAAGCTGTATATGATGGTTTTTCCTGGTGCAGCATTGTAACCTGAGTGGGTGGATCACAAGGAACTTTAAAGTAAGTTTCCTTGGAAACGGTAGGGGCACACGACCTGTAGCTGTGTCAGCTGTTCCGACACAGAATGGCCTCGCTCACCAGATGAAACTACGCATGTACTGAGCATGTCAGGTTTATGGGGTGTAGAGTTTCATAGAGAGTGTTTGACTGATCTACAGCACCTTTAGAGGTTTTTATGTTTAAGAAAAGAAAAAAAAATATATATATATATATATATATATATATATATATATATATATATAATTATTACTTTTTTTAGCAAGGATGCATTAAACAAAAATAGTAAGCAGTACAACAGTTTTTTAACACTGAACAGAATCAGAAATGTTTCTTGAGCAGCAACTCATCATATTAGAATGATTTCTGAAGGATCATGTGACAGAAGACTGGAGTAATGATGTTGAAAATTCAGCTTTACCATCAATAGATTATTTTTAAAATACCGTAAACTAGAAAACTGTTATTTTTTTATCGTAATAATATTTCACAATATAACTTCAACTTTGTATATAATTTACTTCAATACATATAGTGAGCTTTTCACAATACAATTGTACACTTTACAAACACAAGTGTATAGAGTAAAATGTGCTTTACACACTAGTAAGGCAAAGAGTGCCAGGGGAAAGAAAAAACTAGAAGTAAATGAAAAAGGAATCTTGGGAGGAACTAAGACTTACCTAGGAAGTTGCAGACTGGCACAGAGTTTATAATATAAGTGTTCCATTAAAACACAGCATTTGAAATAATAAGAAACTGTTTATGTATAAGACATAGGTGAAAACCACATGTGTGTAAACATTTATAAAACATCTATATTTTAGGTTGGAAGGATGAGATGATAAACAGTTGGATGTAGATAGAATTAGAAATTAGAATTACATAGATTAGAATTAGAAATTGAATTTAGGTGCTTCATTTGTTTCTGCTCTAGAGAACATGTTGAAAGGCATGTCTCATAAAAATCTGACTTACAGTGACCTCTGCTGTCATATTAGGTTTTTGTCTTCAGAAAGCTTGCATTTGAACATTTTTGGAGTTTGACAGATGCTGGTATATTGTTGCAACTCAACACAAATTAAATGGAACCAGTTTCACTGAGCAGTTTGAGCATGATATGTCTGTAAAGTATACAGACATAGCAGTTTAAACATGATATGTTTGTAAATGATTACAGACATTTTGGGTGAACCATTAATTTAATTGTAGCTGCCATATATCTACTTGCACGCCCAAATGACTGGGTTCAAAGAGAATGTATACGACCCACCTACACTCTAAAAATAAACTTTCACTGTTCTTAGTTGCACTTAAATCATCCTTGTTCACATTACTTAAAAAAAGAACGTAATTTTACTTGTTTACTTTGTGTTTCTACTAAAAATGAGTATTGACAGCTTTACTTAATACGTGTTTGTTAGTTCCCAGCATGTTTTACAAGGGACTGCATTAGGAAATTTAGGGATTAAAGTGTTATCTTGTTTTTTAGTAAAGGGAAAGATGTTGTTAGTTTATGTTAGTGTTTAATGTTCAATTATGGATGACATTTAGAGGAGTTTCTGTAATTTTGTGGTTACCATAAGAGTGGTGCCTGTGTTTAGGCTGTGGACACTCGTACACATATTTATTGGATGGAATTCCTGCCCTCAATTAAATTGAGTTTGTCCAATGAGTTATTTTTGCATTTGTTTATAAAAATATGCTTGTTATTCTTTAATAGCTTTGCACTTGTAGAGCAAATAGTTAATTTAATAAGGTAAATTAACCTAACATAATAAACTTTTATAAAATTAACATAACATTATTAAGTAAACTGCACATATAAATATTATGTAACAGTGACAAATTCAAATGGTTAGTATTTACTCAAAGAAGTTTTTTCATCTTTACTTGAATTTCTTTTGTTCATATAACTTAATTGTTATTTGTAAAAATGACTCATACTTTACTATAGTTGCGTGGTGGAACCACTTGATGCTGTCTTTTTAAGTAAATTCAACAAGTTATTTTTTTTTTTGTTTGGAGTGAACACCAACAAGACATGTGTCACATTTGAGATCATTATAAGAGAGAACCAGAAAGATTTGGAGCATTTTAACTTGAACGCTGTGAGATGTTAAAAGCAGAATTGACTGTTTTTAATTAAAATCTTTTTATCGTAAATGATTTGTCCCCTAAATAGATACTGACCTCATGGTGGCACCTATGCTCCAATCCAATCATGCGTCCATGACTTCAGATTATAGCTGTGGTCTACTTTGCCAACAAATCAAATCCTGTAAGCAAGTGCATAAATTGAATGATAATTAGAAAGGATGAGATGATGTCCTTATGTTAGAGAGCACCAGCTTTGAGCCATATATAATTTACACTGAGCCAAATTGCTCTAAACAAAACACTCTATTGAAAATAAACACTGCCAAACGAGACTATACAGACGATAATTACTGTGCCTGTGTCTGAGTGAAAAGTTAACCAGTTTACATTTCTATAATAATGAACATAAAAAATTTAAATAGAACACGTTGCATTGTGACAAATATGACCGCACTGAGAACTTTTTTTGATATAAACAGAACTACCCAAAGAGATTTTTTGTGTAAGAATTATTCACAATCTGCTTATAGAAAAGGATATGGCAAATAAAATAATATATATTAACAATAATTATAATAAATTGCTGACATAATGTGCAGTCTTTTGATTCTGTCTCCATGTTCTCTATTACCGTCAAAAAATAGGTATTACAATCAACAACTATTCAACCAAACTCTGTGCAGTCCAAAATATAGATATTTATTTCAATTAATGCATTAAAATACATGTATAAATTATATCTGCTATTACCACACACACACACACACACACACACACACACACACACACACACACACACACACACACACACACACACACACACATGTTGTGTTTCCATGTTTTATGGGGACATTCCATAGGCGTAATGCGTTTTATACTGTACAAACCGTATTTTCTATCCCCCTACACTGCCCCTGCCCCTAAACCTACCCATCACAGGAGACATGCTGCATTTTACTTTTTCAAAAACATCACTTAGTGTGATTTATAAGATGTTTTCCTCATGGGGACCAAAAAAATGTCCCCACAAGGACAAAAATTTGATATTGCCATCTTTGTGGGGACATTTTGTCCCCATACCGTAGGGATTACCAGTCCACACACACACACACACACACACACACACACACACACACACACACACACACACACACACACACACACACACACACACACACACACACACACACACACACACACACACACACACACACACAGCGATTGTTTTACTCTATGTACAAGTAAAATTTGTTTTACAATCAACTTACATTCGTATACAGTACCAAATATACATTAAATTGCATATAAATTAATATACATATACATTCAGTATGAGTTAATCTGTATCTTATATTGTTTTGGACTACAACTTACATTGTTTTTAGAGCATGTCCTTTTTCATTTCCTTATTTCATTTTCTGTTCTGCTTTTAGGCAACAGACAAAAAGAAGCTTTAAAGAAATTTGCTTAGGTACCACAAACATCTCCCTGCAAAGTTGATGAAACAAAGATAGGTCTAAAATAAATTACCACACTGTAGAAAGTGGGCAGTTGACTTAACTAAAAAAAAAGTGAGGAAACCAGTTGCCTTAAAATGAAGTAAATAAATGTCATGTGTAATAGAAATAATAATTTATGTGGAATTGTCAAGTTATTTTTCAAAATTACACATGACGTTTATTTACTTTTTATTTACTAATTTTAAGGCAACGGGTTTCCTCACATTATTTTAAATTAAGTCAACTGATCACATTTTACAGTGGAGCACTTTTTTCAATAACAGGTAGAGGGATGAGGTTTGAGCAGGAAAGAGACTAACAAACTAACCCTGTGAGACTCAGTACCAGCAAGAGTTCAATAAAGATCTCTGCTGCCTTTCTGAAAGTAAATGCAATGTAATCAGCCATTAAAACTAAAGCTATTGCATAAATAAGTGACCCTGGGCTGAGGTAGCGTGTCTCTATGGTGACAACCTATAGAGCCATGTCTCTGAGGGAAAAGATCACGTGCATGCATAATGGGGTCCCTGTAGACAGGCAAGATAAAGTGAAGCTGCCACCAGTGCCTTACCCTCAAGTGTGCTAATTAAGGTAAACTGAGGTGAACTAAAGCCCTAATCATGATCTGACACAACAAAAGGAACACTTTAACAATCAATTAAGCAATACTGAAATTGTATGAAACATTATTATTATTATTATTTTTACAGTGTTCACGCTGCAGTTCTTCCCTTCAAAACAGGATGTTCATCTGTTTAGGCTGGCATTACTAATACTGTGTGGGTGTGGAAAAACTTGACTGCTTACTACCCCATAACCATGACATCATGGTCACCCTGAGTCAACAAGTCTAGCAGCTCTCAAATGCATGAGTTTCATCTCCAAACTAATGCCTACTTCAGGTGTCTTCAAACCTTCTCTTTGAGGGCTACCTTCCTGCAGAACTTGCTTTTCAATGTTTGTCCTGCAATTACAGTATAATACTGATTTGTACAGTACCAAGACTAATTTGTTAAAAGAACTGCTGTACCTATATGCTACTATTGTTCTCTAATCTAGTGCTTTGACTGCCGACTTTTGAGAGAAAAACCCCCAACTTAGTTTAATTTAATTTTGAAAAGTCAAGTGCAAAAAAAGATAAAGATATGTGAAAATATTTCTGAAAACATAAACTAATATGTAGCAAGCCATCGTTATATGTTCAGCAACACCAGTTATAATTGACCTTTACTCTGTATCAATATATTTGCAGTGAACACCTCTGCCAAGGCTGGTCCTCTGTGGTCGCCCGAGGCGAATTAGGCGAGGGAGGTGGTTCCATGAGTAGGCCAGTCGGGCGGAGACCATATCAAGGGTGATGTCACTGAATTCTGCCCACAGGTTGGAGGGCACAGTCTCCTTCACAAGTTTGGGCAGAGCAACAGAGTCTGGCAGAAGCCCATTATTGCCTCCGAGGAGTAAATGGCAGAGAGCCCGAGACTGTAGGCTCTCCCTTAAACTGCGTAGAAGATCATCCAGGCGGTCCACAAGGTTGCACACATCCCAGGCCTCAGGGGGTGTACTGAGCAGCAGACGAAGCCAAGCAGTCTTCAGAGCATAGGATGAAAGCACTCCTCCCCATTCAGCTCCGGACTTCTGGTCCAGCATCTCCCCACTGAGGTTACGTACTTCTTTTAGGAGTTGAAGGCACTTAAGATGACAGGAGTTGGAGGGAAGTCTACCTTTCAGCCATGTCAGCAGTCTCTGCTCCTGCCTGGGAAAGAACACTGTCCAAAGGTCTTCTCCTTGTTGCCCCCGCCGGGTTGCCACCAAGAAGGCACCATCACTGAGAGGAAAGGCTGGGATCAGTCGAATGCCCATGGAGATGTGGCAGCAGACATAATCAGATCGGGGTGTCAGACGGAGAAGCACTTGCTGCTCCTCACTGAGAGATAGGCTGAGGGAGCAGCGCTGCTCAAATAGGTAACGGAAAGTAGCGAGGCAGCGCTGGGTGGCCGTGTAAAACCATCGCTGTATGGAATCTGGGCTCATTCTATAGACACTTTGAGCATTGTCCAAGTGCATAAACGTGTTTGTAAAGGCCTTGTGACGACGTGCCCACTCCGCCTTGCGAGGCGTGTTCAGCATGAACAGCGGTGGCCCTCCATGCTTGTCAGTGCAAACGCTGGCCTCCAGTTTTAGCCCACGAGGTGCCCGCAGAGGAACAAGGATATCAAAGCAGTCAGGTGAGCCTACCTTGTGCTCCTCGTAGGAACTGCCTATCTGGATAAAGTCACCCCGGAAGGCCAGTGAAGACTCCGGAGGGACATCGGTGCGACCCACCCTTACAAGTTCACTCACCAGCTTGGCAACATGGGCTTTGCTGTGGCCCAGCACATGTGGAGAGAGACGCACATGCCTCTCATAGTGATCGTCCAGTAGCTCTCTCTTGGAGACACCTAATTTTCCATGCCCCTCTGGGACTTTGTGGAAAACCCCCCTTGTAGAGCCAGGTTGAGCTGAGCAGTACTTTATGAAGAAGTAACACAAAATTAAAGCTAGGATGTATTTGAAGAGTGTGACAGCTCCAGGTCCCTGATCAGAGCAGTCGTTCCCTTGGTCCTCGGATCCTCTGATGATGTACTGGTGCAGTAGCAGCAGAGCGGTGAGGATGCCAGTGACCAGTGGCCAGAACAACCTAAGGTTGAGAGTGTAAACGTTCATCCTCCTCCAGTCCACTCCAGCTCTTCGCGAAAAGTTGGGGCTAGCCCATGCCGAAAAACTCATCCAGATGCTGAAAACAAGGCAGAGCTGATGTTCTTTTAGCCCTCACAAACAGAAACCGTTGTGTAAGAGGAAGTTTGCCAATGAAGTTTCTTTGCAGATGCAGCGTGTGCTGAGGGCAAGAGGAGTTCTCTCATTCAGGAAGTTTGAAAATCCCCCCTTTTGTCACAAGTGAGCACTGTGTGAAACGGGAGAGCAGGCTCTCAGTGTGTGAGCTCAGAGGAAATGCCAAACTCTTGAGAGAGGAATTTCTGTTTTAAAAAAAAAGAGGCGTTCAAAAGCCAGAGTCTGTCCACACTCCTCCTCCCTCTTCTCTTAAAGAAACAGATCTCAAAATGGGAAGTGCTTACTGACAGAATGGGCCCTTAGCTTAGATATTTACACAACATGAATATACCACATGCATGGATTGAAAAAAAACCTATTTGATCAAAAAAATCTAATGTTTATAAATAAAAAGTTAAAAAGGGTGCTTATATTTAAAGGACAAGTCATACAAAAACTCATGCTCATGTCATTCCAAGCTTTTTTGACACTGTGGAAAATATGTGGAACAAAATTATATAATTTTCATTAATACCACCACACAACTCCTTTTGTAAAACGACTAGAATTTTTTTTTAAATAAAAGATGATGTCAGTAGGGGTGTGGCCCGTTTAAATAAACATAGAAGGTCATTGAGAAAGTTTACAGAAACACTACACACACACACACACACACACACACACACACACACACGCTCATGTTGGGTTTTCATGTTTTATGGGGACATTCCATAGGCGTAATGCATTTTATACTGTACAAACCGTATTTTCTATCCCCCTACACTGCCCCTGCCCCTAAACCTACACATCACAGGAGACATGCTGCATTTTTACTTTTTCAAAAAACATCACTTAAGTGTGATTTATAAGATGTTTTCCTCATGGGAACCAAAAAATGTCCCCACAAGGACAAGGATTTTGGATATTGCCATCTTTGTGGGGACATTTTGTCCCCATACCGTAGGGATTACCAGTCCACACACACACACACACACACACACACACACACACACACACGCACACACACGCACACCAAGAAATTTTCTTTGAAAGGAGTGCCACAGTAAGATCTCTGTATCTTTGTTGATCCATTACCAACCCCTAACCTCAGCACGAGCCTTCCCCCGGTCCCCCCAGACCCTGTGATACTGAACAAGAAACCACTGTCATCTCTCTTAATCAGTGCACAGAGCACTTTTGTAATATACGTTTTTAGAATAGCTTATTCAAAACTTTGTCCAATACTCCTAATCTCCTATTTTTTCCCAATGCATTAAGTCATGTGTACAGTGTACAGAATTTGAATGTAAGCAAATAGAGAATCAGTCCGTTGTTCACTTCATATCAGACACATATGGTAGTCACAGACAGAAAACCACACCTTTCTCACCCAGTGCATGGTTCTATCTCTGCCCTCTGATTTTTAAAAACAAACAGTGCCCATAGCAATGAAAGTTGTGCATCAAGTAAGCCAGGACACTCACAGAAAAACACAGCAGCACCAGGCTAAGTCACACAAACCTGTATGACCCGTTAAGAGGATAAACACAGACACAGCTCGCTAAATATGGATGACTGAACTGTTTGGATAACAATATTACTGGTCTGTTGGAACTAAGCAGATGCCTGAGGAAGGAAGTGATCTTTATGATAGGGAACTTGAAAAGGCAACGGACAGGAGGCAATTACTGCAGTGTTTCTTCTTATCAATCTTCTTAAGCTATTTTGATAAGATGTAGAATCTAAAAATACCAAGCTGTCTGAAGGGGACTACAATTATTAACAACTACAAAACAACAGATAAATGCACTGATGATTTGCAGTAACAACTGAGTTGACTGCAGCTCTCCTGTAAAAAGAATGTCTTGTGGTTAGTATCTGTGTCCTGAGGGAAACAAGCTTTAAGTCTCACAAGAACATGATTCATAATGCTCATGCATAATTAGCTTCTGAGCATAACACATACATTGTCAAAACTTGTTTGTGCTAATAAGAGAAACAGCTGAATTCTTTAGACATTTAGCTACTACTCTGTGAAGGGTTGGCAGTCAAGAATGTGTGTGTATATGTTTACATCTATTTAAAAGAGCTTCAGCTCTGGAAACACAGTGTGCTATTAAGACATACAGACATGTGATGTGTCCACAATGAGCAACTCATGTCGTGTTTCCAGATGGGTCAGCTTCCTCTGACAGACTTATTATGAGAATAAAAGATTGTGTGGCAGCTTCTGCATTAAGCAATGCAAATGCTTATATTGAGGATGTGCTTAGAAATATAAGCCTTCCGAACTGAGAGAAGGGGAGTTGGGCCTGGAGGCAGCCTGTGGGTAGTGGGCAGTTGAAAACCTCAAACTTTGCGTCTGTTAAGGGTTACGTGGTCACAGTTGATGGTAGACTGAAAGCTGAGGAGTTCTTGTAGTTACACTGGGATTGCATCAGCTTCCTTCTCTCTGAATACAGTAGCTCTGCCCCCTAACTGAATCTGCCAAACTAAACAGGCCTCTCAAGAACTCTTATCCAGTACAGTCAGCATAAAAGACTCTAGACGAGGAGGAGGAAGGGGGCCGGAGTATAATTTGTGCACTTCTCACTGCCTGTTCTCTTCTTATTAAAGCTTCAAACTAAATTCACCAATTGGCAACATACTAAAAAAAACTTAGACACAGTAACTGAAATCCAGGCTCTCGTACTATCTGTGTCCAGGAGTGTCCAAGCTAACTTCGTGCCCTCATAGATTAAGTCATGGGAACCACAGGGAGCTGGAGACAGCTGTTTCCAGCGTCTCTGCTAGACAGATTATGTTACATGTTTTCATAGCCAACTGTGTGATAAATTCCCTAATATTGTATGCAAACATCACTGATATTCCCTGCATATTCTAAGATAACGAATGAAGATGTTCATACCATGTCATTATGCTTATATATCTGTGCTCTTTCTTCTCACATTAAATAATAATTTTAACAGTTGGGGTACAGATTGCCCGGTCATGACTGGTGGCAAATGACCTTTAACTTACAGTTTAAAAAAAAAGTTTAGACACTAAAAGTGGTACTTGGTTCCCACTTAGCGAAACCATTCGCTCATCTTAACTCCAGTCCAATTCTGCAAAACTGCAAGCACATTATATGCTTTACACTCAGTTTGAATTTGTAAAACAAGCTTTTTGCAAAATGCTAAACACAGTTTTCTGCATTAGACACATCATTCAAAACTAACAGTTTGTTTCAATTAAAAAAAAATATTTAAATGGCACAATAATTTCCCAATTACTACACCCAATGATCATGTGTGAAAACACCTAAATACATAAATTGATCACTTAGAAATCAAAACACTTAAAAAAAAAAAAAGTTTTACCTTTGCATTTCTGTTTATTTTGTAAATATATACTGAATAGGCTATACATAAGTCGTCACCTTTATTTCTACAGTGTTTTGTTTACACAATACAGATTGTTTCAAAGCGGCTTCACAATAGTAACGAACTCTCCTGAAAAGCAGCTCTAACAAGCCAAAAGTGTCATTATTAGGTTCAATAACTGTTGTTTATCAATTGTGTAATATATACTGTATATACAATGTATTTGTGTACATACCTGTAAGTGCTATGAAAAAAAAATCCACTCCCCACTGAACAAGCAAAATAAAAAGTGTGTAGTTTGGCATGTGTGGCTAATAATTTAATGGTTTGTGTGTAGAGTTACTACACAAAAACACCATTTATAGAAGAGTTCAAATAGTTTTGAATTCAGTGTTTGTTTTTGCAAGAGATGTGTGATGATTTGCATCTAAAGTTTTGAGAAATGGAGCCAGTTTCAGAAATTGTGTGCAAATTATTTAAAAAAACTGTAAGAGGCAAAGACTGCCCTCTTGTGTTCCAAGTGGCCTGTGCAAACACACACTTCCTGTAAAGACATATGACTTTAATGTCAACACTAGTGACTGATAAAAAGTCAGAGTATGTTATTGCCAGAGGTGGAAAGTAACAAATTACATTTACTCGTGTTACTGTAATTGAGTAGTTTTTCTGTGTACTTCTACTTTTTTAAGTAGTTTTAAAAAGCTGTAATTTTATGTGAGTTTGAATGAGCAGCGCCTCAAGTACGTGTGATGCTCATGCTCGTGGTGTTTTTAACGTCTCAATTGGACATGAACATTTGAACATTTCCAGAGCTGATCTGAGAGAACCCCTAATGAGCATTTTCATCATTTTATTTGAATAAAAACCAGTCAAATACACTCTGTGGAACAGGTCTTCACTAAAACCCGTCAAAATAAACGTTTGGTGTAACTAGAAGAAATGATGACCGAAATATACTACTATTGTAGGCCTACAATAATATGTACTTGTCAAAATAATAATAATAATAATAATAACAACAATAATAATAATAATAATAATACATAATTTAAACATTATTTAAGAATGTATTTTTAATCCATGGTTAAATTTTGTGAATCGCACTTTGACAAACAATAAAAGGATAAAAGTATGTTACATTTTATTTTATTACCACCGTTTTGGTAATATATTTGTATTAAATCATAAAAAAAAAGATATCATAGGACTATATTATTCTTAAACATTTTAATAAATTAATTATAAAAATTAATTGTTAATCTAATTCATAATCATTTATTGAATTTAGTTGATTAGACATGTTTATTGAAATTTTAATAAAAGAAACAAATGGTTTAAATTTTGTTGTAATAAAGCATTTGTTCAACCAAAAAAAAAAGTTTTCATTTATTTAATGACATTTTAACTTGTGATAATTATATGTTTATTAATATTTATTAAATAATTGTTTAATACCGTGATGCTGTGAAACTGATTACAACCCTACACGGGAGAGTCCCCCACCTTTGAGAAACATTATTTTCTAAAACAAAGAAGAAATAATGTAACAGCCACACTGACCAAGAGAAAATCCTGCTATAATCCACAAAGAAAGCTGGAGGGTCAGACACACGCTGTTGTCACCTAGTATCTCATTAAACTTACTCAGGTCTTGATCCCACATTTCCTTTAACAGTAATTTAAATGTCATCAGAAGTTCAGATTCAACATCACACTGATTGCATAATTCCATATACCGGTAATACATCAGACCTCACTGAACGTTGGTCTTTCAACAAAACAAACAATACAACAATTGAATCCTTCCAAATGCAAAAAAAAGGGAAACAAAAGTTACCTTTGCATAATAACTGTCAGCTTGGGTTTATGGCTAATACCTGAATCAGTGGGCGTGTTTGTCATCTGACCAGCATAGACTCAGTTGGCACCATATTCTCCTGCATGGTCCACTCTCATCATCCTGTGAAGCATGGCTTTTTCCTTTTCATCACTGGTGGGAGGCAATACACTACTATATCTCCTTACAAAATGCATCTGAAAAGCACATAAACATGCAACGATAAGTCTCAAGAAATAAGATTCAAGTTTCAACTCTCAAAACTATGACATTTGGGGAAAATGTAAATATAAAGGCCAGAATCTGCGGATGAAATTCCTCGAGAGAACTATAAGTACAATTGTGTATAAGGGCAATGTAACTGTGTCTGTGATATACACTCAGGCCCGGTTACAGAATCAAATCACTGAGGGTGCTCTAGTAAAGTGCAGATGTAGGCTAAGCAACGGCTCCACAATACAGTAAGAAATGTAGGATTATTTACAAGTTCCAATTATACCAATAACTAGAATTTGTAAAATATTTTGCTACAAATATCTGTCTATTCATTTATTAGTCTGCCTTGACATTGCTTTAATGCATTAGTATTTTAATGCCATCTTCCTGAGAACCAGGAAAAAACACACAAAAAAGTTTTTGTGTATTTAATTTTTTTTTTAGGTCACTACATCGTTTGGAGCATAAAAAACACAGATGGGGTAAAAAAAAAAATTTGAAATTTTTTTTTCCAATGTTATATGCTATATCCAGTGCTCTGCATAGGACACCAGAACCCATTTATTGAGAAAATGTAAAAGACATGAATAGGCTAAAAAATTTGCTTTTTTTTTTGCTTCAAGTTTTTTTTAATCCAAACTTTGTATAAAGATGATTCTCAACTACATTATAGGCCTAACAGAATAATTAATCATGAACATACCCATAAATGCCATTCCCATTCTATGCAATGCATCTATATCTAATTTGCATAGTAATGTGTTTTTGGGACAATATGTAATGTAAAAAGATGTGTAATAATGGGAATAATAAAAAGGAATATTTTCATAAGAATCTCGTATTTCAGAATATCCAGACTTAAAACTGTGCTGTCAGAAATTCACTAAACTATAATTTCCTCTACAGAGGATAAACTATGGAAGCCCGTTTCCACCAATACATTAAAAAAGAAAAAGAGTAATTGGGACTTTTTATCTCAGAATTCTGACTGACTTTTTTTTCTCACAATTGCGAGTTATAAAGGCTGAATTCTGAGAAAAAACTCGCAAATGCGTGACAAAGTCACAATTCTTAGATTTAAAAATTGCGAGTTATAAAGTCAGAAAAAGGTTTTTTTTTTCTCAATAAAGAATTTACTTTAGTTACTTTATATCACACAAATGCGAGTTTATATCAGAATTGTTACTTTATATCACACAATTGCGAGTTTATATCAAAATTGTTACTTTATATCACACAATTGCGAGTTTATATCTCATAATTCTGAATTTATAACTCGCAATTGTGAGAAAAAGTTATTTTTAAGTTATCGCAATTAATCTTTTTATTTTTTTAATTTGGCGGAAATGGGCTTCCATACAAAACCTCTATTCTGCGTCTCAGGCGGATGTTTCTGTCTCGAAACTTTGCAGCATGCAGTTGGCCATCGGTCCTCTTAGCAGCATCAAAATCAATAGTTTTATTCAATGGATTTTATAGACTGTATAGCCTCGAGTTACGCGAGCCAGAAAGCACTGGATAAAACTGCCGCTGCAAAAACATGTAAATAGTTGCATTTGACGCTCTCCAGTGCTTAGAACTCCCGTAGAACTGGGCCTGCATACACTTACATTTGCTGTTTGTACGAAGTTGACTCGCTGTCTGTAAAAGAGTCTGTAAAAGAGAACCACGAAGCATAAGTTTAGGTCTGACAAAACTATGAATGTTTACAATTTGAGTTTGATACATCAAAAAACGTCAAAAGAAGCTGAGGGTGATCGTGTGTCGGCGTTGCACGCATATTAGGCTACGTAAACACGCTAATCGACGCTTAAAATTACGTCAATGACCGGCGTTCTAAAAACGTGACCTGCGCTCAGATAATTTAAAACTTTTTTCTCGTAAATTGACTGAGCTGAAGTCGTTTAAAACTTGTTCAATACTGTTTTTTTCCTTTCTTTTTTTCCGTTTTTTTTGTGCATTTTAATGCATAGTTTATAATATTTGATTGTCGACATGGATGTTTATTTTATTTGATTTTTTTTAAGTATATTTGAATATTTTAAATATTATATAGGTGTTCAATTAACAAATTAAGTTATTTAATGATTCAAAGAGGCCATTTGTCTCAAATGAGGATGTAGGCCTATAGCTGACTCCTGTAAAGACACATCCCCAAAACGTGTTGTTAAATGATCAACAAACAAATAAAGCTGTATTAGTGTAAATTATATTTATTTGTTTCAAATTCATTTTCTTACGTTTTTTGTTATACTAACATTTTAATATTACTTCTAATATTTGCATATTATTCAGTTTCTGTATTTAGTTACTTCACTTTTAAGGTTACATATTCCGAAGGTAGCCTATCTACTAAACAAAATCTGATGCCATGTTCACTGATAAGCACACAAGCACTGATAAATGTTGAAAATAAATAAATAAAACAAGATATTTAATGAAGTAATGGAACAAATTATTTATTTTTACTGCATTGTGTATTGCACTGCACTTATATCTGGATGGTACTCCGCTGGATTTGTTGACATTCTTGTTGTTTGTGTAGGAGATGCTGTCATTCTGGTCACAACTGAGTGGGTGTCTGCTGGTGGGGGTTGACACCGCTCCTACAGCGCATCTGAATGCTGCCATCTCTGAGATCAGACAACGGGCCTGCTGCTCAAGAACCATTGAAAGACTGAAACAGTTCAAATAAGGGCTAAATAAGTTTAGAAACACACGCACACACTCATACGCACACACTCAATGTTCTTTCTCCTCCTCTTTTTCTCTATACTTTCCCCTTTAGGCAGAGATATGGTTGGATATTAGACTGGAATCTTTTTTTTCCTTTTTATTTAATATGAAATGTTATATAACCTGTTTTATCTCTTAATATCTTAAAGCAAATACTCATCATAACTATAATCCAATAAATATTGTATGTGAATTGCATGTAGCTCTGAGTCACTTTACCTCATTCCTCCACACTGTGGCACTCTCATACAGCAAAATAGCAACATTTTAAAATTGTGATTTACCAACATAAATCTATTTTCAGACATATATGAAATAGATTTTTCTTGCTTTTTGAAGTCAGTTAAGGATATCTCTGGCAGAAAATGTTGTAGAAGAGAATTTATTTTATTTTTCCAGCTGGAGAACGATGAGCATTTAAAGCATCAGGTGATGTAACTGCAGCATGCGCTTCAGTAGATAATTATTGTGCATTGGTATAGATGCTATTAGTTATAATGATCTTTATAGTTTTTGTTCTTGGTGTGAACAGGTCTTCAGTTCCCTGTAAAATGTGTAAATGTACTGTAAAAGCAGATCCGTTTTGTTTTTAGTTCCTGCAGTGTCTTGCATTGTAGCTGGTTGAAATTTAACCCCTAGAGGCCTGAGCTAGTTTTGAGGCTGAGCTAGCCCTTTAGAAGTTTTGACATGTTCTGACATTTGTGCTTTTTCAGTTGCTTATAAACATTTTAATGTCAAAAGTGTCGGTTCACTGTATTCAGCACAAACTGGGCTACCATAATATGTGAACAACATATATGTACATGCTTGTATTCTTAAGAGAATAACGTTTGAAAAACGTTTTTGAAAAACATTTTTGAAAAATGCACAGTAAACATGACTAATCCACAAGACATGACTAATGTTGTTACATAGAGTTTTTGCTTCAAACTGATGTGAGAATCATTGTGCCTACTCATTCACATAAACCAATATATTGATTTAAATTTTGTAAGACACTTTTTGCTTACAAAGCCCATATGCAAAGTGGTGTGAACGATCATGAATAATGCTGTGATTCACACTTGACAAGACAAAAGAACAGCATAATGAGCTGCATAATGAATGAGCATTTGAGTCAGTAATGTGAGAAAACTATATGAAAGAGTATGAGATGTATTATTGCACAGCATGTGAACAATTTTGTATAGGCCTTTTATATTTTAAAATATATACAGTACTGGTCAAAATATTGGATACATTACTTTTTAAAATGTTTTTGAAAGAAGTCTCATGCTCATCAAGCATTTATTTGATGAGAAATACAGAAAAAATAGCAATATTGTGAAATATCGTTACAATTTAAAATAATGGGTTTCTATTTTAATATACTTTATATACTAATATAATTGATTTTGGTGACGTAAAACTGAATTTTCAACATTATTACTCCAGTCTTCAGTGTCACATGATCCTTCAGAAATCATTCTGATATGCTGATTTATTATCAATGTTGGAAACTGCTTTGCTTGTATATATATATATATATATATATATATATATATATATATATATATATATATATATATATATATATATATATATATATATATATATATATATATATATTGCTTGCATATATAAAATATATATAAATATTTTATTTTTTTATAACCTGTGATACTTTTTTTAGGGTTCTTGGATGAATAAATGAAGTAATGGCGGATGAAAGTTCAGCTTTGCATCACAAAAATAAATGATATTTTATTAAAATAGAAAACCATTATTTGAAATGGAATCTTTCTGTATTATTGGTAAAATAAATGCATGCTTGATGAGCATAAGAGACTTCTTCTTTTAAAACATTAATTCAAATATTAATGTGTCCAAACATTGACTGGTACTGTATTTATAGCATCTGAGAAGAAATTTGCAAACAAAAGCTTTATTGATGTGACACTAGATTAGTTTACAGTAAACACTTCATAATCTGTTAAAAACATGCAGGCCAAATAAAAGTCTTATGTCTCTGTTATATTATAGAGCCTATAAATGTTCATCTGCAGTTTAAACCATCACACAGAGACATGCAGGATTCATATTTAAACAATTAACATGCCAATGACATAGGTGACCTCCTAGATGTCTCACTGTGATCTTGAATTCAAACATGAACCTTCTGCAGCTCAGCTAGTTCAATACTGATGTTCTGCACTGATCTGAAAACCCTTTAAATTAGCTTGAACTCTCACAGATGTCTCTGAGAATTCCTTTAAGTGTGTCCTCTCACAAATGACCACTTCTCCTTTTGAGAGCTCATGTGAATAAACAGTGTATCCTCCAATGGAAATTAAAAACAGAAATAAAAACAAAAACAAAAAATTGGTTAACAGACAGAGCAGTCAGAAAAATAGTCACATACAATTTCACACTATTAAGAACCCTCCAAAAAGATCCACTGTAATATAATTAAATATTTCCAATTTATGTGTTGCTTGTTTTTGTCCATTTTTTTTTTCTTGACTGTATTTTTGAATGGCCATCACTGGAAAAAATGCTTTTTGGCATCTATTTATTGGCGTAATTGGCATAAAGCTAACCAGCCAAACCTTGAACCGAGTGTTTAGACTTTTTTTGGGGGGAAATGTGTGAACGGAGCAATTAGCTTACTTTGTCCTATCTCAGTTTAATTAAGTATTTTAGCAGCATTAAGAACATATGCAAACCTTATTTATTTGGAGTTTAGGTCAATATTAATTGGCATTTCCCAGTGGCGTGCATGGACATGCATACACATGCTCAAATGCATAGATACAATAGCGTAAGCAAAATGGGAAATATTTCCCTTGCAGTGCAAAAAATACACTAGGGAAAGAAAAGAATACTGCTTCAAGCTCCAGTGTGGGGGAAATCCACACACCTGACTTAATATACCCACAGTAGTATCAGAAAAGCACTTGCCATCTGTTTACAGCGGTTCTCTACCACCCCATTATACTGTGAAACAATGCTACGCAGATATATATCTGTTAAAGAGCTGACGTTTAGCCCATTGTATTGTGTATGGCTTTCCATGCAAATGCCACAGCACATAGAATAATAAACCTTTGATCAGTGCTCTTATTTGAGGATAATAGGGCTGCATTGTAAAGAATCGAGCGAGAGACAATTCACTTCTGCTTTTATCCACTGAATTAAGATCTTAGAACAGACTTGTTTTTATTGTTGATGTTGGTTGGTAATAGTGCTTCAGTCTTTTGATGCATGCTCTCTACAAATGTTGCTTTTTGACCTTAATGACTGGATTGCTGGTGTGTTAAATGAGATATCAGCCCCCTTCGGTTCTGGGCAAGTTGTGATCAATGCTTGTCAAACCTTCAGTTTGCCAATTATAGCTCAATTTTTTTGTAATAATAAATTGGCATAGATGTTTCTGAATTGTGAATGGTGAGTGTTGAGTAGGTGGAGGGACATCATTGAGTGCCTACTGAAGAGTTATTCAGGACAAGAGGAGTTTAAAGATGTAAAACATGCTCTGCCAGTTCTTTGATGCTGTGGTTCACTCTTTATATTTTCATCTCTGTCTTTTGGTTCCCATGGCTCAGCTGCCCTCTTCAGGCATTAGGAATTTCCAAACACATATTACAAAATATTTACACAGGACCATTTCCAGCTTATGGCGAACAGCCTCGACTCTCATTTGAGATTTTGAATACACCAATATATACGGAAGCAAGCCTTCAGGCTCAGTAAAAAGGCAAAGGTATTACTACAAAATTGCAGAATAAATATTTATTTGAAAATTCCTCCGCAGTGGCAGTCAGTACAGACAGTATGTATTGTTCAGAGGGATCTCTGCCCTGATGAAGGTTGTAAAAAAAATCACCCAGAAGGTGGTTTGAATGAATAACAACACAATGGCTGCCTGATATGAGAGCGGATTTAGCCTGCAGGAAGCATAAGCAAACTGTAAACACACATCTGAGGCATTCTACTGACAGAAAAAGCAAACCGTTTAAAGTGTGGGATATTAGAAAGGTATTAGATCCTGTTTGAACACTCTCGGATCAGATCATTTTACAGAGTTCAAATGAGCCTAAAAGTCTGACTAGAAAGCTAAAGAAGAAATAGTGCTAGATTTATATCGGTAAGTGTACATGTAAACATTTATGATATCAATGATAACACATTAGGCGTATAAGTATGTGTGAAAAAGTTACTGTTTGATGTTGATTAAGTAACATGGCTGACTTATACAGTATGTTTAACAGACTTGCTGACTCAAGGGAGAGAACATCTTGTCCCACACCTCCAATTTTATGATACCCCTGCCTAAAGGACACATGGTGGCCCTGATGTCCAAGCATTTGCCCTCAAAGTTAATGCCTGACCCATTGGCCTCCTCCCTCACAAAGCCCTGCTGATTTTTTTGATAGTACATTTCTTTATAAAGGGCCTGGTCACACTCCTTTCCTTTTGGGTAGATACCTACTCCAAACCAATTCTTATACAGATTGTAGTCCCAGGGGACAGAAAACATTATGGCCAGGGTCTCAATATAGTCATTTTTGCTTCGCTCGAACAGGTCATAGGTCAGAACCCCCACACTGCCGGTGGCGTGAGCACTGGTCTTGCTGAAAGTGCATACTTCAGTCTTGAGGGGGCGCACCGTGGGCTGAGGTGGGTTGGAGGTTTCACCACTGTCCAGATAGACCCTGTGGGATATATTCGCATGAATAAGGTGTAAGCACACATACACATTCTTATTGCTACACAACATTCATATTTAAAGGTACAGTTCACCCAACAAAATGTATTTTACTATCATTTACTCACCCAATGGTGTCCCAAACATCTATGACTTCAACAAATGAAAATAATTTTTCAAGATTTTTTAAATTTAAAATAAGTCTATTGTATTCTAAGAAAGTCATATTGGTTTGGAACGACATGAGGAAATTTCCATTTTGGGCTGAACTATCCCTTTAAATGCATTTCACACTAATTTCCCTGTATACCTATACATGTTAAGAGACAAAGTTTTAGTTTTTGGAAATTAGATTTGCTTCTAGTTGTAGTCTCACTTTGGGTTGATGAGGCAGTAGTTGCTTGTCAGGTTGGTGATCTCTATGGTAGCATGTCTCTTGCTGCTCACGTTGGCAGCGGCAGCCTCAGCAGACTCAGTCATGATGGTGGACAATAGATATGATTAATGGCTGAAACAG
Source organism: Gobiocypris rarus (assembly GCA_023029165.1). NCBI lineage: Eukaryota > Metazoa > Chordata > Actinopteri > Cypriniformes > Gobionidae > Gobiocypris > Gobiocypris rarus. The sequence goes on along the minus strand of CM040934.1, from coordinate 22,242,390 downwards.
AGAGGAGTAGAGAGGAGAGTGATGGTGTGAGAAAAGAAGTCTGCACCTCAGTAAAAAGAAGTGGAAGTGAAGTGCAGTTACACTTCAGGGCTGCAGGGAAAATACAATAACTTTTCTCTTGTTTTTCTATGATAAAAAGTTAGCGGTCACAGGTTAATTGTCTTCTTTGAATTGCTGTGCTGAATTAATATGTTGAATTCAATATTTTAATCTTGAAAATACTTGTGTGTATGTGCAAGCACAATATAAAACATAGAAGCATTAGATTAAAGTTCACATAGCTCTTCACAAGTTCATTTCTGCCCCTCTTTTATTACTATTCTCAGTGTTAACAAGCGAATAAACAGGGTCACAGTAATTACACGCAGAGACCTCCACCTCAAAAACCACTGTGCCTGTAGCAGTCTTCAATTTTATAATGCTCTGCTTTAAAAGAGGATGCAAAGAGTGTGAATTAGTTTTGCTCAAGTCTCCATAACTGAATAAACTCTCTTGCCATGTTATAATTTTTATATGGAAATAAAACAATATTTTAGCATTTGATTAAGTTATGATTATTAAGCATATTTCATCTCTATGAGAATGAAGGCTTACCTCTGTGGTACTCCGGAGTGTGTGTATGCGTGTTGCTCAGTAACGGTGCGTCCCGAAATAGTCACTCCGTTTTCAATCTGTCCCTTTCCCTGTATTCATGATCAGCAACAAGACTAGTACATTCCTACATGTGAAAAAAGCAAGCTTATTCAAATTTAGTGTACACCCTCTCTACGCACGAACGCACGCACGCACACACACACACACACACACACACACACACACACACACACACACACACACACACACACACACACACACACACACACACACACGTTTAAGAGGTATCGATGACATGGGTGGGAAAATGCTCGGAACAGTTCCACACCCATAACTAGCAGTTAGATTTGTTAGACCAGAACAGTGAAGTTGCATGCACAGATTTGTCTCAGAAATGACTCAATTTTACTTGAGTACATTTTAGGTGGGGCTTTTTGTTCTGTAATTTTTGTGAAATTATATTTCCTGCTTGAACCACACTGATCTATTCAGATTTAAGGGATAGTTCACCCATCTATCTATATACAGTGTGTGTGTATATATACAAATTATGTTTTGATGTAAGTTAAGGCCACTTAAAATAAAGTGGCACCTCAGAGACTCATTCATTTTTGCTGTATGGGTATCTGTACTTTTAGTAAGGTACTCTTTATGTTGCAGATGTTTTTTCTTTTCTTTTCTTTTTAACTAAAGAAAATGCTAAGTAACTTGCTAAGAAAATTTTGTATACTATATATATATATATATATATATATATATATATATATATATATATATATATATATATATATATATATATATATATAGGTCCTTCAAAAGAAATTAGCATATTGTGATAAAAGTTCATTATTTTCCATAATGTAATGATAAAATTAAAATGTAATATATTTTAGATTCATTGCCAACTGAAATATATCAGGTCTTTTATTGTTTTATTGTCAGACCATCACTGACTGTGGGTACTTGACACTGGACTTCAGGCATTTTGGCATTTCCTTCTCCCCAGTCTTCCTCCAGACTCTGGCACCTTGATTTCCAAATGACATGCAAAATTTGAGCGACAGTCCAGTGCTGCTTCTCTGTAGCCCAGGTCAGGCGCTTCTGCCTTCAAAAGTGCTTGACCTGGGGAATGCGGCACCTGTAGCCCATTTCCTGCACACGCCTGTGCACGGTGGCTCTTGATGTTTCTACTCCAGACTCAGTCCGCTGCTTCGCAGGTCCCCAAGGTCTGGAATCGGTCCTTCTCCACAATCTTCCTCAGGGTCCGGTCACCTCTTCTCGTTGTGCAGCGTTTTTGCCATGCTTTTTCCTTCCCACAAACCTTCCCACTGAGGTGCCTTGATACAGCACTCTGGGAACAGCCTATTCGTTTAGAAATTTCTTTCTGTGTCTTACCCTCTCGCTTGAGGGTGTCAATGATGGCCTTCTGGACAGCAGTCAGGTCGGCAGTCTTACCCATGATTGCGGTTTTGAGTAATGAACCAGGCTGGGAGTTTTTAAAAGCCTCAGGAATCTTTTGCAGGTGTTTAGAGTTAATTAGTTGATTCAGATGATTAGGTTAATAGCTCGTTTAGAGAACCTTTTCATGATATGCTAATTTCTTCTGCAAAAAGATTCCCGAACAAGTATTGAGTGCAAAACTGAACATAACTATTTAAAGGTTGACTTTTTTTAATTAAAAACACTTTTCTTTTATTGGTTGGATGAAATATGCTAATTTTTTTAGATTGGGTTTTCATGAGCTGTATGCCAAAATCATCAGTATTAAAACAATAAAAGACCTGGAATATTTCAGTTGGTGTGCAATGAATCTAAAATATATGAAATTTTAATTTTATCATTACATTATGGAAAATAATGAACTTTTATCACAATATGCTAATTTTTTGAGAAGGACCTATATATATATATATATATATATATATATATATATATATATATATATATATATATATATATATATATATATATATATACACACAATTTTCTTAATCTATGTTAATCTATCTAAGTTAAAAAGAAAAGAAAAGAAAAAACATCTGCAACATAAAGAGTACCTTACTAAAAGTACAGATACCCATACAGCAAAAAATGACTCTGCTGCAAACCTTGAACAAAGTCTTAGAGTCTCTGAGGTGCCACTTTATTTTAAGTGGCCTTAACTTACATCAAAACATAAGTACAATGTACTTATTGTATTCATATTGTATTGCAAAGACACTTTTGCTGATATTGAGGTTGATACAGGTAAAGTTAGGGACAGGTGTGGTGGTATAAGGTTAAGGGAAGTGTCAACAGTCTTAACTACAGAAATGAATTTCATATGTAATTACACGCAGGTCATATTTAAAATGTCAGTACAATGTAAAAACATGTACAATATGTGCATTGTATCAAATGATTAATTAAAATGTTAGTGCGTAGTAGTTAAGGCCACCTAATATAAAGTGGGTCCCTATCTGACATTAACAGATTTGTGAGGAGAGTACTCACGTTTATTTTCTAAAGTTGAAATAAAAATGAACACCTCAATATTGCAATAAATCAAGGTTGACACAGCCTCTTAAACGTCTATGTTAAGCTCAAGTGTTTAAAAAGGGCATAAGTAAAATCATATCATTCAAAAAGGTCTTCAATTTAATATTTATAAAATAATGGGTAACACTTTACAATAATGTCATTATTTAACATTAGTCTACTACATTAGTTAACATGAACTATTAATGAACTGTAGCTACTTATAAAGCATTTATTTAACTTTGTTAATGTTAATTTCAAAATTAAAATCTTGTTAACATTTGTAGTGCACTGTGAACTAACATGAACAAACCATGAACAGCTGGATTTTTATTAACTAACGTTAACAAAGATGAACAAATACAGTAACAAATGTACTTCCCGGTTAGTTCATGTTAGTTAATGCATTAATAATGTTAACTAATTAAACCTTATTGTAAAGTTTTACCAAATAATGTTAACTAATTAAAGCCTAAAAGATTCAAAGCCTACTTGCACCAGACATCATGTCCTCATCTCAAATATAAAACACCTGCGATTCAGCAACTAGTTGCTAATCCACTCACATTCATGAAAAGTATCCTTGTTTACAAGTTTGGGTGAGTAAGGGTAAACGCACAAGATGCAGAATGTAATGTATCATTGCATTATTCATCACAAATGTTTTGGAGTAAAGAGTACTTATTCAAAAATCTAGTCAAATTATATAGTGCAACCATAAAATGAATACCACAGACCACAGAGTATTCAAAACATTCGTTTTTCAAATTTTTTATTTAGAAAATTTGTTGGACAGCACGAATGCAGGTATTAATATAGACATCAAAAAGTGACATCAACATTTGAAAGCACAAAGCCATGTTTATTATTATTTTGCATATGATGAATAAGATCATGTAAAATATATGAAACAATTTTGAATTACTTAGTTAAAGCTGAATTCTTTTATTATTTAGCCCATCTTATCATACACCTCTAGCTTAATAATAGCCTTGCCCACAGTAGACATGGTCGCCCTTAAGTCTACTTTCTTTCCTTTGTGGGTGACTCCAGATCCCCCTGCGTCTACACGGGTGAACTGGCTGAAGTCCTTTCCCTCATACATGTGCTTGTACAAAGCCTTGTCACATCCACGGCTACTCTCAAACAACCCAATGCCCATGACATTCTTGTAGAGGTGGTAGTCGAAGGGAACAGAGAACAGAATTGCCATGCGCTCAGTGCTCATATGATTTTGCATCTGGAAGAGGTCATAGGTCAAGATGCCCACAGCCCCAGTGGCAGTGTTGTCATCCTTTGTGAATGAGCAAACCTCGGTCTTGGCGGTGCGGATGGTGGGTTGAGGAGGATGGTAACAGAAGCCACTGGACATGTAGACTCTGAGAGAAGTTCATAGCTGACATTTATCAATAATGTATTACAGAGATGTATAATTACAGTAAATAACAGAGTAAATTGTAAAAAACCTAAAGCGTTAAAGAGATTTTCTTTATCAGTTCATCTTAGTTAGTATCAGTATCAGTAAGTTGACTTAATGTAAATGTAAAATATATGCTCAGGGATAGTTTTGTCCTTACTTTGGATTGATAAGGCAGTAAACCCCGCTAACGTTGGTGATCTCCACTGTACAGTTTCTGTTAGTGTTTATAGTTGCTGACACGGCCTCTGCAGTCTGCATTTTGGCGCTACTTCTGTGAGGGTCATGAAAGAAAGGAAAGAAAACATTTGCATTAAGTCTTAAAGGGACAGGTCACGTTAAAAAAAAGGTTTAATTTACTTAAACCTGTGTGACCTTTTTTCTAACATTGAACACAAAAAGGAGATATTTAGTAGAATGTCCAAGCTGCTTTTCCCCCCATATAAGTGGATGGGGGACAGATGTCATCACCATGCACTAATATTGTATTTAAAAATTCAATTTGGGCATTCTGCTACATTAGGTAAATACATTTTCATTTTTGAGTGAATTTTTCCTTTTAAGCAGATACATTATATAGCTGACTATACATCATTCTAATCAAATAGGTTTGACTGTCATGTGCTGAACACTTACACACCAATCAAGGCAAAGCCTACTCTGTCTTTATGTCAGTAACTATAGCCAGAAAATGTGTGACAGCAGGTACATTTTGACAGATGAGTTTTCAGTTTTAGCTAAGGCTCTAAAAAAGATCTCTAATAACAGGCCTGATAGTACGGCAGAATAGGCAAGACACTTGCGGGCTCCATATGGCTCAGAGAACTAAATCGCTAGCACAGACAAATGGTGATTCAGTGAGCTGAGAATCTAAGACATGCACAGCAGACATAAGCAATGAGACGTTTCTCCATCTTTTCAGCACAGATTAATTAAGGATTAATGCTCATTTCATTTTTTTGCACACATGTAAGTTTAACACAAACTGGTTAATAAGTACCTGACAGTACCTGCTAGTAAAAGATGCTGCTGCTGCTGAGAGAATTGAGGGTTTGCTGCTCTTCTGCTTCAGCGTAGATGAACAAAGTGGTGGGTGAATGACAGAAACACTTGACACACAAAAAACACAGGCGTGTCCTCTTCTTTCCCCTCCAATGCTGACAGGAAATGGCAGAAACATTTGTGGGAGAGTTTGATGGGAGTTGACACAGTTAGATTGACTAACTGCTTTCATAAATCTTCATCCACAAAGCTCTATTGGCACACAGCCCATGAATTTCGTAGGAATTTTCGCCCATGTTTTTATTTCATAGAAAAAATTATTATACTAATTCTGCAACAATTCACATTTTGAATAGGTAGATAAAGGATTCTATGCTAATGAAAACAGCATGACATAATGTTGTTATGAAATGCTATGTTGGTTACAATGCAAATATTGAAATTGCAATTAATGATGACAGGTACCAAATCCACCACCACCCAAACCTTTGTGAAAAGTAAGAAGGCGTTATAGAGGGCTTAATAACAGAGAGCAAGGACAACTGAAATTATAGCACACTTGTGAAATGTTTACACTATATTATCAAAGCGTGTTAGAACGTCTCTCTCTCCTAAGAATGACAGTGTGTGACTGAACGTATCATGGTCCGATGAAGCAAGAGAGAGTGAAAACACACAGCCGCACCTTTAGCGCTGACAAAACTGAGTGTGGAGTGACCCATGCATGTACAGGCAATTCCCCTTTGTTCCAGCACATTTTTTCTCACTTACACACCTAGAGACTGTGTATGCATATTTTGCAGAAATATATTTAGGATACACTAACATCTCTGATGGTTCAGGGCCCTCATTCATTTTCCAATAGGGGGCAGCACATATACACCTATTCACCCCAATAATCCTCTTTCCCCACCAGCAGTTTTTTTTTTTTTTTAGATGCCTGGCACCGCCAGCATTTTTGAACATGAACAGACTGAACAGAGATAAAGAATGAACAGACCCTCTGTATTTAAATATAAAAAGTTTTATTCTAGCTTCATGCATTCCTTTTTTTTTTTTATCAACACTTGAATATGGGTTTCATTAAAAAGCAACATTTTGAGCAAAAAGCTGAGAAAATCAAAGCATTTTTTTTTTATCAAAGACTACATCCAGACATTTCTGCAGTTTTTATTTATATGCTTTTTAATGATGATTGCGTTATTTTACATATGCGTCTGCTTACAAGCTATCACTTGTTTCAAGCGTTTTGCTTGTGTTTTGATCTGGAGATTCTGAACTATTTCAGAAGATGTGTCATAGCACCCCCTACTGTAAAAGTAAAAAAATGGAAAGCAATAATTCTCCAAGTGCATCCCGCAATTCTACAAACCACACCCCTTCAAATTATACCCCCTAGTTACGACCCCTATAATGTTAGTCTTACAAACATTTAATACATAAAATAATTAACTTCAAAAGATTGTTTTAGTCAATAACACCCATGCTTGTTTCTTTACAGGAGTTGTAACTTGTTGTAGTATATATAGGTGTAACTTGGAGGGGCGTGTTTTTTTAGTAGCCTACTCAGGGACGCAGACAGATCCTTCTTAAAATTTCCATCATGGGTTAAATCAAAGAGTTAAGAAATCCTTAATCCGAGAAACAAAAAATCAAAAGCTAACCGTATGATTAGATGTATTTCAGTGAAAAGTCTAAATAGTAAAGTTTTTCAGTATGTCTTTTTTTGTCCCATAGCAGAGAGACATAACAGAACGAAGCCTTACAGGTTTAAAGCAAGATGAGTGTGAGTTAATCTTAACTACAGCACCTTTTATTTTCTTACCCTAATCCCATCGTGTGACACAATTTTTTTTTGAATTCTTTCCCCATCCTCATATTTGAACTCAAGTCTATTTTGTGTTCACTGAAAGTACATTTAAAGATTCAAAATATCCGTAGAGCATTTTTAAATGCATTAATATATATATATATATATATATATATATATATATATATATATATATATATATATATATATATATATATATATATATATATATATTTGTATCATTCAGATTATAAATGCTCCTTCAGAGTAGTTCCCATAAACCATTGATTTATTTTCCCCCTCTTTACAGTGACTAAGAAAAGCTTTTGGAACTAGTGCAACCATAACTATCCAATAAAACACTTGATTCACATTCGCTTCACCGGCCAAAGTAATTCAACATCGGCTGAATCCTTTCAAAGGAAATCAAAAGCTAACCTTATGATTAGATGTATTTCAGTGTAAAGTCCACATCCCATTACCTGAGCCAATGGAGGCTCTCTAAATGCATAGAGCTGCCGTGCGTCTGAAAGGCTAAAGATTAATCCCTGGAGCCTATGGAGCTATTCACAGGTAGGGCCTTTCAGATGATGGACTAATAGGTATCGTTCTGGGGTTTGTGTGTGTGAGAGTGTGTGTGGTGGGGGGTTATGCAAACAGAAGTGATTACACACAGTCAGGCTGTATGCAGCAATCGCTGTGTGTGTGTGTGTGTGTGTGTGTGTAAAGGGGTTGGAGACGTCGGTTGATTGATTGTTAAGGGGGGTGAGAGGTTCCACGCGCTCACTTTGTGATGAATAGGCTGTCAGATGCCCTCCAAGTACCCAAACAAGGCCGTGGTAAAACAGGCATTTAAGTGATTACACCAAACGTGTAAATATTAAACGTCCATTATGGAGGGATTATATATGCTGCCACTCTGCAGATGAGAGGCGAAAGAGGGAAAAAAAAGACAGTGATGCAGGGATGAGAGAAAAATGTAATAGAAAAAAGGACAGGTGCTCAAGCTACGTATTTGTTGTTTCACGCCTGACTAATGTTTTTCTGTTTATTCTCCACAAGGACCAAATCTCAGGCATTAATCAGATTTTGAGAGCACTTGAGGTGTGTTTTGTGTGTGAGGGCATTTTGTGTGTGTGTATGTTTGTGTATCTGACGCTTTAATTTGTCCGGGCATGTTACCGCATCCCCAAATTCAAATTAGCCAAGATAAAGAGCATTTGCAGAGATGCAGTGGGGTCTGGGGCTAGGGAATGTGTGATTATTTATCTTTTATTTAATGATGATTTGTGCAGTGTGCCCTTTAATTCCTCTGCAGCCCGGTAATCGATTGGGCGGCGTGCAACATGAATAAATTTGCATCGTCTCCAGGTAGCAAGAGCGAGGCTATAACCTGCAGGAATTATTTAAACTCACCTGTCAAAAAACAGACTGAAGACTGAGAAAATAGGGTTGTCCTTGAAGGGATATGGAATTATATTGGATATTCAATAACTTGCACAATTTTGACTCAGTTTAAGTCAAAGATTCTGCTGAGAGTGGGAAAATCGTGACAGTTTTGATTTGTAAAGTGTGTCATCATATGAATTTCAAATAATAAATTAATTAATGAAACGGGTCAAGTTGAGCAGTTTATAAACCAAACTGGGAATTTTATAAAAAAGGTTAAAGTGAGAATTATGATGTGAGGTGATTTCAATACATCTTAATTTTTTATTAGTTCTATAATGAAAAATTTATATCTCTTGTGGTATCTATTGCTTAGGAAACGTAACCATTTAATACAAATGAATGCACATTTTTCTAAAACACTTTTTTTGGTCTTGTCAGACGTTTGGCATTCTGCCTCCTGAAGTGATAGCCAATCCACAAGTCATGCTTCCTTCCTTCCTTCCTTCCTTCCTTCCTTCCTTCCTTCCTTCCTTCCTTCCTTCCTTCCTTCCTTCCTTCCTTCCTTCCTTCCTTCCTTCCTTCCTTCCTCCCTCCTCCCTCCCTCCCTCCCTCCCTCCGTAGTTTAGTTGTCATATTTGGGACAACTGTCTTTTTTTAATTTCCTGTCTCTTTATTGTCTGGATCACAAGTCCCTATCTCCCTCATTCCATTTATCTTTAAAAATGTATTTTACAGCTCCTGTTTGTCTTCTCGCTCTCTCTTTCTGTAAGATTCTGTCATGTTTTGGCTCTGCTACCTCTGATTACTCCCCAAAAATTGGCTCTAGTCTCTCCATTCTTTAAAGCCAGGGCAGTTATCATACCATTGTTTCCATTCTATTCGTCTCTTCCTTTTGTTCTTCTGTCAGTGTTGCTCCTCTTGGTTTGTCAGGTGGACAGTTCCTTTGTGTTACCGTGGCTATTATGCTGTCCTCTACAGCATTTATAAAGTAAACACTAAAGCTTTACTTAAAGGGATAGTTCATGCAATTTTGTTTGTAAAATCTGTCAACTCCAACAGTCCAAAATCTGCAGTCTTTCAGCTACTATTGTCGACTTGTACTGAAAATCGGTGCCAAAAGCTGAGCAAAAGTTGTGTATTCCAGCCTTAAGTTGACATGACATGTACATGTACTTAGAAGTCAGGAGAATGTTTGTTGGGGGAGCATCAAAATAAAGTGTTAGGAGATATTAAGCAGTCTACTACTACTCTAATGACTGGTAGACTGAAGTAGTTCCAAAGTTACTTATAGTTAATAGGAGTTCTAAAGTGGACTATCAACATAAAGTGTAACCCCAAATAAAATGTTGCATTATGTTGTGTATAACAACAACAGTAATATATTTTTAAAATATTCTTTTGAATACCATTATTAATTTATTACAAATGCCTACATTTATTTATACAGTACAGTATCAACAACAGTAAGTACAGTCTGAATTCACAGTAATGGTCCACAGTTAATTTTGAATCAGACATAACCGAAAAATGATTGGCGGTTCAGTAAGAGAGTCATTTGCAAACTCAGTAACAGCTTTGAATGAGTCACTGACTAAGTTTGAGTCAAATTGCGTTTCTAATTCATTAATCTTTTTTGATCGATTCATTACAAAAAAACTGTTTTAAGAGTCATTTATGTTTCAAGGTAAACCAAACGTTTTTCAGATTGTCGTCAGTGCCGACTAGATTTTAAATAATTAATTTTATATCGATTTTTAAAGATTTTAAATTAGTCAGATTATTCTTTTTGTTTTTGTTGTTGCATTTGCAACAATTTTTGTCGCCTTCAAGAGGCTGAATCCCCATGAGGATGAGTAAACGATGACAGAATTGTTGGAAAAGATAAAAAATGGAACCATAATGAGAAAAGAAAAAAGTGTTGAGTAAAAGGAGACAGAAAGGAAAGTGAAGAGAGGAAGATAAATCAATGCTGTCTTGTCTTCTAGTCAACATGCATACATGGGATATTTCCTCACCATATATGTTCTCTCATGCCTCCCTGCTTCTTCATCCCTCATTCACTGGTTAGCTTTTCCTCCACAGACGTATCCTCTCATCTCTCCTTTATAAGAAATATAATCCCATTGATCTGAAAACCAATGGGAAACCTTTCTCTGTAAACACACAGCCGTTCAATAGGAGGCCAGGGACTCTATTGGGAATTCACGACAGGTGTGTGTGTGTGGTAATTACTGTAAGTTGTGTGTGCATGTGTTCTATATCTGACTTTTTAGATCCTGAGTGGCTTAGAATCAATTATATATCTTATTGCCTTCCTGTCTTGTCACCCCTCATCTCCAACACGCGCACACATCATCCCGATGTCAACCGAGGGCAGGAGCGCCCACGTGTGTGTGCGTACGTGTACATTTTGTTCGATTTTTCTCACTCCCACCAGTGCAATTAAGCGTTGTGCTCAGTGGACGAGGGGATCAAAGGTGTGAGGTTCTCTTTTGACTAGAGATGAATGTAGAGCGACGGCAAAAATGAACCAGTATGAGTGTGGTTATGGATTTCTACCCTGTTCCCAATCTTTCTAGCCTGTCACTTCCATGTGTGCAAATGTTTAAGAGTATGTATGTCTGCGTAGTGTGTGAAAGTGTGTGTGTGTCTCAGCAGAGTGAGAATGTGTGTTGTCACAGGCCATGGCCTTAAAGAGAGCGGAGTACTTTCCTTTCCTCAGACTGATCCTAAATCATCAGCAGACGCTTTAAAAGGCCGCCACACAGCTTTTTACTCAGTCTCTGTCACTGTACATGAGTCCTGTTTGTGAGAATAGGGACACATGAGACTGCCCATCTTTGTGCTCCATTATGCACAAATGTGCACAAATGTCCCTTTTCCCCTTTTGCTGCCAAAATAGCCCTGACCCGTCGAGGCATGGACTCCACTAGACCCTTGAAGGCTACTTATACTCTAATGACTGGTAGTTGACATGAAGTTCCAAAGATCAGCTGTGGCACCAAGATGTTAGCAGCAGATCCCCTTACAAGTCCTGTAAGTTGAGAGGTGGGGCCTTCATGGATCGGACTTGTTTGTTCAGCACATCCCACAGATGCTTGATAAGATTGAAATTTTGGAGGTCAAGTCAACCCCTCAAACTCATTGTTGTGCTCCTCAAACCATTCCTGAACCATTTTTGCTTTGTGGCAGGGTGCATTATCCTGCTGAAGAGGCCACATCCACCATGGAATACTGTTTCCAGTGAAAGGGTGTACATGGTCTGCAACAATGCTTAGGTAGGTGTTATGTGTCAAAGTAACATCTACATGGATGGTGGTAAGGTTTCCCAACAGAACATCACACTGCCTCCGCTGGCTTGCCTTCTTCCTATAGTGCATCTTGGTGTCATGTGTTACCCAGGTAAGCCATGTGTTCCATGCCATGTGTTTCCCAGGTAAGTAACGCACACACAGCCGGCCATCTTTTTAAAGATGACATTCTACCTGTGTGTTTCTGGATGCGGTTGTTTCCTGTCCTCACTGACAGCCACAATTACTGTTTCACACGCCTAAGCGTATGCATGCTGAGACGGCGTTTGTGGGTGGTTCATGATAACATGACCACGACGACACGCCGGTCGCTACTCTTCTTTCTCTGGGAAACTTGAGTCCCCTTTGCTGTTGGCCAGCCGCTGCTCTTGTATAAAAGCACAGCCGCAGGTCTGCTCGACACTCTGGGAGACCAAGGAGATCCTCGAGAGCTTTCTGCTGGGGAAACCCGGACAGACCTCTGGCTTCTCTGCGTGTCATGTGCCATCGAGCTTCTGGGCTGTAGCGCGGGCATTCTAGGTGCACTGTCCTCTTGCCTGTTTCCTGTTGTAGCGCCCTCCTGGTGGCCAGCAGGAGAGGTCTACTTTGGTGAAATAGCTTGGGTGACCTGAGGAGGGTAAGTCTTCTCCTTCGGGGAACCAATCCCCTAGGGCCCCTCGGCCTCTAGCGCACCACAAGCTGTACAGCTTCTGGATGGAACTGCTGGCCCTTCTTATGGGGGAACCTATAGCATTTCATTCGGGGCTCCAGCTGAGGATCAGATGTCAATCGCTGCATCGGAGAGAAGGCTGTTGTGCTTTGTGAATGAGGAGGATGCTGAGCCCACTGTAATGGACTGCACTTTTGCTGAATCAGATTCAGAGTTAACAGCTATGCTTTCCTGAAACCTTTCCCGGATGTGCATGGATAACTTGGCAGAATGGAACTACTTTGGTGCCAAGAATATGGAACGCCAAATGTGCCAAAACGGCATAAAAAGTTTTGAAGCTCCATGTTCTGTCTCTGGATGGGATATGGAGGTTCTAGGTGACTTACCCCAAGAGGTAGTTAACACCATCACTTTGGTACGAGCACCGATATTGTGCTTTCCTTCCCGCATGAAGAGTTGGAGCAAATTGTTGCATCCTCTTGGGCACTGGCTTGTGGCGCCTCGCTGACAGATATCTGTAGAGCTGCGGGCTGGGTGACACCCAGCACATTCACTAGATTCTATAGCCTTTGTGTAGAGCCAGTTTCCTCCTGTGTTCTCACCTCAAACGAGTAGAAGCACGGAGAGGCCGAGGCTCTTGTTGGCTTGCTGTGCCCTGAATTGTGGCACTTATTCTCCAGAAGCAAACTCTGTTGAGTCCTCCATCACTGTCGGGTACCATATGAGTGACCCTGCAGGGATCCCATGTTTATTCAATGGTTTCTTCTTAACGGAAGCCTGTGTCTTTCCGTTGGGAGAGGCCCCCCCTTTTAGTAGAGCTGGAGCCACCTTATAGTTTGCAGCCGATAGCTCAGCAGTCATATCCCACATAACTCCTTTGGGGTACGATGTGGTTTCCGCAGCGTTCCTTTCTACTAGAAGACACGCTTTCTTAGTATTATCCAATAGTCACTGATTGAGTCATTCGGAACAGCAGTGATGGACTTCTCTGCGTGAGCCCCGTTTCATCACGTAAGAGAGTTCAGGAGGCTCAAACAGGGCACTGGAAAGGGGCAGCAGCCATGGGATTTTTGTAGAGATTCCTGTTTGTCGTCTTTGACGTGGCGTAGAGAGTGACAGACTGAATGGGAACATCTCGGTTAAGCATGCAACCCTCGTTCCTTTGTCCACTGTACCCCGCTGGGGTGCCAGGTCATAGACTCTGCTCCTCAGTGAAAACCTGATTAATGCAATCATTGCATACCAATGCGCTGTCTCTGTGTGGACGGAAGTTCCCGGATATGGTATCGGCCAGAGGAGACCCGATCCGAATTCGATATTGTGCTATACCATTCTGTTATTGTTATACATATTGTTACACAAAAGGCACAAAACATAAGTACCTTAAAGTTTTTGTGCACTATACTCCAAGTTTTCTGAAGCCATTTCATAGTTTAATGTGTGGTACAGATGAATATTTAAGTCGTTAAATTAAAGTTCACGTGAATGATTCCCTCCACTGCGACTGTCAGTCATTCTGCATTCAGCATTCAAATTGTGTCACATTAGGTAACGACAGTCGACATGAGGAATTTCTCTCCAAGATGATTCAATGTTCCAATTATTATACTAGATTGGTAGATAAAGGTCTATGGGTTTGCATAAAAGGACTTAATCTGGCTGAAGTTTATTGCTGTTTCACATGTTACTTTCTCCTAGGCATCTGTTCGATCACAACACTGGAGTATAGAGCACTATAACTGTTCTTCAAGCGCAGAGTAACTGAAATTAAAAAAAGAGGCTCAATAAACTATTGCATAGATATATTACACTATGCATCATCTGTTCCCTTTGTGAAGTATGTATATGTAACTTTTCAATGCGAAACGCTGTCTCTGAACGCGCCGTGTGGTGATTCCATGTAATGTAATACAATTAATAATTTGCAGCTATTGACGCTTTAATCCCATCCCATTTAAACACGTATCCTGGAAAGCGTTAATGTTAAACCTGTAATGGTAAATATTAACATAATAATGAACGAATTAAGACAAATGTTTACCTCAGAATTTGGTTTGCTAATTTTGTTTAGCTCTGTTGCGATCGCCATCCAGCTTTTTTCTTTGTCTACTCTGTTGTGGTAACAGTTGTCGTCCACATTATAGAGACACTTGTGCTCCTGCCACAGCTGAATACTTTTTTCTTCCATACATGGTGGATTTCCACTTTGTGATCTTGTACTCCATTTCTTCTTCTTTGATTTTCTAGTGGTCAGTGTTTTACGGTTTCAGTAGCGACGCGTCATATGCATATGTGTTATAAAATCGGCTCAAAATATCAAACATGTTTGATATCCTCCGATTGGATGGAATCAAAGCAGTTCACAAGCAGCTTTAACTGAGGCGCTACGTACGGAAGGCAAAACAGAGAGAAGATAATGCATTTTCAAACGAAAACATATTAGTGTTGACAAGGCCACAGGTTTGATGTCGGTCTGCATTGTGTGCTGGTGTTGTAAACCTCATGATTTCTTTTCCTTTATCTCTACTGTCATTTCAATAAAAAGTGCCAAAAGCCCAAAAAGAAAGTGTCACTTTTTACCAAGTCTCCTTGAAAATTCCCTGTTCACATCACGTCTCAGACTTCTTCCTCAGATTAGTGACATCAGTTCAGCAAGTCCTAAAACTCCTCTGACAATGTGCAGAAAAGCCTTTACACTCCACAGCACAATGAGCTGACACACACTTCCCAGGAGAAGTTCATCCATTCCCACAGTTCATCCATTCTCTCTCTCTTTCTCTCTCTCTTTCTCTCTCTCTCTCTCTCTCTCTCTCTCTCTCACACACACAAACACACACACACACACACACACACACACACACACACACACACACACACACACACACACACACACACACACACACACACACACACACACACACACACACACACACACACACACACACACACACACACACACACACACACACACACACAGGCAAACATCTGCTCAAGCACAAATATGTAATGTCAGTATATAAACGACATTGAAATGTTCTCTTAAAAAAGTTTGTTTATTTAAATGTATGTATAGTGACGTTTACCTGTGTGAAAGTCATTGCCATGATGGTATCTGTAGGTTGTTGTGCGTCATTGCTGTGTAGATGCTGTGGTGTAGATGCTGAGTTATTTGTAACATGGTGCTATATGGTTGCTAGGGTCTGCTTGCTGGTTGCTAGGTAGTTGTTTACTACAGTAGCTAAATAATCTTAAAGATTTTCTGACTGTAGTACCTCTTTCAATCTAAATCTGATCAATATTTTGCCTGTTGTTTCATCCGTCAGGTGAAAATAATAAAGGCACATATCTTGTCAGTAGGTATTAATCAATGACCCTTTGTATAAGGAAAGCATGCATCCTTGAAGAATCTGAGCTGTTTAGCCTTTTTAAAAAGAGATAAAATGTGATTTTTTTTTCATGTTTTTGAAAGAAGTCTGTTATGCTCACCAACAGTGCATGATGCTTAAGAAACATCTCAGTAACGTATGTAACCCTCATTCCCTGATGGAAGGGAACGGAGACGTTACATCAGTGGGGGAATGGGGTTTTTTGCTTAGAAGCCAATTGTCTTTGATATCTACAAAATGAGCTAATGGCATTGAAAAATGTGTTTGGCTGTCAGCATCTTGAATGGAAGCCTGTGAAGGGTTCGGTTCAAGATATGCAGGTCCAGGATTTGTCGTAACCCACCTCTCTTTGGGTTCAATAAAGTAGGGGCTGTAGAAGCCACACGTCATCTTGGCAGGAAGGACGATCTCGACCACACCCTTCGCCAGTAGGGTTTTGATCTCCGCATGCATGACAGGGGCGTTACCACCCACCATGGTATAGCGGACTCCCCGAACCCGGGGAGGAGACCATGCGAACTGAATGGCAAAGCCGAGCCTGATGGTGCGAGCAAGCCAGCTGGATAGATTTGGGAAGCTCTAGCCAGGCTCCCAATAACCGAACCAGCAGGGTCACGAACCACAGGCGTACCCATTATTGGGCAGCGAAGCGGAATGACCGGCCCAGACATGGGAGGTATAGGAGCATCCCGAGGTGTGTGGGGTTGTATTCTGCACCCTGACAGAGGAGATCAGGGAAGGACCAGCATTCCACGAAGGCCTCACCTGACAGGGGTCTGGCAACAGAGGGGGCTGAGAGTAGCAAGTCTGTGCGTCTCCGGAGGAATCCAGCCCATCCTGTGATGCAGCGATTGACATAATATCATCTGCCGGTCCCCCGAATGAGAAACTGGGCCCAGGACGGGAAACACCAGTGCCTTCATCCGGCAACACCACGGGTTGCGGTGTGCTACATGGGGGTCTGGCCCGAGGAATATTAGTTGGGTTGGACCACACCGTAACCCTCAGATCACCCTGACCACCAGCAAAGTATTCCCTCTCGTGGAGAAGATAGATTAGGGTGTGGTAGAGAGGACCCTCCCTCCATTATGGAGATCAACACTGCGATGGTCATGTTCCCGCAGTGGAGTTGTATTTGAGTTGGAACACTATGGAATTAAAAGATATTACCGAAATCCATATCATGTCACATGGAATTTCTCAATCAGTGTTTCAGCCTCAGAAAGATGTCAGTAATACAGCTTGTAAACAATGTCACGTGATGTCACATTTACCTCAGAAAACCCATATCCAGTGACCATAAACTCGTTAGCCAGCTAGAATAATTAACTCTAGAGAGGAGCATTTTGATAAATATATGCACCACATTACATATTCATTATAATTTTTAATATTCTTCAATATTTAATGCATGTTTGAATTAATATGGTACGTTTTTATGACAGCCACCATTTAAATATATAAAATATGATTATTTGATTGTAATGTTAATATTATTACTTTATTATTGTAAAAAAAATAAATAATTGAATGTAATTTAAGTGTTTGTATACAGTTAATTTTTTACCTTCAATATTTCAGTTACTTTTTGTCATCTTTTTTCAGACAGAAAGTGCTTCTACGAAAAGTTCAGCAACTCTCACTATTTATATCAATTTGGAAGTACAGTAACTTCTGCTGTTTCAGAGAACTGTCCGGCCCTACAGGATAACAGTTACAAAATACACTGTGAATTTGGATCCACCTCAGCACCCTCCTGAGAGAACTCCAGGGAGCAGATGCTGGATTTGTGTAATGGCTGTTTGTGAGTGCTGTATGGATCATTGTCAGGCCTCACAGAGAGAAAACAGTAAGGCAGTGACTCATTGTGAGAGACTGAAATGTACAGTTACATCACCAGTATATAAGTTCTCTTTAAGATACTTACTTGTAACAACTTAAGTGGAAATGACCATCAGATTGCCTTTATGGGCCAATAAAACTGAAAGTGTACATACTCCCTCTGTGCTTATCTCAATGTAATAAAAAGCCTGCAGACAAGAGGAGGGTTATGGGAGAGATACCTAGCTCCCCAAATCAAGTCAGTTTTGTTTGTTTAGTATTTTGTTTACAGTAATTCCTGATTTAAAGCAGCATTGACATATGCTTACATTCACACATGACATGCTAACCAAACTAATGTTTTGGTGAACTACCCATTTAAAGGTTCAGTTATAGAATGCAGTGTCACTCCCATTTATAACCTAACAATGTGTAACCTTACCTAACTAATATAGGGATGTCACAGTGAGGGAATTTTCACACCGGTAAATAAACTTCGGTATTGGAGATAACACTGGTTGGGAAAGTGGGTAAGGGCTGTTGTATATAATTTGTGGGCATTAGGGGGCCGCTATCAATATTTGGGGTATTGAAATCGCTTTTAATGCATGCTCGGTTTTCACTTTAGCTTCCAATTTCACGATCACGTGTACTCTGTGTATAGGGGGCCTACGATACTGACCACACATTTTACATAATAAGATATTTGTCAATGACGCTCAGGATGTTGTGCACCAAATTCTCCACCATAGTCTTTTCTCCTTACATTCGTCATGTGATGAGTAAAATCTGCCCCCTGCTGCACTGTGAAGTTTATAACTAAAGTGTCCGTTCAACTGAACTAAATGTTGTTGTTTTTTATTTCTATGAAAAATGTCAAATGACAGTGGGAAAGTAGTGTAATTGGAGTACAGCCGAACACAGTGTAACACCGGTAACACTGACTATCACAGCAAGCCTAATAATCGTATTTTGTGCTCTAAAGCAGGACTGACAACTGTATTCTGCTGCGGATTGAACATAGCCTTAGTAAGTTGTAAACTGAGTTGAAAAGTTGAAAACATGAGGGAATTGAATGAGGAACTTTCAAATTTTGACACACGTTTGAAATATGAAATCCTGATCCGTATTAAATGGTGTGGATATTGTTGAACACAGAGACAAATTGTACTCATCTCCAATGACCCCGGCGAGGAAAATGAAAGCCCACACCCTATCAGTAAATAAATCAATCAAAATTTAATTCAGACTTGAACACGGTGACCTTCACTTCGGCAGTCTTATAAAAACGGCCATCATGCCACGTGAATTTCATTTACGGCCTCCTACTCTCTGTCCTCTAAAAGCAATAAGAAGTAATTGGGGATGGCACTCACTCATACCAAATGATCTTTTTCAGTCCTCCACACCGAGCTGTCACGGAAACACTCACTCTCTCGTCCTTTGTCTTCTCTCTCTCGCTCGCTCACTTTCTCCTCGATGCGCATTTATCCCATTACTCTCACTGTGGAGACTAATTAACTCTGCATAAGTGAAAATGAGAATTGGTTTCTAGTGGGTGTTGGATGCATGACAGACCCTCTCAATCCTCACGTACGCAGCTTACACACCTTTGGTTTCTACTGTGATTGTTAATCTGTATGTCCCCAATTAAAGCTCACTGGGGGTGTCATCGCCATGTCATTAGGGGTGTGCTCATTAACACTCAAGGGTTCACTCGTCCCACTCCTGGAACAGCCTCATTTCCTGAAACGCCCCAATAATCACAGCCCAATGGAGCGGTATCAGACTCATATTCTGACTAGAATTGAGTATGACCACGTCAGGCTAGAAGAAAATAAAAGTAAAAAGAAGTTTTATTCTTATTCTGTTTCATGAATTCGGCCCCTGATTCTGAAAGGGTGCTGGTTGGGTGCTTTGACCAATAGCATGTAAACACAATTCACAAGAATAATCAAGAACCACAGTGTTTATGAATTACCAGCTTTTACTGAAACAGCATGACAGAACCTCCTTCTGTGCGAAGACTGTTGGTCATAGGCACTGTTCAAAAGGCTTGTTTGAATAGTATGGACTGAAGTAAACACTATCAGAACGCTGTTGCCTTGTTTGTTATTAGTGGATTATGTTAGTATCATGGCAGGAGTCAGTGCTCTCTGAAACAATAATGCAAAGGGAACAGATGTGGCCCACTGTGCCTGGCAACACATGAAATGTCAAGTGCACTTGAGAGAATCACTGTGTGCAGAATCAGGTTAACACAACCTTTCTCTCTCTCTCTCTCTCTCTCTCTCTCTCTCTCTCTCTCTCTCTCTCTCTCTCTCTCTCTCTCTCTCTCTCTCTCTCTCTCTCTCTATCTATATCTCTCTCTCTCTCACACACACACACACGAACACACACACGAACACACACACACACACACACACACACACACACACACACACACACACACACACACACACACACACACACACACACACACACACCTGTTGTGTTTCCATGTTTTATGGGGACATTCCATAGGCGTAATGCATTTTATACTGTACAAACCGTATTTTCTATCCCCTACACCGCCCCTGCCCCTAAACCTACCCATCACAGGAGACATGCTGCATTTTACTTTTTCAAAAACATCACTTAGTGTGATTTATAAGATGTTTTCCTCATGGGGACCAAAAAATGTCCCCACAAGGACAAAAATTGGATATTGCCATCTTTGTGGGGACATTTTGTCCCCATACCGTAGGGATTACCAGTCCACACACACACACACACACACACACACACACACACACACACACACACACCACACACACACACACACACACACACACACACACACACACACACACACACACACACACACACACACACACACACACACACACACACACATTGTTTTCCATACTTTACAGTAGGGAAGTATTACATATTGGATTTAGCGGATCAAAACTGTTTGTTTGAGAATCCCAACCAGCCCAACATAGCAACACTGGCTTGACCATTTCTGTGCATATGGTGCAGGGGTTATCTGTTTTCCTGACCATTGGCAAGCAACTGTCATTATTGAATGGACTCAATGCACGATCACTTCCGCAGATTGTTTGTGCCAGCTCAGTTACATCCGGCACAGCGCCAGAAGCCGTTTTCTCTATTGGTTAAATGTGGAGACAGCACAGAAGATGATGATATTTTACACTCGCTGTTTAAAAAAGCTTCCCCGGATTACTGTGAACGATGTTAATCACATTATGAGGCAGTCAGCTGTCACTCCCAACAGCAAGAAGGAGAAGTTTCAAATTACATCGACACTTTGAGGGTGAGTATTTGTGTGCTATATCCAATGAGCGAAGTCCCCGTTTCTGAGCATTCACTATTTGTTTTCACCTAGTTTACCTCTTTACACATATTGTATTCCTTTTGACAGATGTGCTTGTTTATGCAACATATACCACTATGAATATTAACTAGAATATTAATAATTTATTAATTAAGTACATAATTTCTCAGTACAAGAATCAGTTGACCCTGAGAGATAAGTGTGAACGTAACTTTTCAGGTCAATGAGGAAGGCAGAAGCCACATAGTTGAGAAGACTCAAGATATTAGCTTAAGTCTGAATTAAATGCTTATTTTATAGTCATTTTTAGGGGTACAACGATATCGTTAAACGATATATCGCAATATAAAAATGTGACGTTATGTATCGTTGATGGAAACGATATGATTTGCGATATATAGTTGTTTTATCCAAGGCTTAACTTGCTGTAATAGGCCTATATTTATAAGGTAAAATTCACACAAACACAAATTAACAAATGTACCACAAATGTAAATTCTTTCATCATCATGTCGTTTTTAGTTTAACTTGCAAACACAAATGAAGATATTCTTTAAGAAACCTTATAAAATTTTTAAAATCCATTCCTCTCAAACTTAAAGGGTTACTTCAGCGATTAGCATTAAGCTTTGTATCAAACCCAGGAGTATACTCGAATGATCGTACTCCCCACACATTTGACCCTGAGACGGCCAGCAGGAGGCGCTGTTTCCACATGTTTTCAACATCACACTCACAGCACTTGGCTCGGGGAGCTGCGGGGATTCATGTGGAGAGCAAAGTGAGTGTTTCAACTTTTCAAATGAATTCCTATGAAAGTTAAGCTTCCAAAGACATGAACTGAACACGCCAGACTGAACACGCGCTGATATTATGCCACGGCCACGCTTACCTCAGCTCATGAGATGAATGTAATCTGACTCCTGCTGCATTTGTGTACCCTGACACTCAATTTGCTCACTCACATTATATTGAACACACACGTTCAGTTTTTAATTGTAGTGTCTCTAACTGAACTGATTTTATGAAAATGAAGGCGGTGGGCAAGTGATCCAGTCAAGTAGCCGGGCAGCGAAGCAAGTGCATTCTGGGAATTGTTGTCTTTCATCCCCATGAGACAAAAACACTTTTTCTGTGTTTTCTCAGTCTAGAAGGCACCAAATTCAAAAATAATTTCACATTTCGACTACACAAATGACCCAGTTTAAATACAGATTCATCTTCCCGGCGCTCAAGTCCTCCTTTAAAATATGCAAAAAAATGTCATAAAGGCATCATAAAAATAACCAATTGAGTGTCTAATCCAAATCTTCTGAAGTCTTCAAGTCTTCTGAAGAGACACAATGGCTTTATATGATGAATATATTTAACACAACGCACATGCGTGACGCACGAAAACAACATGAAAGAATTAAAATTCTTAGATGAGCTAAAAATTTACAGTTTGAGAGTGGTTATTTCGACACGCTTTCTTGTGATTAGAACTGTGATTGATTGCATTGATTATCTGAAGTGCACGCGCTTCAAAGTGAGAGCGCAAAAATAATTTAAAGCAAAAGTCAAAGCGCAAACACCATTTAAAGCGGCACTCCTCAGTGAAAGCGCAAACATCATTTAAATCACCAGATCACATTTAGTTTTAGTAGTATGATTATTCAAAGCATTTTAGATGGTTTATTCTTACATACAGCATTAATAGCGGGAGAGGCAGGACATAGCGAGCACCGGGAGAGAATGCTGTCTGCATTGAAAGCACAATAATGCGTGAGTGGGACATTATTACATTAATAATCAACTATATATAATATTGAATATAATATGCAATGGGGGATATTTGTGGGTCCTGATAATAATACACAAATAATAATATTTTTTATTAATAATAAAAAAAAGTTCTTTATTTTGGCTTAAAATAACGGGATACATATCGTATCGCGAGTGTAGTATCGAGATACATATCAAATCGTGACACAAGTGCATTACACCCCTAGTCGTTTTTGAAGTTTCCTCAAAGACAGCATAGTGAAACTATTTCGTAAAAAGTATAGTACTCATGTATATGGGTATGTTTAAAAACAATATAATTAGAATATGAATTCATGACTTTTGTCATAGTTCAATATAATTATCAGACTCCCAGCCTGTATTATGTCCCACAGCAGTTGTTCCTATGATGCTGGGACAGCATTGTGCAACCACACTGTTGCACTACTGTACCAGAAAGCACACCACTCATCAGTGAAATCCCTCCTGTTCATAGCTGTCAGAAAGCAAACAAAGCTGGCAGAAACCTAGTAGAATGTGAATTATCAAACTGCATTCTTTTAGTTCAAATATTTTTTATTGGCGTAGTCAGAAAGATTATAGATGAGACAGAACAGAACACAACCTCTGCTCTGTATGATATGGATTTCTGGATTTCCCCACTAATCAGTAAATTCCTAAATATAATGTATTATGTATATATTTAGGAATTTACTGCTCCACATTTTTGCTTACCCTATGAAATCAGAAATATAACAAATGGACTGTCACGCTACCATTTGTTTTTGTTTTAAATGTTATTATTACGGAGCTTAAGAAGAGTTATTTTCCTAAACAGATAAAACATTGCATGACATCCAATGTCAAATAATTCAAACTCGTACCACCCCGACAGAGCCTGGTATCTCCCAAGGTTTTTTCTCCATTATATCACCTGATGGGTTCCTTGCCAGAGTCGCCTCTTTTGACTTTGGCTTTTGGCTGGCTTAGTTGGGGACACTAAATAGTCAACTACATTACTGATCTGCCTGCATTGACACCACATAAGTATTGAATTGAGCTGGGTGACATCACTCTTTTCTCCAGAGCGTCTGCACAGCCAAATCAAATTCTGTTGCATTATTTTTCCCGTTAACACCGTGAAGCTGCTTTGAAACAATCTGCATGGCAAAAAGCGCTATTTAAATAAAGGGGGCTTGACTTGACTACAAAGTAAGATGAATATAATGTAAAATATCAAAGGTCATACTACTGATTAAAAACGAAGGAATTTACTTTGCTTTAATACTTTTTGTTTTTATTTCAGGAGTACTATTTATAGATGTGTCACCAGCGAGCTGCCTGACCTCTCTTTTCAAAGGGGCCGAGCTGTATTAGGACTTTCCCAGCAATACCTCCCCTTTGGTCACCACAATTAGGATGTTCAGTGAGGATTTATTTGTGGATTAGTGGAAAAGTTCAGGCTGGGAGTGTCATACCAGCAGCAAAAATCTGCAACATTACTCACCATCAAAATGCCCCACCTCTGCCACTTGTTGACCCCTCTGTCTGCTTGTTTGTCCACAGCGAACATGGAGTATTTTTGTATAAATACACAACAATGTTGTACAGGAAATGTTTAACACTTTATCAAATTAATTTATATAACATGTTTACATTACTGCAGTGCTAGTGTCAAAGTAATTTGTACAGACATTTTTGCATTACCACAGAGCAGGTGACACTGTATCAAAGTTATTCATATTTATGTTCACATTATAGCATTGCAGATAACACCAATGTATCAAAGTAATTTATATTTACATGATTACATTATCTACATTTTTACAAATAAATGCAAAATCTTCCATCCACCATTTCTCTACTAAATATTATGTTAATTAATAGATTGTGCTGTTTTTTTAAAAAAAAGGTTATTGTTGTGAAGGGTGTAAATGCACTAAGGAATAGTCAAGAGTATGATAATACTTCGCCCATGCTTTTATAAAGGGCATTGTGAACAGAAGTAGATATTCTACCAGAATAAGGTGAGTAATAGCCCCTCTCGCACAACGCAGTGATGTTTAGCGACACTATACCATCTTCCGCTGTTAATATTTAAACTTTCAGGAAGCATTAACTAATGTTATATATTTTTATATTAATAAAATAAAAATTTGTTTGCAATACGTCAGGAAAGAGTTCTGCTGCTAGAACACTTTGCGCTATACGGAAGTAAAGTCACTGGCTGAGATTCAAGCAGAAATACGTAAGCAGCATTTGTGCATCGAGTCCATTCCATTTGATGCCTCTAATGGAAGTTACACACTTCACATTTAAAAGGATAGTTCACCAAAAATACTTTGGCCCTCTTTGACTTTCACTGTATGGCCCAATGAAAAAATTAACAAAAACAGCACTGAGGTGTTTTTCAAAATGGAAAGATACTCATACAGGTTTGTAGCAACATGAGGGTTGAGAGTCTGGGATTAAATGATGACATAATTGTAATTTTTGGGTGAACTATCTCTTTTAGAGTCATGTGCCATCAGTGTGAGGTTATATGTCTCATCCTTGTCTCATAGCCCAATTCTCTGTGGACAGATTATATGCAAAAGAGGATTCATCAGAGGATAAACTTCGAAGTGAGAGTCATTGATCTCCTGTGGGTCCCGATCAGCAATAATCACCCCCTTTCTGCTCTGGTGATGCTAACCTATCGATCTGTTCCACTCTCCCTCTCTATGCACACATTTATTTTCATTAAACATTGCTACACATTGGGCACTTTAGACATCATGGAGAAACAAACATGTATACAATCCAATGGGGCACAGCGCCCAGGGGTCTTTGACCACTTGGGGGCCCCAAACTGTTACACATATTATTCACGTAAACAAAAACATTTTTGTTCTTCCTGAGCAATTGGCTGATCTGTGTAAAATTCTGCCATACTAAAAAAAATATTGTCTGATCAACACAGATAACTTTTGCACAGAGAACAGAGGGGAATGTTCAGAGAAATCGTCAGAGAAAGTTTGCTGTAGAATGAAAGACTTAATTCAGTTGTTTGAAGACTAAACAGGAGATGAATTGGAAGTGAAATTTACTGTGTGTGTGATGAGAATCTCTCATTCAAAAAAATAAAATAAATTAACACTGGAGCACTTACTGAATTCTATAAATAATGCTTATATGAATTTATTATATACAGAATTGTTGATTTTTTTATATACATTGTTTTATATACATTATATACATTTTTTGCAGATTTATTAAAAAAGAAAAACTGAAATATCACATGGTTCTAAGTATTCAGACCCTTTGCTCAGTATTTAGTAGAATCACCCTTTTGATCTAATAAAGCCATGAGTCGTTTTGGGAAAGATGCAACAAGTTTTGGATTTGGGGATCCTCTGCCATTCCTCCTTGCAGATCCTCTCGAGTTATGTCAGGTTGGATGGTAAACGTTGGTGGACAGCCATTTTCAGGTCCCTCCAGAGATGCTCAATTGGGTTTAAGTCAGGGCTCCTGCTGTGCCATTCAAGAACAGTCACAGAGTTGTTGTGAAGCCACTCCTTCGTCATTTTAGCTTTGTGCTTAGGGTCATTGTCTTGTTGGAAGGTGAACCTTCTGCCCATTCTGAGGTCTTAAGCACTCTGGAGAAGGTTTTCGTCCAGGTTTCGTCGATATCCCTGTACTTGGCTCCATTCATCTTTCCCTTTATCGCAACCAGTCGTCCTGTCCCTGCAGCTGAAAAACACCCCCACAGCATGATGCTACCACCACCATGCTTCCCTGTTGAGACTGTATTAGACAGGTGATGAGCAGTGCCTGGTTTTCTTCACACATACCGCTTAGAATTAAGGCCAAAAGTTCTACTTTCTTCAACTTTCTCCCATCTCCCGACTGCATCTCTATGGATCAGCCACAGTGATCTTTGGGTTCTTCTTTATCTCTCTCACCAAGGCTCTTCTCCCTCGATAGCTCAGTTTGGCCAGACGGCCAGCTCTAGGAAGGGTTCTGGTCATCCCAAACGTCTTCCATTTATGGATTATGGAGGCCACTGTGCCCTAAGGAACCTTAAGTGCAGCAGAATTTTTTTTTTGTAACCTTGGCCAGATCTGTGCCTTGCCATAATTCTGTCTCAGAGCTCTTCAGGCAGTTCCTTTGACCTCATGATTCTCATTTGCTCTGACATGCACTGTGAGCTGTAGGTCTTATATAGACAGGTGTGTGGCTTTCCTAATCAAGTCCAATCAGTGTAATCAAACACAGCTGGACTCAAATGAAGGTGTAGAACCATCTCAAGGATGATCAGAAGAAATGTACATTGCCTGAGCTAAATATATGAGTGTCGCAGCAAAGGGTGTCAACAATTCTGTGTTTTTCTGTCAATATGGGGTGCTGTGTGTACAACCCCAAATCAGAAAACAGTATGTTTACAGTATGTTGGGACAGTATGGAAAACACAAATAAAAAAGAAAGTAGTGATTTCTAAATTTACTTTGACTTGTATTTCATTGCAGACAATATGAACACAAAATATTTCATGTTTTGTCTGGTCAACTTCATGTCATTTGTAAATATGCATCCTTTCCTGTCATTCAGACCTGCAACACATTTAAAAAAAAAAAGTTGGGACAGGAGCAATTTAGGGCTAGTAATGAGGTAAAATGGTTAAATAATGATGTTATTTGAAACCGATGATGTCAACAGGTGATTGTAATTATGTGTTGGTACAAAAGCAGCATCCAAGAAAGGTCTAATCCTTTAGGAGCAAAGATGCTCCTAAAGCAACAAATATGTGAGAATTTTTTTTTTTTTTGCCAACAAATACGTGAGAAAATTATTGAAATGTTTAAAAACACTTTTCCTCAAAGAAAGATAGGAAGACATTTGGATATTTCACATTCAACAGTGCATAACATAATTAAAAGATTCAAGGAATCTGCAGGAATTTCAGTGCGTAAAGGACAAGGGCGCAAGCCTAAGCTGAACAACCGTGATCTCCGATCCCTCAGGCGGCACTGCATCAAGAATTGTCATTCATTTATAAGCGATACCACCACATGGGCTCAGGACTACTTTGGCATACCTTTGTCAAGTACCACAATACGTAGTTACATCCACAAATGCCAGTTTAAACTGTACTGTGCCAAAAGAAAGCCCTATGTTACCAGTGTCTAGAAGCGCTGTCGACTTCTCTGGGCTCGGAGGCATCTGGGATGGACCATCACACAGTGGAAACGTGTACCGTGGTCAGATGAATCAGTATTACAGGTATTTTTTGGGAGGAATGGACGCCCGTGTGCTCCGGACCAAAGAAGAAAAGGATCATCCAGAATGTT
Source organism: Gobiocypris rarus (assembly GCA_023029165.1). Taxonomy (NCBI): domain Eukaryota; kingdom Metazoa; phylum Chordata; class Actinopteri; order Cypriniformes; family Gobionidae; genus Gobiocypris; species Gobiocypris rarus. The sequence goes on along the minus strand of CM040934.1, from coordinate 22,214,057 downwards.
ACCAGCAACAAGTTCAAAAGCCAGGGTCTGTCATGGTATGGGGTTGTGTCAGTGCCCTTGGCAAAGGTAACTTGCACTTCTGTGAAGGTATCATTAATGCTGAAAAGTACATAGAGATTTTGGATCATAATGCCTTCAAGAAGACATCTTTTCCAGGGACGTCCATGCATATTTCAACAAGACAATGCAAAACCACATTCTGCACACATTACAAAGTCCTGGCTGCGGAGAAAGTGGGTACGGGTACTTGACTGGCCTGCCTGCAGTCCCGACCTGTCTCCAATAGAGAATGTGTGGCGCATTTTAAAGCGCAAAATGCGACAACGAAGACCCCGTACTGTTGCCCACCTTAAGACTTGAATGCAGGAAGAATGGGACAAAATTACACCTGAAACACTTCATCACTTGGTGTCTTCAGTCCCTAAACGTCTTTTAAGTGTTGTGAAAAGGAATGGCAACATTACAAAGTGGTAAATGCTTTACTGTCCCAACTTTTTTTGAAATGTGTTGCAGGTCTGAATGACAGGAAAGGATGCATATTTACAAATGACATGAAGTTGACCAGACAAAACATGAAATCTTTTTTGTTAATATTGTCTGAAATTAAATACAAGTCAAAGTAAATTTAGAAATCACTTCTTTTTTTTTTTTTTTTTTTTGGCGTTTTCCATACTGTCCCGACTTTTTCTGATTTGGGGTTGTACATTAATGAGAAAAAAAATCAACTTAAATGATTTTAGCAAATGGCTGCAATATAACACAGAGTGAAAAATTGTAAGGGGGCCTGAATACTTTTCGTACCCACTGTATGTATATATATACAGGTCCTTTTCAAAAAAGTTCATTATTTTCCATAATGTAATGATACAATTAAACTTTCATATATTTTAGATTCATTGCACACCAACTGAAATATTTCAGGTCTTTTATTGTTTTAATACTGATGATTTTGGCATACAGCTCATGAAAACCCAAAATTCCTATCTAAAATTTTTTGCATATTTCATCCGACCAATAAAAGAAAAGTGTTTTTAATACAAAAAAAGTAAACCTTCAAATAATTATGTTCAGTCATGCACTCAATACTTGGTCGGGAATCCTTTTGCAGAAATGACTGCTTCAATGCGGCGTGGCATGGAGGCAATAAGCCTGTGGCACTGCTGAGGTGTTATGGAGGCCCAGGATGCTTCGATAGCGGCCTAAAGCTCATCCAGAGTGTTGGGTCTTGCGTCTCTCAACTTTCTCTTAACAATATCCCACAGATTCTCTATGGGGTTCAGGTCAGGAGAGTTGGCGGGCCAATTGAGCACAGTAATACCATGGTCAGTAAACCATTTACCAGTGGTTTTGGCACTGTGAGCAGGTGCCAGGTCGTGCTGAAAACGAAATCTTCATCTCCATAAAGCTTTTCAGCAGATGGAAGCATGAAGTGCTCCAAAATCTCCTGATAGCTAGCTGCATTGACCCTGCCCTTGATAAAACACAGTGGACCAACACCAGCAGCTGACATGGCACCCCAGACCATTACTGACTGTGGGTACTTGACACTGGACTTCAGGCATTTTGGCATTTCCTTCTCCCCAGTCTTCCTCCAGACTCTGGCACCTTGATTTCCGAATGACATGCAAAATTTGAGCGACAGTCCAGTGCTGCTTCTCTGTAGCCCAGGTCAGGCGCTTCTGCCGCTGTTTCTGCTTCAAAAGTGGCTTGACCTGGGGAATGCGGCACCTGTAGCCCATTTCCTGCACACGCCTGTGCCCGGTGGCTCTGGATGTTTCTACTCCAGACTCAGTCCACTGCTTCCGCAGGTCCCCCAAGGTCTGGAATCGGTCCTTCTCCACAATCTTTCTCAGGGTCCGGTCACCTCTTCTCGTTGTGCAGCGTTTTTTGCCACACTTTTTCCTTCCCACAAACCTTCCCACTGAGGTGCCGTGATACAGACCTCTGGGAACAGCCTATTCATTCAGAAATTTCTTTCTGTGTCTTACCCTCTCGCTTGAGGGTGTCAATGATGGCCTTCTGGACAGCAGTCAGGTCGGCAGTCTTACCCATGATTGCGGTTTTGAGAAATGAACCAGGCTGGGAGTTTTTAAAAGCCTCAGGAATCTTTTGCAGGTGTTTAGAGTTAATTAGTTGATTCAGATGATTAGGTTAATAGCTCGTTTAGAGAACCTTTTCATGATATGCTAATTTTTTGAGATAGGAATTTTGGGTTTTCATGAGCTGTATGCCAAAATCATCAGTATTAAAACAATAAAGACCTGAAATATATATATATATATATATATATATATATATATATATATATATATATATATATATATATATATATATATATATATATATATATATATGTATATGTATATATACTTCCTCAATTCACATTCAAATCTAGTTCCTGTTGTTTGGTAGTTGTCAGTTCAGATTCAAGAAATGAATTGGAATTTAACATGCATTCTCAATTCTGTTTTGAAGGGTGCACAACCCTGCTGTTTTTATGTGGAAGGGGGTCATTGAGGGTCATTGGATTTGTTCTCGGTGTCCAGGATGGATCTTTTAATAAGATATACAAGCACGCTAAAGTAGAAAACATTAGGCAAAAGTATACCTAATATTATGCCAGCATCTTGGGAGTTGTTTTAAACAGTTCTTATACAGCATCTATGTTAAAAACCTATTAGGTTTTCCTCCTGGTAAAGTTCTCCTAACTGGAATTTTAATGGAATGTAAGTAATGGGTATTAAGGAAAAGGACTGCAAAAGATTTTGTAAGGGATGGGTTATTAGAAGGGAGGGAGAGCTGCATGTGAGGGAGAGAAAATGAGAGTTTTAATTAGTGTGGTCATCTGAGGTACAAGTGGTAGCTTGTTGAAATCACCTCCTATTAATGAGAGATGACCTATAACCAAAGTCACACTGACTTCAGCTAATAGTTACCGTTATTCTTCAGAGCAAATCAGAACGGCGCACAGCACCGCACTCTCCCTCGACTCACAAAACATCAGCACTCCGTCTGAGCACAGAGACAAATCAATACGCCATAAATATATGCTGTAATATTTATTCATGAATGATCTGTGAGCCGCAGAGGCCACAAATCTAATTCATTCAACACTATCGTGTACAAGCAGGAAGCAACAGCAGCCATTAAATACAGCCCCATCGACCGGTGCAAGAGATTCCAACAGTGCCGCGTCCGATTGTGACTAGCGGCCACACTGGAACCAGGGATCTATCCAATCACATTGCTCAGACAAAAATCCACTGATGCTGCAATGCCTTCTGGGACTCTGCCTGCTGTCAGGCCGCAAGTCTAGGGAGGTGTTTTGTTTATCAATTCATTTATCTTGTAAAAAAGAGAAGGATGAGCTCTTATTAACTTTTCTCTTGCCCCACTCTTCCTCCCAAAGGTATTCCCATAAATAAAGGGAGTGAAGATCTTTGCATAATTGTTTGTTTCTCTTTAAAAAAAAAGTAATTAAGAGTGTGGGATTGAAGGGCAGTGAGCCAGAAGAGGAGTCGAGGGAATAATTAAGGATTGATCAACAAGAGAGACATCTACAGGAACTTCAGTCTGTGTTGGCACGATTGCAGATGGCACTCTCAAAATATCTTTCTTGTGTGCATGTGTTTGTATTTGTGTACGCTTAAGTGTGTGTGTGTGTGTGTGTGTGTGTGTGTGTGTGTGTATGGGTGGTAGGGGACATACATTGTGAACTAAAATGGTAAAATCCTACACCATTTTTTTTTAAATTCATTGTGTAGGGGCCTGATTTATTATTGTTAGCTAAATAAAAAAAAAATAAAAAAACCTGAAGAATACTGAAATGAACAAAAAAGTATAAATATTAGATGAAAAACTTATTGAAACTGAAAAACTAAACTAAACTTAGAAATGCTGCCTTGGCAACTCTAATTTAAGTTAAAGTGCTAAAAATTACTAACTGGAAATAAATTATACCTAAATAGTAATAAAAAAATAAAAGCTATTTGAAAAATTATAGCACTTTATTTCAATGGTCCACTTCAGACATTCTATGAGTAAAGCCTAACACTTAACCTATAAGAGTCAATTAATTCTCTAACGAGAGTTAGTTGAGATGTAGTTGCAAAGTTACTCAGAATGTCTAACATGGACCATCAAAATAAACTTAATATAACCTAAATATAATAGTGTATAATACCAAACTAACACTGGTAGGGACATGCAGTTAGTAGAGGAGATGTTTCCTTCGATAAAATGACAAGACACACATCCAGAGCATCCCATCCAGTAACAAACTGGACATTGACTGACAGACAGCAGAAGAGGTGGACTTGCAAAATGTAGCCTGTTCTCTCCATAAAACCATAAACCAGTGTAATGTGGTGTAACACTGTAACTGGAAAGCATGAGCATGTGATTATGCCCAGAGAAATACTGTGAAATACCTCGACTGAAGCTCATTTCAGGATGTGTAAGACAAAGTGTCAATTTTAACAACCATTGTTTATTCTTTTAGGTTGCTAGAAATCAGTTTCCAAGCTTTGGAATGTCAAGTCCCACTGCGTTCAGATGGTCTATCAAGATTCGATTGAAGTTAAATTGAGTTTCGAGTTGGGTTTAGAATGTTTAGTGTCTAATAGCACAACCATATGGCTAGCTCTTGCAAAGTCACAGTATTAGCTGTGTGTCAGGAATCAAAGTTTAAATAAAGCTTAGGTGTTGTTTGTGAATGTGAGATTTAGGGTTGAATAATTAGCGGTTAAGTGTGCAGATAGCAATATCCAGTGATTCAGACTGTGCTCATTGTGGGATATATCAGAAGACGGGGATATATCATTCCTAGCACACTGAAGGAATGATTCGGGACAGTTGTGCCAAAGGAACTTAGCCTGGGTCTTCATAAAGAGTGCAAACACAGTTAAGCTAATTATATTATAGTTACTTCAATGTTGATGCATTGCAAGTGGCTCATGCACACACAATTCTTTTTTGTGAAATGTTTTGCTTAAAGTGATTGTGATGTCTTTAAAATAAATCCATCTTAATTTGATATATGTTGTTGTTGTTGTTTTAAAGAGATCTTACTGAGTAAGGATGCATCATATTGATCAAAATTGTCAAAAAAAGACATTTATAATTTCATTTACAAGATTTATATTTCAAATAAATGCTGTTCTTTTGACCATCAAAGAATCCTGAAAAAATGTATGACCGTTTCCATAAAAATATTCAGAATGTTAAAATAATATAATATAATAATATATAATCAATAAATATTTAACCTTTTTTTAACATTGATAATAATAAGAGAAAAAATATGCATATTAGAATGATTTCTAAAGGATCATGAGAATGAAGACTGGAGGAATGATGCTGAAAATACAGATTTGCCATCACAGGAATAAATTACATTTTCAAATATAAATTTTTTCCCCAATTTTTTTTTTCATGATATTACTGTTTCTATAGTGTTCTTGGTCAAATAAATTTATCATTGCTGCACATGAGAAGGGTAGTGTTCAGATTTTTTTTTGGGTCACTTTATACAGAATAACTGGGTTTGTGTGTTTTGTCTTATCGTTCATTCTATAATATGGTTTTAGCAAATTAAGCTAATGATCTGCTATATGTGTGTGTGTGTGTGTGTGTGTGTGTGTGTGTGTGTGTGTGGGGTATGGGCAATAGCATAGACTTTAGACTGACTGGGCAAACGTGCTCTCTCCCTGCTATGTCTCCAGCCGTCAGGCCCCAGACAGCTTACCTTGCTGGCCTCTTTCTCCTCCATTCAGCTCTAATGGCCAATCCATCCATTCTTAGAACCCACAGCCGCCATGATAGGCAGCTAATTAATCACGATTGTGCGTGAGCTGGCCTGTTTCCTTTTAGTCAGGGAAGGTCTGATTCCTCAACCTTGCCCCAACGTGAAAAATGCATCAAAAAAGAAATAATGCTTGCACTTAGCTGACACACACACACACACACACACACACACACACACACACACACACACACACACACACACACACACACACACACACACACACACACACACACACACACACACACACACACACACACACACACACACACACACACACACACACACACACATGTATGTTGTGTTTCCATGTTTTATGGGGACATTCCATAGGCGTAATGCATTTTATACTGTAAAAACCGTATTTTCTATCCCCTACACTGCCCCTGCCCCTAAACCTACCCATCACAGGAGACATGCTGCATTTTTACATTTTCAAAAACATCACTTAGTGTGATTTATAAGATGTTTTCCTCATGGGGACAAAAATGTCCCCACAAGGACAAGGATTTTGGATATTGCCATCTTTTTGGGGACATTTTGTCCCCATACCGTAGGGATTACCAGTCACACACACACACACACACACACACACACACACACACACACACACACACACACACACACACACACACACACACACACACACACACACACACACACACACACACACACACACACACACACACACACACACACACACACACACACACACACCATGTCTCTGTAAAGAGAATGATGTTTTGGTCATGGATGCACTGTCAGTCAGGTGCTATTTTCTGAAAAATGCCCCAACCACAAATCAATATCCTGCCATTTGTGATTAAGGGAACGCGACAGGAGACGGGGAAGCATGGTGAGGAGGAGAGTGAGAAGGAGTGAGACAGATAGCACACTATGAAAAATGACAGCATAGACAAGAAAGGCGGATAGAAATTTGGACAAAGTCTCGAATTGTTGGAAAATGTGTTACTATAATAACTGAAGTTTAAGGCAAAAAGGTTTGAAATTCTGTAAGTATAAAAGCCGTCCAGTGTTGGTCAATGTCACAATGTGTCTGCCCCACAGTGACATAGAGAATGCAACGGATTGTGAAGGGAAATCACTCCTCCATTTATCACCCAAAGTTGCTCTTATTGGAGAAGCCCTCCTATGACTCTATGTCAGAATCTATGATTCATTTCCTGTGTGAAGGAATTCCGGCAGAGGAAATGAATAGAGTCCATAAATTCAGACAGACAGCGCAGAGGGAAAAGCATCCAACCTCAGTTTTAGCTCTGACATTCACTAAACCTGCTGTTCTGAGGGGTTAATATTCTCACTGAGGGAGTAAATGCATTTCTGCTCCATCCACGAGCACCTGCTCCAAATATAGAGGGATTAAAACTACAGTAACCTTAAATAGGGACAGCATGTTTGAGAATGTGAACTAAAACAAGCTTGAATCATTCATTAGAATTTGTTGAAAACCAAAACAGGGCTGTGAGCGATGGACACAGTCTGTTCAATATGTCCTACTGTGTCAATTTCAATTTTTTACAACCTGTGTTTTTGGTTCACAGGGCTTTGTGTGGTCAAGACCACAACATCTTTAATGTGATTTGACGTAAAACTTACTGCATAAATGCAATCAATAACTTATTTCCAATGTGATTTTCCTCTGTTACTGTCCTGCCGGGCACAAAATCAATGAAGAATTGTCTAAAAAATGGCCAAAATGAATATAAATGCCCACAAAATTCAAAATATGATCGTTTAGCTTGTTTTTTTAAAGTACAGGATATAATTAAGCAATATCACAGGAGTGAATATGAGCATGAGTGCACGACCGCAAATGTGATATTGATTTTATACAAACCTTCAATAAACAAGACGTTAATATTAAGTGACAAACTTGACAAAATTTTAGACACATTTTTACACCTGTAAATCTGTTACACCTGTGTAATTTAGCTAGTTCTTCAACGTGTGCCATTATTAAATGAATCAGCTGCTTTGAACAAATTAGTTGAATAAATGATTCCGTGACTGTTAAATAATGTTAATGTAACATTATTAATGCAGGTGTAATTGTAACAATTCAGATGCAACTTCTGAGCGACCTCTGCGAAACAAAGATTAATTTTATTGGTAGTAATTTGATTGGTAACAGCTCTAACAGTGTCTTATTTTTCTAATTGTATTTATTTATTTATTTATTTTTAAATATGACATTTCTCAGACAGTAGATACAGATCTTTTAGATTAATTTGAGGAGTGCTGGTCTGGTCTTGTCTTGGTCTCCCCCTGCTACTTTTTTTGATGAAGAAAAAAATTACACCTTTAAATATGGCATCTCTGACTAATGTCAAAGAAAATGATTAAAAGAAATAAGTACAAAATTATATACACTACATTGCCATATATATTGGGACACCCCACCAAATAACTGAATTCAGGGGTTCCAATCACTTTGATGGCCACAGATGTATAAAATCAAGCACCTATGCATGCACACGCTTCTACAAACATTTGTGAAAGAATGGGTGGCTCTCAGGAGCTCAGTGAATTCAAGCGTGGTACCGTGATAGGTGCACAGGGCGCAGAAGTCGGTAACTTTCTGCAGAGTCAAGAGCTACAGACCTCCAAACTTTGTGTGGCCTTCAGATTAGCTCAAGAACAGTGCGTAGAGAGCTCCATGGAATGGGTTTAACTAAGTGCAATGCAAAGCGTCAGATGCAGTGGACACACCGCCACTAGACTCTAGAGCAGTGGAGACGTGTTCTCTGGAGTGACAAATCGCACTTCTCTGTCTGGCAATCTGACGGATGAGTCTGGGTTTTGCGGTTGCCAGGAGAACGGTACTTTCCTGACTGCATTGTGCCAAGTGTAAAGTTTGGTCGAGGGGGGTTTATGGTGTGGGGTTGTTGTTCAGGGCTGTTGTTCAGCTTTTGCCCCTTAGTTCCAGTGAAAGGAACATTTAATGCTTCAGCATTTTGGACAATTTAATTTGGGGATGGCCCCTTCCTGTTCCAACATGACTGCGCACCAGTGCACAAAGCAAGGTCCAAAAAGACAAGGATGAGCAAGTTTGGTGAAGAGAAACTTGACTGGCCTGCACAGAGTCCTGACCTCAACCTGATAGAACACCTTTGGGATAAATCAGAGCGGAGACTGCGAGCCAGGCCTTCTTGTCCCACATCAGTGCCCGATCTCACAAATGCGTTTCTTGAAGAATGGTCAAAAATTCCCATAAACACACTCCTATACCTTGTGGATAGCCTTCCCAGAAGAGTTGAAGCTGTTATAGCTTCAAAGGGTGGGCCAACTCCATTTTAGGCCCTACTTATTAAGAATGGGATGTCATTAAAGTTTATGTGCATATAAAGGCAGGCATCCTACACCTTTTTGCAATAAAGTGTAGATCTAAAATAATAGGGGATACAAAAGTCCTCACCCGATAGCATTTTGGGACATTTCCACAAATGTAAACCTATATAAGCTATCTGTATCAGTATCTAGGGAGAGATGGCCATCATACCTAAACTGTCCCACTCTATCTCTCTCTCCCTGGGGCTGGAGCTCAGCAGGAGACGTGAAGTCTCCTAAGCGAGCAGCTGTAGGGGTGCAAATCTTTATCGTAAGTAAATTATGACATTAAATACTCCCTCTGAACTCGAACTAGAGTCTCTTGCAAGATCTTCCTCATCTGCATCTGGGATAACTAGGGCCAGCGGGTAAACACTGTCTCTTTAATATGCTTTAAATTTGGGAATTATGCAGGTCATTTTTTGAGGAGCCCAGGGAAATTAATTGTGTAAATGGGTGTTGTTGTTGATGGAACAAAAGGTTTGAGCAGCATTTTTTTTTTTTACATGGCAGCACATACAATATATTGAGTGATTTTATTGCTTGAACAGTCATTTGTAACCTTTTGTTCCCATCATATCCCTTGAGCTGTGCTTGAGGTTGACTAGTTTTACCAGTTATGCAGTCTGGACAGTATAAAGCATAATCCATTAATGAAACGTGCAAAGCTTTTTATGGCTGCTGTAGTGATGCACATGAATGGTTCAAAAGCTCTCAGAGATTTTAGTAGCATCAATTTTTGATTTTCAGGTCTCTCCAAACCGAAGCTGTGACCTGTATCGGGGTGTATTCTCTGGCCTTTTATTTTGTCAGTATGAGGCTTTTTAGTCAGTTCCAAAGATTTCTATCTGTGGCACTCCTAAAATAAAGCTCCACAGTGCTTCTTCTCTGACACATCTTTAACTGAAAAGACAGTGGGAAGACTGTAGAATGACACGGTGCACTGCTGACTGCACTCTCAACCTCTTTCCCATGTCCTCCAGCTTGACCTCGTCCAAAACCCAGCAGGTCTGGGCACCTGCTGAGAAACACAGCCGGGAACCTTGCTGGGTTTAACCGAAGAAACAAAACCCTTATTTATCAGACACTGGCTACAATGCATGTTGATCTGAGGCTAGTAGACTCCACTTCGCAATTTGTACAGATTTCATGGACTAAAAATAAGGGGAAATGTAGTAAAAATAGGTCAAATAAAAAATGTTGCCCAGATTCTTGCTATAACTATGATTTACTTGACTGACTTTGTATGGAATCGAAATGTCTTTAATGCAAGTCAGTGACTGGCCATCTTGGTAATGTGCCTGGGTTTACAAAGGCATACAAGTACAGCTTCAGTCTCATTGAAAGGGGAAAGACTAAAATCTCCAAAACTCTCTCTCTTTTTTTAAATGGCTTATTTCTACTCATTAATACTTTCTTAAAACAATGGCAAAACATTTGATTCTTTAGCTTAAACCACGCTGAAAAATGTTGGACTGGTCCAGCTAATGTCTATTACAAGAACATTGACATATAATTCCCATTTTTACAGCCATGCACCATATTAAGTAAATACATATAGAATACATTTTCATTTTTAAATGTATATTACATTAATGTATTTGTATGTTTAACATTATTTGTCCAATTTAAAACGGCACCTGTTAGTGGGTGGAATATATTAGGTAGCAAGTGAAAATTTTGTTCTCAAAGTTGTATATAAAAATGGGCAAGTATAACGATTTGAGCGAGTTTTACAAGTTACCCTCGGTTTCCGGTTTTATTTTGCAGAAACGCTTTACTCTTACTGGAGTGTGAACAAGTGTCACAGCAGCCGCCGAGTGAACGCACAGAGTAACATCATAACATAATTTTCAACACACTCAAATGTATCTAATATGATAAACAGAGCTTCGTTACCGGAAAAGCGGAAATGGCGCAGCCGACTGTGTCCCGTCATAATGAAAGTCCCGCTTTTTGCGAGCCGTGTATTGCGTAACAATCGCTCCAGCGGCCGTACTCAGCTTCAACAACACTTGGCCCTGCTCTGCTTCATACTACAGTAACGTTAATAATCGCATCCATGAACATGATTTCTGCCCGAGTCCTGTCCCGATTCTTTTCCACCGGTTGTGAGGTGAAGAGAAGACCACATATCCCAAGATTCTGCACTGAAACGTGGCATCATCAAACTACGCCTTTGTTTTGAAAAAGTATGTTTTTAAAGTAACATCCCTTTACACACTTTGGTCAGTTAAAGAAGAATTTATGCAATTGTATATTATTTATTTGAAAGAATCAAAAGTGCAGTTTCATGTCTATCCTTGTATTGTTGAACTGGTTAAAGTTGATATGGGATTTAGAAAGTAATTAGTAACAAGGCTGTCAATACATACATTTTTTTTAATCAAACACTTATTGTGAAACAAATAATACGCCAATTATCTCATTGATTACATTAATTTTGTCATACTTTACATCCAAAGTAAACATTAAGATTAAAGGGTGATTCTCACAAAACAAGATTTTGCGCTCTTCAAAAACAATCGCAGAATACGACAGAGCTCATGTTTTAAAGCAAAGCACACACTAAAACGCAAGGTGAGTCTCTATTCTATCTGATATGTGTGATATCTGATTTCATCCTGGCCTTCTTCACATTAGCGCTGTTTTGGACCGTTTGAATGAATTTGATTACTTGATCACTGAAAACTTTCCCTGAGTTTAACGGCTTCAAATGGCCTGATCACAAACAGAGAAGCAGAATCGAGTTAAAGAGTTAGTTAGAGAATGGATATTTCCTCCTACCAGGGTTATGGGTGATGCTCAGTGTGATTGTTGTGATAAACTCCCGACTCAATCTAACTGTGTGAAGAAATTTACTTGTGATGCAGCTTTGTAGGCTACTTCTGTAATTTATTTGCGTTAAATTATTTTAACGCGTTAAGTACTTTAAATTAATCACATGCGTTAACGCATTAACGTTGACAGTAAGTAATCTAATACTATTCAGAGAGAGTAATTAGTATACTAATCTAATTACAATGTAACTAGTAATTAATTACTTTTTAGTGTAACATACCCAACACTGGCCATGATCATGTTCTATTTTGTGTTTCTGTTGGTGACTTTTTCCATTTGCTCTGTGCCTGCTCTCCTGATTTCAGAGTTTGTCACCTAGCCTAGGTAACTGAATAGTTAATCATTGTGTTAAATCATGTTTAGTTGCTTTAGGCTACTGTGTGTAATACTCCCTGTTTATGTGTTATGTTACTCCTATGTTTTCCAGTAGAGACTATTAGGAGTGTTCCTAGTGCTTCGTATTCCTTATGTATCCCTAATATGGTGGACAAATTGTAAATGGATTAACGGTTTTACTGTAAAATAATGTAAATTTTTGGGTTTTGGAAGTAAATATAGCCTATTAATTTTCTTTAGTTTTGTTTCTTCTCATTTTTGTAACCAGTTCTGTATACATTAGTGTGTTTTGCATTGCATTTTATGTTAACAAATGTTTATTGCATTATTTTAGTGTCATGTGTTGTAACCTACTGCGTTGTAAATTATCCAAATGACTTAGGTTACCGTTAACCGTTACTGTTATCGGCCGAAAACCGACTGTCTGATACCACCTCTTTTATTATGGTGGTTATCAGTATTTTAAGGTAGTTCAAGAAGCTAATAACATGGTATTACTCTATAAAATATGTGGTTATAAGTTGTATATACAGGCATCAATATGCCATCCAATAATACTGAAAAGATTGTCACTGTTTTTTTGTTTGTTTTGGGGGGGGGGTTAACTAAAACACTAAAACTAAAACTTTTTACATGAATTTTACGGAATATAATACACTCTTAAAAATAAAGGTGCCATGAAGAACCAAAAAGGGGGTTTCACAGCGATGCCATAGAAGAACCATTTTTGGTTCCCTGAAGGATCGTTTTGTGAAAGGTTCTTTAAAGAACCATTTTTTTCTAACCATTTTATAGTCTAAAGAACCTTTCTACACTTATAAATAACCTTTTGTGGAATGGAAGGGTTCTTTGGATATTAACGGTTCTTCATAAACACTGCCAAAGAACCTTTATTTTTAAGAGTGTAGGTTAATCTGTGGTTAACCAAAACAGTTAAGCCTTATTTTGTCATGTACTACAAAAGCTGGTATTTTGTTTTTCCATTGGCATTTATTATTCATGTTCTTTTTGTACATATATGAAAGATCTATTTTAAAACAATGCTGTTGTGTACCTCCGCCCTTTATTCGGCTTCTAGGTCTGCATGGCGCACTTCGGTATGAAATCGGTTTAATATTTGTATATTCTCTGAGCTAAGGACTAGCAACCGAAGTGAACATTTGCAAATAAGCCTCCCAGTTTCATTAAATCATTCACAATACCGCTCTGTTTTGCTTCAGACAAAGAAGTATGTGTGATAGGTTTGGCAGAGAGAGGTGGCAGAGTTAGAGACAGTAAAGAAGACATGAAGAAAGGGACAAAATAAACAGTGTTCGTGAGTGAGTGTGTGCGCATAAGTGTGGTCTTTTTTAATCCAACTCTTTGCCACAAGCATAATCCTGCTATATTTTAAACCACACTCCTGCACAAAACTACTAAAGAAAAGCAGCTTTTAAATGTTTGTGGATATGGGCAGAAGGTACAAAAAAAGTGGACAGGGAACAAAAGCAGAGGAGGAAAAGAGTTCACAGATTGGATCAGTTGTTGTAGAAGCCCAGCCAGGAAAGAGGGAAGGTTTTTTTTATGTGCTGGACTGGACTGTAGACAATGGGGCAGAAAGATAGAAGTGCTAGAGGGGGGAGGTGAGGGAAATAGAGGCAGGAGGGAAGACAAAGCTGGATGTAATGATGTAGCTTTCAATTACCCACCTATTTCACCTGACTGCCTCACAGGGCAACCACTGCACAACCAGCATATAGACACACACGCACACTTACCCTTTCCACTGTGCTGCATCCCTAAAACAGCCCACAGGAAAATGTTATCGCTCAAAGGTTTCTGTTTTATAGCTCAGGGGACATAATGGCATCAGTTATGTGTCTTTTAAGTATCTCAGATTTCCCCTTAGCCCTTTGGAAAAATATTAACTAAAGCAAATAAGAAAATTGTTGCTACAATATAGTTAATTGAGGATAGCATAGAAAGAATAACGACACACCAACATGGGACATAGTGATGAAGGTTTGGAAGTTTTAAAGAAAGAAAACTGAGGACACAGTTGAGTAGCTGAAGTAGGTAGGAATAAAGTCTTTCAAAATCAGGTAATTCAGCTAATTTTTGAGAAATGTGACAATTTGCACCATCTGTCTCTCATCCTGCAAAAAGAAATCCTGTTGTCACCGGTGTGCAATAGATTCTGGGGTAGGCAAGGCTGCGAAGGATCCATCTGTTGTATCCTTCATTGCCCGGGAAACGAATGACGTATTTTGAGGCTGCATTTGAAGGAGCCTTCGAATTGGGACAGCCGTGGACATCTTCGTTGCGCCACTGTGACACAACCGGCCTTCAAATGCGTCCTTCGAAGGATGCAGCCTCTGAATTGGGATGCAGCTTGGGAGTGAGAGCGAGTCCGGGGTGTGCATGTGACAGCAAGTTTTTGTTAAGAAATGGTTTATTTTGTTCATATTGAAATTTCTGACTTTTTATTGCAGATTTTTGTTGTCATATACATTGTCATAATACACCCCAACTAACAGTTTAATTGCTAATGCTCCATTTTACACCACAGACTGAACAAAATGAAGCACTGCTTGGTAATTGGTTGACCTAAATTTAACAGCTGACAGCTGATTGGTTGATCGAAAACCATTACATACCTTTCTATCAATATTTTCTGACATTATCAATATGAGTTTGTTCTAACACGGTTTAACTCTGAGTTCTTGTCATATATTATTACAATTTTGTAAACTATTGCGAATAAACTGTGATAATGTGAGAAAATGGTGTCTGAATAAATTTTTGTTTGACTGGTTTTTGACTGTACATGTAATTCACATACATAATTTGCTAACTATAATCTAATTCATTGTAACTCATTTAATAGTCATTACAACTCATTTTTAAAATCCTGTTTAGTTGAATAGTAGAATTTTTTTTATTTTTTACAATTTGGACAACATCATAACATATGTTGTCATGACATTGATCATAGCATTTTGTTTGTTTAGCTATAGTGTTGCTGGTTATGTGTGCGTATGTGTGGTGTGTGAGAGAGGAAATGCTTTCCAGTGGGTCCTTCCTCTGCCAGGTCCTGCTGTTTGCGAATGGCTCTGACATCAGATTAGAAGCCCTTTGTGCAGTGACTCTGAATTAAGCATGGCGTGTGTGCCAGCACCAATCGGCACATTGCTCCTAACATTCCATAAGAGTTTAATTTATCATGCAGTGCGAGTTACTCGTTTACATATCACACACATATCCACACAAGCAGTGATGCATAGAGCGAACTGGATTAACACACGCACGGAGCGGTCTGAGTGAGTGATGTAGCGCTGTCTTCGCCATGCACTCCTAAAGCAGCTGGCAGTTTGAAGATCATTGTCCTACCCCCTCACTTCCTGTGCATCCATTCATATGCCAGTCAAACCGCAGCACACAGCTCTCAACAGATGATTTGGCTCATATTTCTAATTTCCTGTAGCTTCTGAGACTCTGTCTATTCTGTTAAGTGCTCGGAGACCAAAGGCCCCTCTCATTACAAATTGAAGCAGATTGCATCAACATCACAAGTACTGCATGTCTAATGTTAACAATCCATGAAGCAGATCATTTCCTTTTGATGTAATATCTTATAAAAGGCTAATGAACCCCTATCCTACCCACCGGTCTGAGGTCCAGTGAGGATGCTCCAGGTCTGTGCATTATGGTTATTCTCTTATACAAAACTCCAGCAAATATGTTATGTTTAGCTATCAGGGCCACATTTTTCCAAGGCTCAGAAAGTTTAGTGATTGTCAACAACACCTTCATTACTGGAATAAAGAAAATATTGATTCTGGTTCAGATTTTTCTTAATCATCGCAGTTGCAAAATGGTTCCATAAATGATTATTTTAAGGAAAAAATATTTTACACTGTCTTTTTCCGAGGTAGTATAAATGCAGTCCAGTAATTGCAGTTTATTTGCATAGAATATTATTCATTTGTTTATTTATATACTATTATTATTTTTTTTAATAAAATACCATTTTACAAAACACATAATGCATTTATTTAAATTTGTCAGTTGAGCGTGGGCAAGTGCTTTGGCAAGTGTGGTTGCACTTTAGATGATTCACTAAAAAGAACAGATGCGCTGTATGTGTTTGATTCACTAAAAGGAACAGGATGTTTAGGAATCTGACTACTGGTTGAGCTGTATGTTTTGATTCATTCAATAAATAGAACTCTAAGAATAACTCATAAGAGTCAGGTACAAGTCAGTAACACTATTTTAATGGTCCCTTTTGAACATTATACTGACTAAAACTTTGCTACTACATGTTGACTAACTGTCATTAGAGTATTAGTAGACTATCTTTTTAATATCTGCCAACTTTTTATTGTGATGGTCCTCCACTAGACATTGTACTGACTTTAAGTAACTACATGTCAATTTATTCTAACACCAACCCTACCAGTCTACTAATGCTCTACTAACACTCTAATAAGAGTGCTAAGTTACTTATAGTCAATAGAATATGTTAAAGGGACCATCAAAATAAAGTGAAACCCATAAGTCTCATGAGAGTAATTTGTTTGGGAATTGGACTACACAGGATGTTCTTTCTGTTTTGCACTGTATAGTAGCGGAGCCGTTAAATTAACATCAGGGTACTTTAGAACTGTTGTTTCAGCCACATCAGTGGAAGAATGCACACGCAACTGTTTACTGAACCACTCTGATCCACAGACTGTCGTTTCCCCGTGCCGGTCACATGGTATTATGGGGTTGTGTTAGTGCTACAATCATTGTGAACTCGTCCACCCTCTGCCCCAGTGTCCAGTTAAGCACTAGGTCCCCCACGTCCCAGCCATATGGTCCAGTAGCGGCTTGGCGAAGGTGTCTGAGTGAAGACTTCTTTCTGATGATTTCTCGTTACGAAGATAAAAATAGAAAACAGACACCTCGTCGTGTCACCTCAATTTGACATCAGTGTGAGACAGATGGTGTAAATTAATGACGGTAAAACGGAAAGAACTAGACAGAAAAAAATACTCCTGAAACAACAACCACAGTGAATAAACAAATTAAATGTGTGGCATAAATGTCTATTGGTAATTAATGCTGGGGCTGTGCTGCAACTCTGCCTTTGACTGAACCCTGGGTGAACTTTGAAGTTATAAGAGCCTGCTTGGCCAGCAGTTTCTGGTCACATTTTTTTTTCTTTGACCTTTTTATTTTAGATAAAGTAAGTTTTGTTTCTTTAAAGTTTTTCAAGGGTAAAAAAAAAATCAATAGGGGATGAAATGAGAAAATATACTTTCCATATATTTCTTACTGTTTGTTTATTAGTATTTGTACAGCACATTGCAATTTTCTTATTACTTATTGCCAGAGATATTGTAAATGTCACTTAAATTTTAGGGATCCAACGAGGGAAAGAGTTGCAACTGATGTCTTTAATGGATGTTTTAAAATAGTTTTCCTTCCTCTCTTACGTCAGCTAAATTTAGATTTCAGAGGTGGGAGCAGGTCACTCATGTTCAAGTCATAAGTCTGAAGTCCCTACTTGAGTCGAGGCCTAATTTGCAGTGCACACAATCCAGGCAATTCAAGTCAGTGTCTCCTTCTGCTATCAAGACAAGGGTGAAATAGAAAAATCGAATGGTGTAAAAAATTAAATGAAACTTTTAATTATGAAATTAAAACTGCAAGTCATTGTCTTAATAAGTGAATCATTCACAACAGCTGATTTAATCATGAAGCAAAGGACTAGTATTTAAAATCAATATCACATTTGCAATTGTGCTAATATTCTGGAAATATTGCTTAACTATCAAAAGTTAAAATATAAAAAGAGAACTTCTCACTTATTAATTAACAATGTATTCCATCTTTACAAAGAGGGACATATTTGACATTAAAGCACTATGATTTGAAGAGGCAAATGTCAGCTAATTTAAAGTTTGACATCACAATCACATTAACTAATCATTTTCATATTTTGACTGTCTTTACATTACATTTATTGCATGCTACATTTAAAACACTATTTTGAATAAAGTTGCATGCTGTTTTGTACATCATTATATATTAGTCTTTGGATATTAGTCAAATTAACTACATAAAAAGGCTATAGCTTATACTTTTACTTTTTGAAGTGGAGAAGGACGTTTAAGGTTGTGACGGTCATGTATGATATCCAAATGTGCATACAGCATATCTCTTTTTATGAATATGGTCAATTATATTATATCCAAAAGAAACAATCTGAGTTTCTAATCTGCCATGGTGGCATGCTGCGTTATTTTATCTAACGTGTGCAGCTTTAGCAATAGCGCAACTGTTCAGAGTGGTTTAGTGGCTTGCATTTTGTTTAGTAATTGATGTTGTAATGATTTCAAATAATAATAATAATTTAATTACAGTTGTTATAAAGAAATTGTCAAATCATGCAGTTCAAGTCCACTCCAAGCCAAATCTCAAGTCTAGACATTTTCTATATTTAGTTAAGCAAGTCACAAGTCCTTAAATTTGCTTTACACAAGTCCCCCACCTCTGTTACATTGTCTTATAATACATTATAAGTTGCAGTTCCTAATAAAGTTTCCAACCAACTTTTGTTGAATGTCAATTTCAAACCCCATCTGTTTACCATTGCTGACTTGCTACATATATAAATTGCATGGTCACATGGTGGAAGACAGGACATTTCGTGTGAGAATGGTGGCTTCCTGAGATAGGAGAAATGGGAGAGAGGAAAGATGAATGTAAATATAGCCCTACTGGAAAGCTCCCTACTGAATGACCTCTGACAGCCGTTTGTGTTAAATAGTGTTGTAGTTCAGAGATTCAGGGTTTATTGCACAGGTGCTCAGGGAACAAGAGAGACCTGAGAGGATCTAAAGCATTATTAAAGCTCAGAGAATGTGTGTATATGAAAGAGAGAAAGAAAGATGTAGAGGGTTAAAGAGAGAACTCAGTAAGTTACAATTACAACATGCAAATGCATGAACAAGTTCTAATTGTAAACTGTAAAGTCAAGTCATGAACCTTTAAATGTTGCTATGAACGTTCCAGAATTAATATGAGGGACCAACCATAAAGCTTACCAAGATGGCTACCACAAGTGGTAATCCTGGTTGTATGTGTATGACGTGTTAGTTTAGTGACAGTATTTAATGCAAGGGGTTCAAATCTTGACCTTATATACAAATTATTTTAAAAGCCAGTGATCATGCATTTTTGTTGTATGGAAGAGACCAGTGGTGCGTTTCCCGAACAACCACGTTACTCACTGCTGAACTACCATAGTGCGTTGCATCGTTGAAGAAATTAACTAGCTAGTCACGACTGTTTCGAAACCGTATTGTCGCAAATCTGTCGTTCAACCACGTTGGTTAATGATGTCACACAGGTGGTGGAGTAACAACTGTTTTTAATTAATTATTTTGAGATTGAATTCATGATAGATTTTTGCTATAAATGATGGACAAATTTTTATTTTTATACTAATTCTTCCAGATTAAAATAGGCTCGGTCTTACACACTAGAGCACCTTCGCACATGCGCACTCTTAAAAAAAGGTGCTTTAAATCTCTTGACAAATTTAAAAAATACACTTTTATGTATTCAAAATAAAATATATAGACTGTACTAAATGTCAGCTTGCTTATTTTGCTCAAGATAAGGACTTATTAAGTCCACATATAATGCGAACAAGAAACTATGCTTCTAACCACAGGTCAAGAGCTGTCGTTACAACCACACAAGTTTGCGATGCTGTTTGCGGATGTTTGTTGGATTGATGGTTTCGGGAAACACCGACTGGTTGAACTATGTTGATAACGACGGAACTTGCGACCATAGTTGGCTAACGATGCTTTTGGGAAACGCACCCCTGCTTTGACATTTCAAAAATAACAATAATTTACAAATTTAACAATAATTGAACAACAACAACTTAAATAGCGTTAGAGCTGCATTATTAGTGACTACACATATTTTTTTATGTAATATTACACTAAAAAAGATTATGTCGAGGCTTTAGGTATATTGTGATGTGCATTACTTGAATAGACTATTTTACAGTTCCTAACAATGGAGAGGTAATTAAAACTTTATCTATATAGCACCTTTTAAAACAGTTTTTACAAAGTGCATTACAGAGGAGAAACACACACACACACAAACACACACACACACACACACACACACACACACACACACACACACACACACAAATGTGTTTTGAGATGCATAGTGAGTCGATTACTCGGTTGTCAGGAAGAGATGTCCATAGCTTGGGACCGAAATGACTAAAGGCTGACTCAGCAATTTTTTTGCCGTGTTTTTGCCACAGCCAACAAATTACTATTTGATGTTCAGAGCGATCTTTTTTTGAGTATATTTATTCAAGAAGTTAGAAAGGTATCTTGAGGCAGTTCCATGAAAACATTTAACTAATAAGAGGAACTTGAATTCAATTCTGAATAATACAGGCAGCCAGTGAAGGGATCTGAGTGTTGGAGTAAACCTTCGTGCATTTTGAACTCTTTGTGTTTAATAGAGCCCTTTGGTAACCCAGCAAAAATGCCATTGCAGTAGCATAGAGCAAGTCAGACATAGAAAATGCATGAACGTGGAGAGTTTCTCTTCATCTTGCTCAAGGCCATGATGACTTTTGGGAATGCCTATTTTCTCATAAATTAAAAGGGGATTATAAATTGTATAATAGTGGTTATATATATATATATATATATATATAAACATTTCACGAATTGACATATACAACAATCTTAAATTATAAAGTTATTATACTGTATGTTTTACTTAAATGTTGCTATTTTAATTTACAGTAATAATAAGTATTTTACACGATTGGGTGGACAAAATTTAGATGTGAATTAGGCTATTTGTTTTATCTACTATTACAATAATCATGCAACTTAATTATCCAAAAAAAGTAAAGTTTGATTCATAATCCACTCATGTCTCATGGGCTTCTGATGACAGAGGAAATGAGAAGAGATACATGTGAGAGAAAAAAAACAGGAACAAGAAAAAAGACTATTTCGTGTTCTGTGTGGTTGTTCCCTGTGCACTCCAGTTCTATATTTGATAACTCTTCGTGATGATGACAGATTATTGTGTGGGAAATTCATGTGACTTGTTTAAATGTAAAAGTTAATTTGGTTAAATGACAGACAGATTGCATAGTGGGAGGTTTGTATCCAGATTGCAGAGAAGACTCAGTAGCTGAACTGTTGATTCTTGTTCACTTCTGTCTCCTGCCAAATAAGCATGACAAACAGTCTGCGGGTGAGTTTACACAAGAAACTTTCTGGAAAATTGGTTTTGTTTCAAGGTGCTACTGCATGTTAATTTTGATTCAATTTTATTTCATCTTTCTGGTCAAAGAAATGTGTAGTTAGACTAATTTACACATGGTGTTTTTAACACCTATTGAAAACATTTTACAATATGGGTGCATTAGTATGCATTCATTCAGATAATTAATGTGTGACTCATGAAGAACTAAAATATTCAATAATGATTAATGCATCAGTAACTAAGAGCCTATCTGATTAATAGATTAAGTAATGTATTAATTGCTATTAATGTCATCATGTATTAAATCCTTAAAAACATACAGTATAGTATTAACTAATGGTCTAAATTAATGTGTTAATTGCCACTATAATATGTCAGCTTCCAGTTGTCTGCTTAAATAAATCATTAGCTAACGATTTGCAAAGATATCATTATGTTATGACTTTACTTGTTGAAGCACATGTCTATATGCACCGATATGAACAATTTGGCCAATATCGATAATTCTTTATATTTGAAAGTCAATAACCGATATATTGGTCGATAAATCTTAATCCAAATTTGTATATATATTTTTTGAGAGGCTGATTGCAAAAACAAAAGTCTCACCGTTAAAAGCCATATCCCAAGCATACAATTATAATGTTCTCATTATAATTTTATGTAGCCTATATATCAGCCTTGCGCTGCACATGTTGCACTTAACTGTATTTTCCTTGTATGATTCAATTATATTTCAAGCAATTCAAATCCATCATCATGGTGAACAATGCACAAGTGTCTCACTGATGCAAATAATCCATTAGTTATCGCTTTAATATATCAACCAAATTTTCTTATCGGGCCATTACCATTAAAATCTGCCATGTATCGGCCAGTACTGATATGGTGGCCAATTATATTGTGCATCCATATTATTAACTAAGTTATATGTCTTTATGGTCATGGTTATGGTTGACATCTCTCCTTAAGTTTGAGGTCTGTGGGACAGTTGCAAAATGAATGTAATGTCAGAGAGTATGTTTGAAGGATGGAAAAGTTGGGCAGGACACAAATATATTAGCGCATCAGAATCAAAGTCCCTTTATAAAAATTCATTTCACTTGGCGGCCATCTTTGAAATACCTTGTGGGCATGTAACTGCAGCTCCTGTTGCTTTGAATAGGGAATTCTCCAAAGCTGTTCACCAAGCTTACAAATAAAATGTCATATTTGAAATCACCAATGAAATCTGACAGCAACTGTCTCATAAATTTTGTTTCTAAACGCTTGAATAATGATAAAAAACTGAACTTTTCAGCCTGGACAAAGCGAATGCGCATGCACAATCCTAAATGCGCGTCTCAGAACACTGCATGTTTGTATAGCAACTGGAGCTTCTAACGGCAGCTGCAATGACGCGGTGACTTTACTAATCATTGCACTTTCTCCCATTCATAAGTAATCGGAGTGCACAATCTTCCTATATATAAGGTCTTTGATCAGAATCCAGTGATGTAAAGTATTTGAGTATATGTTGGTAACTGTACTTAAGTAACTTTTTGGCTACTTTGTAGTTTTACTTCATTTTTGTAGAACATGAAATTATGTGCATACATTATCATGAAGGCAATTTCATATACCCACCTCAAATATACCATTATTGCACATAGAGATGTATTTTAAAACCACTTCCACATATTGAACCCAAAATGACATTTTTTGCTATGGTAACCATGGTCCCATTTGCACAAATGGATTGACCTCAATAATACACCATGCTCTTTAATAAACGTAATTGCTTTGGTGCCCCATTGGCTTCATGACGCTGCTAGCAGTCTCCCTCTCGATCTCACTCCTGCGCTTAACAACTTAGAGAGCGTAAGTTTGTCCATTCTTTCATTACACTCTTGTTCCATTTCAAACTTTTAGGGTAGGGGAGTTGTTTTGGGCGGGGGTGGGGGTGGGGGTGAGGGTGAGGTGGGTGGATGGGGATGGGGAACACCAGATGGTCACCTCTCTCCAGAGGTCCAGTGGAGAGCGGGTAAGTCATCCACTCCGACAGACTGGCTCTTCCCCAGCTGAGGGGCCGTGTGCCAACCTAAGCCCATATGGCCACCCTGGCACCATACCCAGGCTCTGGGTGGCCTGAGCAGTGTTCACCCACCCTGAGGCTCTGCCCACAGGCATGAGGCTGGTCGTGGTGTAGAGGAGGAGTTGAAGGTGTGGAATTGACAATTTTCGATGATCTGTTGTATCATTGAATAGCTAATTCTGACTGACAGTTGTTGTTGTCTGTTAGCATTAGCGTGAAACTCATGACTTTTGGGTATTGTATCTAGTAAAAACGAAACAGTTTTAGCTATTTGGTGGTTATTATAAAATATGTGTGAAGATTCACTAACAAACAAGGAATTTTTAGAAACCATTGGCTGTGCTGGTGACAGCATAATAACGGTTGAATGACATTTAGCGCTAGTTTGAGTTTCTGTCAGACCTGATCGCACTGTTTATTTTGCCATGACTATGAGTTCCAAAAATGGCTTGCGCACAGAAAGCTTGAAGTGTCATGTTGCTAGGTAACATTTCAGTGGTCTCTCTCTCTGTCAGAGAAACTTATGTGAGTGATTCAGAAAACTTCTGTCTGGAGACAAAGATAGATGACATGTCTGGTTGTCTGCGTATACCTTCTGGTGCATGCTGGACCAAACGCTGCTATCCAGTCTGACCATAATAGCCTTTCCCTGTGGTGTTCATCATTTTACAACTCTATTTTTGTGTGTAAAAACATTTTAAGAACATCAGCAAATTTATAATATTTATCGGGCTTGATTCTGTGCCCAGGGTTTGAAATGTAGCCTATAAAATGAATGTCAGATTGTTTGAAAAGCCACACAGAAATATAAATATAAACCCATCCTTTCTGTGGTAAATAGTGTGTAATTGGTTAAATCACTGTGTCCAATCCCTGAATGAGAGGTCTTTTAGGCAGTCTGTCATTAGAGGGATTACATGTGCATACTGGATACTCCTACTGAACAGGCCGGGTTGATTCAATAACACACATTAACAAAGTGGATGGTGCAGGACTACAGAACAGTTTAGAGTTTCAAACATTAATGGGTACGGATATATCAACAATAACGCTGATGCTCTTTGTTGTATTTATTAGTTAAATGCCTACAGTGATTGTTATGAAGCCCAACGTAAAGAGCAGAGATGTACACAAACCAGAGCGTAA
The DNA here is from genome assembly GCA_023029165.1 of Gobiocypris rarus. Taxonomy (NCBI): domain Eukaryota; kingdom Metazoa; phylum Chordata; class Actinopteri; order Cypriniformes; family Gobionidae; genus Gobiocypris; species Gobiocypris rarus. The sequence goes on along the minus strand of CM040934.1, from coordinate 22,189,212 downwards.
GAGACACAAATGTATTTGAGCACAAAGAACACTCACACGTAGCTCTAAATGTTATGACATTTGCCTTTCAGTGCTTTCTTAATCCAGATGACTGACCTTTAAGCTTCTGCTTTTCCCGTCAATGAGCCAAAAGAGGAGGCTGCAATTCGAATGTGTGCTTAAAGTGAGCTTCTATTACACATATTTATTTCAATCCATCTTAATCCATCTCTTATCTTAAGTAGCATTATAGGGCTATACCTATACTGTACTGAAATTACAATAAACTGTGAAAAAGTATTTTAATATAAAAAGTTAGTTAACACTTTATGAATAAATAAAAAATATCGTCATTTTTTGGCCATAGGCTAAAGACGGAAGGAGCTAGTTCTGCATGTTATCAACCCGCCCATGGGGGGTGGGATCGCACTCACAGCGCTCGGCTCAGGCAGCTGTGGGTATGTAAATGGAGCAGTGCGGAGCAAAGTAAGTGTTTCAACATTTCAAATTAATTCCTAAGAAAGTTAAGCTTCCATAGGCATGATCTGAACATGCCTGCCGTGAATGTATGCTACACCCGCTAGCCTGGATGCCAGCTGAATTTAGCCCCTCCCACAACATTTGAGGTCTCGCAGTTCGGTCTGGACTTGATCCGTTGTGGAGTAACTATGCACGAACAGAAACTGTTCGGACCAATCAAATTGTCAGGATGGGCTTTATACGATGATGGACAGATTACGCAACGTAATCACCCACGTCACCAAAGAGCGCTTGGGTTGAATTTGTTCTAATCCTAAACAAAGAACTTGTTCGTATATGCATTAACCTTTACTATTTCTCTCAAAAATGATGATTGTGTTAGTAAATACTCTGTGTATCCTTAAAATATTTTTTACAACATCGGCAAAGATCTTCTTCTACTTTTTCCAGCGTGCATGCAGTTGAGTTCTTTCGGCAACTAAGTTATGCATTAGTGATGCGTCGTTCATGAACGATTCAATCTTTTTAACTAATCTTAAATATGACTCGGGAACAACAAGCTTTCTCAGAGAGCGGTTTGTTCATTTTGTGTTGACCGTGCATGCGCTACAGGCCATCGGTTCTGTACAGGATCTTCTGCATTCAGCCTATGGGACTGTGAGAACCAATGACTCGAACCCGAAGACTCGAGAGCTGAGGCATTGCTTATAGGGCTGTCGTGGCCCAGATCAGACACTGATGACAGAACTAATGACTCAAACCCAAAGACAGGAGAGGTGTAATGTTACTAATCTTTCCAGGGAACAGACGTGATTAAATGTGAAGTGACAAAAGAAAGAATGACTGGGATTCGGAGGGGATCTGAACTAACATACTGCACAGCCTGAAGACCCAGCTAAGCAATTAATAAATAATTTCTTAAAGTTTGGCCTTGGCTGCATTAGCTTATAATAATTTTTTTTTATTCCAAATGTGATCACTGTTTGCATAAGTACTAGATGTGTTGGGGAATTTAACATGTGACATTTAAATTATATTCTGCTGAAATGAACGAAATGACTTGAAAAAAGATTTGTTCATTTTGCTGAACGAGATTCAAAGATCCGAGTCCGTAAAAATTAACCAAACTTTCGTGTCGCTCAACATAGTTTATTTACTCCGTTGCTCTGATTGGTTGTAGGTCTATCCAATTGAGGTCTTTCCTGGTTCAGTTGAAACGCCCCAATAATCACAGCCCAATGGAGCGGTATCAGACTCATATTCTGACTAGAATTGAGTATGACCACGTCAGGCTAATATTTTACTATGAATGTTTATAAATTACTTTGTTAAATATAATTTATTCATTAACTGTAGTTAATTACTTCTAAAAAAACCCTATATTTTTTACAATATTTAAAAATTCTTTACAATTGAATGTATTGTCATTAATAGTTTTTTCACTGTTTATGGTAAGCTGAATTACACTTATTCAGTTGTAATACATGTTTGTTTTATATATATATATATATATATATATATATATATATATATATATATATATATATATATATATATATATATATATTTATATATATATTTTTTTATTATTTTTTTTTTTTTACAGTGTACTTGTATGAACCTACATTTGATCCCAGATGTTCTATCTAATCACAGTGCAGTTATTCAGTCATTATTCAGTTATTCAGTAGAGTGGCATGTTTATTTACTCAGAATCTTGTAAAAGTCCGACAAAAAGATGGTGTTTTTGTGAAATTCACTGTACTTGCTAATGTGTAACGAACAACAGTGTCAGAGGTGATGATGATAGTGATGAAGACAGCGGAGACCCCTGAGGGGAAACATCACCATGCTCTGACTCAATGCTCAGACAGAACAGGTCAGGCCCTGCTGATCAGCACATCACAGCTAACCAGCCCCAGGTTCAGCTGTCAGTCTCAGCGATCAGGAATAGTCTGATTTCACTTCACTGCGCTGTTTACACTAGCGTATTTACCCTCTTACTATTTATACTTCTGTGAAAACAAATTCGGTATCAACAATAACCTGCATTTCACTATTCTATCGATCTCTCATTGTGGTCCTATCAATCTCTCCAGTTTTCTGACCCTGCTGTGGACTTTCTACTGACTTCTACTTTTTTATACTGAGCTAATAATTATGTTGGAATTCAATTACAACCCCAAATCAGAAAAAGTTGGGACAGTATGGAAAACGTAAATAAATTTACTTTGACTTGTATTTCATTGCAGACAATATGAACACAAAATATGTCATGTTTTGTCTGGTCAACTTCATGTCATTTGTATATATGCATCCTTTCCTGTCATTCAGACCTGCAACACATTTAAAAAAAAGTTGGGACAGGAGCAATTTAGGGTTAGTAATGAGGTAAAACAGTTAAATAATAATGTGATTTGAAGCAGGTGATGTCAACAGGTGATGTTAATTATGATTTGGTACAAAAGCACCATCCAAGAAAGCACCATCCAAGAAAGGCAAAGATGGGCTGAGGATTGCCAGTTTGCCAACAAATACGTGAGAAAATTATTGAAATGTTTAAAAACAATGTTCCTCAATGAAAGATAGGAAGAGATTTGGATATTTCACATTCAACAGTGCATAACATAATTAAAAGATTCAAGGAATCTGCAGGAATTTCAGTGCGTAAAGGATAAGGGCGAAAGCCTAAGCTGAACAGTCGTAATCTCCGATCCCTCAGGCGGCACTGCATCAAGAATCGTCATTCATCTATAAGCATTACCACCACATGGGCTCAGGACTACTTTGGCAAACCTTTGTCAAGTACCACAATACGTAGTTACATCCACAAATGCCAGTTAAAACTGTACTGTGCCAAAAGAAAGCCCTTTGTTAACAGTGTCCAGAAGCGTAGTCGACTTCTCTGGGCTCGGAGGCATCTGGCATGGACCATCAGACAGTGGAAATGTGTACTGTGGTCAGATGAATCAGTATTACAGGTATTTTTTGGGAGGAATGGACGCGGTGTGCTCCGGACCAAAGAAGAAAAGGATCATCCAGAATGTTACCAGCAACAAGTCCAAAAGCCAGGGTCTGTCATGGTATGGGGTTGTGTCAGTGCCCTTGGCAAAGGTAACTTGCACTTCTGTGAAGGCATCATTAATGCTGAAAAGTATATAGAGATTTTGGAGCATAATGCCTTCAAGAAGACATCTTTTCCAGGGACGTCCATGCATATTTCAACAAGACAATGCAAAACCACATTCTGCACACATTACAAAGTCCTGGCTGCGGAGGAAGCGCAAAATGCGACAACGAAGACCCCGTACTGTTGCCCACCTTAAGACTAGTTTGCAGGAAGAATGGGACAAAATTACACCTGAAACACTTCATCACTTGGTGTCCTCAGTCCCTAAACGTCTTTTAAGTGTTGTGAAAAGGAATGGCAACATTACAAAGTGGTAAATGCTTTACTGTCCCAACTTTTTTTTAAACATGTTGCAGGTCTGAATGACATGAAAGGATGCATATTTACAAATGACATGAAGTTGACCAGACAAAATATGAAATAATTTTTGTTCATATTGTCTGCAATGAAATACAAGTCAAAATAAATTTAGAAATCACTTCTTTTTTTTCAATTTGCGTTTTCCATACTGTCCCAACTTTTTCTGATTTGGGGTTGTAAAACAAACTTTGATATCAAAGATATATATATCTAATCAATCAAAATTCTAATATTTTAGTGCTGTCACTCCATTTTGCCATTGTACACCATAATACTGACTAACCTTAAAGGGTTAGTTCACCCAAAAATGAAAATTCTTTAATTAATTACTCACCCTCATGTTGTTCCAAACCCGTAAATCTCGAGAGCACTGCACTGTTCACAATGTAAACAGCGCAGGAGACTGACACACGCTAGAACGAAATTGTTGAATAAAGTCGTTCTTTTTGTTTGTTTTTACGCACAAATATTATTCTTGTTGCTTCATAAAATTAAGGTTTAACCACTGGAGTTACATGGACAATTGTAACAATGTCTTTACTTCCTTTCTGAACCTTGAAAGTGTTCATTGAATAGCTGTCTATGGAGAGATCAGAGAGCTCTCGGATTTCATCAAAAATGAATTTGTGTTCCGAAGATGAACGAAGGTCTTACGGGTTTGGAATGAAATTAGGGTGAGTAATTAATGACAGAATTTTCATTTTTGGGTGAACTAACCCTTTAACTCAAACCCTAAATAAATACTTTGCATTGTTGACATTTTGTAATTAATCTTTTATTTATTTAAAATGTATTATATTATATTTGGTTTTATTTTGCTTTTATGTTCCAGATGAGGATGCCCCCAAATGTCCCTAAAAGGGACATTCCTGCAGTCGGAATGCCAATTGCACACTCCCTCAAAACTTGCGACAATGGTGGCATTGTGTTGTGTGATAAAACTGCACATTTTAGAGTGGCCTTTTATTGTGGCCAGCCTATGGCACACCTGTGCAATAATCATGCTGTCTAATCACATCTTGATATGCCACACCTGTGAGGTGGATAGATTATCTCGGCAAAGGAGAAGTGCTCACTAACACAGATTTACACAGATTTGGGAACAATATCTGAGAGAAATAGGCCTTTGTGTGAATATAAAAAGTCTTATATCTTTGAGTTCAGCTTATGAAAAATATGGGCAAAAACAAAAGTGTTGCGTTTATAGTTTTGTTCAGTGCATTTAGTTCATTTCTGGGGACAACTTTATCCTCAAATTATATCTAAGTAAGCCCACCCACACTATAGAAGCGGTCCACTGATGACACATATGGCCAATTAGAGGTGGATGAGGTGATGATTATCTAAGCTGAAAGCTTGTTCACACATGGCAGGTGACCAGACTGCCAGAAGGGAGATACCGACCAAGAAACTCATCAGGAGCCTTACACTTTTTTCTCTTTACTTTCTTTTTTCTCTTTCATTCCCTCTGTCTCTTCCATCGCTATACTTTCACTGCTGTTTCAGGTCAAAGTCTATTTTCCTCCCTCAATCAGTATTTTTTCCTCACTCTTTCTATGTTACGAGGAAGTGCGTGACAGAAGGAGGCGGGAGCAGAGGTGCAGAGTAATATTCCTTTCATAAATCATGCAAGTACGAGATGTCAGAGGGGTAATTGTGCTTATGTGAGTCCTCTTTAAAGAGGGGGATTTTATTACTGGGTTAACACACAGAGCCGCCCCTCCATTCTCCGCCATTACACACTCATCAGGGAATAATCAGAGTGGAAATGCCGTACTTTTACTCTCAGAAGTGACAATGTGAATATGTGGTTCACGGAAACTCTCCATAGACATAATGTTTTTTATATTGTATATTCTTCTACCCCCCTACACTAACGCTACCCATTACAGAAAAATGTTGCAATTTTTTTTATGTTTTTAGGCCATTTGGTTTACAAGGACACAGGAAGTGTCCATATTTCTGTTGTAAAACCCATGTCATTATACACATAAACCGCATATACCAGTACACACACACACACGCACACACCGTAACCCTAGACCTATTACCCCATCACAGAATACTTTCTGCATTTTTACATTTTCAAAACAATATATATATATATATATATATACAGCTCTGTCCGTAGTTGTAGGTCAAAGATACATTCCCCTTCTTTTATGATGTGAGATACAGAGAGAGAGAGAGAGAGAGAGAGAGAGAGAGAGAGAGAGAGAGAGAGAGAGAGAGAGAGAGAGAGAGAGAGAGAGATGGCAGGAGGCGATCTTGTTTCTGCTGAGATTTATAACCTTTAAAACCAGAAATGTTGTCACTGTCTGTGTCTGGTAGGGATAATAAACTAAGCATAAATGATCTCTCAGATAACAAGTCATTTTAAAGTTCTCATGAAATCAAAATCGACCTTATTTACTTTGTTAGCAAACCTTACTGGTGAACAATTAATCCATGCAAGTTAATTCACAGAAAAAAAATGTTTGTCGTGGTACTCTTTAATCAAAATCTGAAAAGTAACTTCCGGTCTGGAATGGCGTTCCCTTCCCGATGATGTCAGTTTGACGGCTTGGGTTTGAATATCCTTAACCATTCTCCTCCAACCATTAGTCTGCTATGAGCGAGAGATGGAGAGGAGGAGCGCTGAAGTAAAACCCTGCCCTCAGTTCAATATTCCGTTTCACTTGGAAATACGTCACAGCACTGAAATAAAACCAGTTGCAACTTCCGGTTCATTGGGACTTTAAAGGCTGTTTTTTAAAGGTGTCATGAACTGACTTTTAAAAATATTTTTAATGTTGTCTGAGGTCAACTTATGACGTTTGCGTGGTATTTTACATTAAAAAACATCATAATGAATAAGGCTATTCTCTCACAGGGCTCTCAAAACATGTATCAAACAAACACAATGACTCATCTCTCATACCCGCAATTGATTGGAATTGTTTTTTTTTAATTACTTGGCCCGCCAGATCGGTGGATATAAGCGGAAACTACACGCAAACAATCTTCAAATATCAAGTCGAGAGTGAACAACGCAGATCAAGAACTATTGCACTAGGCCTATTAAAAATTCACCGGCCTGCCGACAGGCTTACGTTTTGGTAGTCCCGGGACATTGGGTTTTGAGAGCCCTGGCCCATACATATCCGAGTCTGATCCCGAATCACAATGAACCAACAAATAAAGAATTCTCCAGCCTGTGACAGCATGGTATGTTCTGATAGACATGTACACATAATCAAAATGATCTGTAACAATGCAATACTATCACATATAAAAAACATGTCTTACTCACATAAGTGTGTTGCACCATTCCTGTCAGATCCAATATAGAAGGCACAGCATTGTGTTTTAATCTCAGTATGTCTGCAAATCCAAGTGTCTTGTTTTCAAACGATTCCACAGTGAAATGAAACCAACAGATGTGCAATGTCTTACGCATGTTAGGTGGAACGTCATTAAAAATAAAGTTCATCCATGCATTCATAATATAAAAATTCAAAGGAAGCTTATGCAGTGACTGCGTTCTTCCGCAACCAGGGACATCGCAATATCTTGCCATCTTCGGCATGTTTATTGCTTGATTGTGCGATCCATTTAGCTCCACAAGTCGATGGGCGGGGCTACAGGATCAGGCATGCATATTTCTCTGTTGAGGCTGCTCCCGTTCTATTACCTCATTGATCATATATATTTGAGAGCTCTCGTTTTCTGGGCCTGGTGTCAATAAAAGCTTTTCTTTGACTAACAAGGACATTTTCAGCTCCGAAACTTACAGGATATTCTTATATTACCATGACCTTTTATATACCAAAGGCTCAAGGGAAAGTTGATTTCTCAATTCATCACCCCTTTCATTTTCCTTGTCATACAGTATTTAAACCCACAATAATGTTTCTATATGCCACTGTTCTTATTCTCTAGTTATTCACTCTTACGTTCATATAAATATGAATAACATACTAAGATGGATTCTTATTAACTCCATGCATTGCTTTGACATGTCTTCAGGTTGCTACGTTGTGTCTTCAGTGTGCTCACTATGATGTGTGAACCTATGCTTTAGTTGTCAGAGCTAGAATTATAAATAACTTGGTTTATCAGAAGGTAATTTTGCAGGAATTAGATTTCTGCATCTTGACTACGAGCGTATTATTGTTTTTATGAAAACAGATTCAATAAACAAGCAGATTGTCCAAACTCACACAACAGTGTTGCTTAGTTCCTGAATGATTCAGTGCTTTTGAAACAAATTGGTTGAGTACATGATTTAGAGACTCACTCATTAATTCACCCACTCATGAATTCATTTGTTTGAATGAACTGTTTGAATGAAGGCTTCAATGACTCACTCATAAAGACTTGTTTAGTTTCTAAACGAATCTGTGTTTTTAAATGAATTGGGTCAGTCAATGCTTCACTTATGTTGGTTCTATTTTATACATGAGGGAATGTCCTCCAAATTCACCTTTTAAATTCCAAATTTACCTTTTGACCCATCAAAGTTTTTGCTTCAGTTTACATTTTAGAGACATTCACAGGAACACTGTTGAAACGCCACAAACACCAAGTAGTGCACTCCATGCATCTCTGCTGCTTAATTAAAAGAAAGAGACAGACAAAGCATGTTTAGAAAATCAAAACCTGACTGTGAGCTGGCTCCAGGCTTGTTGGCCAGAACTTATATGTGTGTGCTGAAGAGACAGTGATCTTTCAGTGATTAGCCTATATGCTAGCATCTGGCAGAGAACAGAGAGCAGCAGACGAGATTTAGAATATCCCCCCCTAAAGTGCACTGGGCCACTAGGCAATCTCAGCCCTGTAGATTAGCGGCCCACAGTGCTCTGGCCTGGGAACTGCACTGTATTTCAGTGTCTAATACAGACACTACACTAAGACACCAGCAAAGCAGATGGCTAGTTTCAGTGATAAACCGATTTATTTTCACTGCAGAAGGCGCTTTCCACAAATGGAGTTCAATTAATTTCTCATTAATGTATTTAAAGCAAAACCCATGTTCTTCTGAGAGAAAACTATAAATTCTGTTATTGTCAAACATAAACTTAATCTTGCATGAAATGTAGCTATCCCCTACATTTGGTGCCAGAATAACTAATCTATAGTGATAGCTGAAATTTAGACTAAGGGGCTGTTTACACAACACTTCAAACAGAAAACCTTTCAACTAAAAACAGAAAACCTTTTTTTGCGTTTTGGCCAATCATACACGACAATGGTGTTATGGAGGCCTGAAAATGCAAATTCAAAATGGTATTCAAAATACATATTTTTGTCAATTATACGATTATTTTCTCAGTGTAAACAACAAAAACGCAAATGTGTGAAAACGTTGATGGTGACATCATGTGCATGCTTATTACCTGTTCAGTCTACAGGTCCTTCTCAAAAATTAGCATATTGGGATACAAGTTCATTATTTTCCATAATGTAATGATAAAAATTAACATTTCATATATTTTAGATTCATTGCACACCAACTGAAATATTTCAGGTCTTTTATTGTTTTAATACTGATGATTTTGGCATACAGCTCATGAAAATCGGACCCACTTTATATTAGGTGTCCTTAACTACTATGTACTAACATTTTAATTCATAATTTGATGCATTGCACTTATTGTGTACATACATGTTTTTACATTGTACTTACATTTTTTAAAATACCTTAATGTAATTACATCTGTAAGTAATTTCTGTAGTTACATTTGTAATTACACTGTTGACCCTTCCCTTACACCTAACCCTACCCTTAAACTTACCCATCCCACCACACCTGTCCCTAACCCTACCCGTATCCCACCTCAATATCAGCAAAGGTGTTTTGCAACACAATATGAACACAATAAGTACATTGTACTTAATATTTGATGTAAGTACATAGTAGTTAAGGCCACCTAATATAAAGTGGGGCCTAATTAACTCTAAACACCTGCAAAAGATTCCTGAGGCTTTTAAAAACTCCCAGCCTGGTTCATTACTCAAAACCGCAATCATGGGTAAGACTGCCGACCTGACTGCTGTCCAGAAGGCCATCATTGACACCCTCAAGCGAGTGGGTAAGAAACACAAAGAAATTTCATAACGAATAGGCTGTTCCCAGAGTGCTGTATCAAGGCACCTCAGTGGGAAGTCTGTGGGAAGGAAAAAGTTTGGCAAAAAACGCTGCACAACGAGAAGAGGTGACCGGACCCTGAGGAAGATTGTGGAGAAGGACCGATTCCAGACCTTGGGGGACCTGCGGAAGCAGCGGACTGAGTCTGGAGTAGAAACATCCAGAGCCACCGTGCACAGGCGTGTGCAGGAAATGGGCTACAGGTGCCGCATTCCCCAGGTCAAGCCACTTTTGAACCAGAAACAGCGGCAGAAGCGCCTGACCTGGGCTACAGACAAGCAGCACTGGACTGTCGCTCAAATTTTGCATGTCATTTGGAAATCAAGGTGCCAGAGTCTGGAGGAAGACTGGGGAGAAGGAAATGCCAAAATGCCTGAAAACCAGTGTCATGTACCCACAGTCAGTGATGGTCTGGGGTGCCATGTCAGCTGATGGTGTTGGTCCACTGTGTTTTATCAAGGGCAGGGTCAATGCAGCTAGCTATCAGGAGATTTTGGAGCACTTCATGCTTCCATCTGCTGAAAAGCTTTATGGAGATGAAGATTTTGTTTTTCAGCACGACCTGGCACCTGCTCACAGTGCCAAAACCACTGGTAAATGGTTTACTGACCATGGTATTACTGTGCTCAATTGGCCTGCCAACTCTCCTGACCTGAACCCCATAGAGAATCTGTGGGATATTGTGAAGAGAAAGTTGAGAGATGCAAGACCCAACACTCTGGATGAGCTTAAGGCCGCTATCGAAGCATCCTGGGCCGATTGCCTCCATGCCACGCCGCATTGAAGCAGTCATTTCTGCAAAAGGATTCCCGACCAAGTATTGAGTGCAAAACTGAACATAATTATTTAAAGGTTGACTTTTTTTTAAATTAAAAACACTTTTCTTTTATTGGTTGGATGAAATATGCTAATGTTTTGAGGAATTTTGGGTTTTCATGAGCTGTATGCCATAATCATCAGTATTAAAACAATAAAAGACCTGAAATATTTCAGTTGGTGTGCAATGACTCTAAAAATATATGAAAGTTAAATTTTATCATTACATTATGGAAAATAATGAACTTTTATCACAATATGCTAATTTTTGAGAAGGACCTGTATAATAACGAGTTTCTTTCAAATTGATATTGCCACCTACAGGCCTGGCAGTTTAATCGCCGTTTTCACAGATTCGTGTGAACGGGCAACCCAATCTCATAAAAAAACGTATCCTGATTACATTGGTCCAAAGTGCAAAACGTAGAGGGGTTACAATAATGGCCCTCAAATTGTATGACTGTAACGTTTTTTTTGCCTATTCTTTTCCCATTGTTTAGCGTCCAAGTCACGTGACTTTCAAGATTCCAGCCGTGAAAACAAAAAAACATGGTGGACATTTCTCTCTTTTTAAGTGAAAAAAGCTATATTTAGAGTTAGTTTCTGCATAAAAATACGTTTTTTATTATATTTCTAGCGAGAAATATGTATTTTATTTTCATAATATTCACTCAGTGAATGTAATCACTCGCTTCACTCGTTACAGTTTGTAGTACATCGTTGTCATGTGAATATGCCCTAAATCTTCATTGTTTTTTTGTTATTTTCATCCCTGTTTTTATTTTCATCCCTGTTTTTTATGAAAATATAAATTCAATAGATTTGAATTATAAATTATAATCATTAAATTATATAATAGGCTATAGTAAGCACCTTAGCATAGCAAACAACAAACAGTGATATACACGCACTGCAATCAAGGCTTGGTCCTCTCTCGTCCTTCACTGGTGTCGCTCGTCCTTATATGTCTCAGAGCTCCCTCATGAAAGGACTCGAGACTGGTGTGCCTCGCAGGTGAAGCTCATTCTCAATCACACATGCTCGTTGAAGACAAGATGTGTTGCTGCGTTCTCAATCATTTGAAGCATTTTGATCGCACGCGATGGAAGTCCAGCCAAAAGCTGGATGTTATTGAGATCTCTTCTAAAACTTTAAAGGAGTCCATTTAAAGGAGCAAAATCTACATTTGATGTTAATATAACCTTAGTTATGTCTTTCTAGTTTTTTTTGGGAAAATGTGCTGCATAATGCTAAATTTAAGATAATTAAAACTAACCCTTAATATTCTGAAATGTATAATTGTTTTTAGATGACAGTTTCATTATTTACAATATCATATATATATATATATATATATATATATATATATATATATATATATATATATATATATATATATATATATAAATGTCTCTCTTAAAATGGAAGACATAAAGATTAGTTAAATGATAAGTTGATAAATGAGACATAAGAAAATCAGCACTTAGGAATTTTACTAAAAGAGATATTTGAGAATCACAACCAAGTCTCCTGAGCTTGAAAAGAGCAGCCTATGAGCAATAAGATATGTCTATAATGGAGCCTTCAAAGAGATTACAGCAAGACAAGACAATAAAGAAATGTTTTGTTTTTCTACCACATTCTCAGTTTCGACTCTTTTTCTCTCAAACATTTCTCATCTCTCATTTGGGTCTATTTGTATTTCTCCAAGGGAATTTTAGGAGAAACATCTGAAATGTTATTGATACTATAATGAGAGATATATGAGAATCTCAACTAAGTCTCCAGAGCTTGAAAAGCAACCACTGAGCAATACATTTTTCCTCTGGGTTTACCTTATTAATTGAGTCTGACTGCATTTAAAAAAATATATTTTTGCATTGTAAGGATTACACTTGTTTGTGTTTGTTGTGAGGATTAAGCTGCAAGGGCAGACTGTGTAAAAGTGTTACAGGGGCCCATGGGTAAGATTTGTGCATGTGTGGGGAGAGGTTAATTCTGGTAGAGAATTCTGTAGGGCATTCTTTCATCCACAGTCAGGAGCGGCTTGGGAGCTCTGCTGAAGACATGTGTGTGCTAATCTGTGCTTTTGTTATTTGCCATAAAGTACTTTGAGAGGTCAAGAGCAGATAGATTATTATTAGATATGAGAGATTTTTTGGTGCTTTTGTACGCATTTAACAGTACATAGCTATGTGCATTAGTATGTTCAAGGTTCACTATATTGTATTGCTTTTCACTTGAATGTATGCACCGCGTGTGTGTGGTTTCGTGAGCGTAAGCGGGAAGGAGAGCAGAGAGAGTTCCCCAGTGCAGGCCCCATTACTCTCAGCTCAGGTGATTTATGACACATCTCTGTGCTGAATGTAAATGAACTGCTGTGTGGAAGAGAAGAGCTGTCGTGCCTCTGTGGACAAACACACACACATACACTCACACACACGAACAGGTATGAGACAGATAAATTACACTGAATAAATACAGTAACAAACCCCACACCCCCTAGAGCCCCCAGAGAGGCTGTTTTTAATTTAAATGTGACATCATGAGACTTGAACCAAACCACATATAAGAGGAAATGATCTGAGGTCAGTAATACATGTAATATCTTCAATAAAATGTAAACAAAGCATGCCTCTGTAAAGCAAAGTTCAAAAATCAATTGGTCAGAGGCGTCCAAACAGAAGTAAGCAAAATATTAATTTCGGTCAACTTCAACATTAACTTTTTTTTTGACATTACTAGTGTACACTCGAGTACCTTCCAAGTTTCCCTCTAAGGAAGGTTTTGGCAATTTCTCAAGCATTGTCTGTATTTAAAGCTGAATAATATTAACTCAGCATTACCAACAGTACTTCTTAGCATAAATATAGTTCTGTGTGCACTTTTCTCATATAATGAATAGACTGAGCAAGTGAGTCCTTTGTCTTATGTTTGACTCCTCTGTGAATTGCAAGACACAATCCTTTCTTTATAAAGTCATTTTCAGCTTTTTAATCTTTCCATAAATGCTTAGTGTGCTAAAATTTAGAGCTGTCATTGAAAATATAGATGGCAAGAAATGTAATACAATCATGTTTTTATTAACATTTTTGATGCCGACACTGAATGTACTGTTTTGAATCATAACATGAAGTTGAAAATTTAAAACTAAAAGTAAGATAAACAATATGAAAAAAAAGATTTTATTTTAGATGATAGTTTCATTATTTACAATATCAGATATATATATATATATATATATATATATATATATATATATATATATATATATATATATATATGGCGTGTAATATACAGTATACCTAATATATACACTTACTATAGGTATATTTAGGATTGGGTTAAAAATGACCACTCCTTCATTCTTTCATTTCAAAATTTATGTTTTTTTAAACAAATGTTTATATTTTCCTCCCTCTCTCTGAAGTACTATAATTAAATAGCTTTACTAATAAATGAGATGAGAGATCAAATATAAATGACTCTCTCTACGTCCTTTGCTTACTGTCATCAAGAGCAAATGAAACTTATTCCCTATTTATTCCTCATTTTCCAAAAACAAATTTCAAACCATTTGATTGACTCTAATTTTGTAGTCAAAGGGTCTTCAACAGAAGTGGGAAATAATTATTAATGCACTTTCAGAGTTTAGTAGATTAATCATTTCATGCAGCATCAATCTGGAGACTCTGAAACTACTCATCTGCACGACTCAAAGCAGCTCGCTGTTATTTCATTGTTGTTTCTAGCAAATGAGTCTGCTAAGCTTTTTTTGTGTTTGGCAGCACATTTCTGTCTCAATATCTGTTTCTCAATATCTAACATCATCCTGACTCACAGAAAGCCACATTTAATGTCACATTTAAATGGCTCAATGGCCACTTCAATGGCTTCAACCCCCGTCCTTCATGCCACTCATGCATGATTCTGCAACACACATGAAAGTGTCTGTGACTGGATCGCTAAGGTGAGAAAAAAGTGGAAAGTTGTTAACAAAAAACAAAAACAATTGAATTAAAGAAAGTTAGCTTATTGACTCAGATACATGGCTGCTGATAGCATCTATTTTGTTTTTCTTTTGTCTAATTAGCTGTCTAATGAAATGTTTGTGAATCGGCTGTATTGTAAGAAACGCCATTTAGTTCCATCAGGCATAACGTTATGATTCTTAATATTTTATTGGTCCCCCTTATGCTGCCAAAACAGCCCTGACCCATCGAGGCATGGCCTACACTAGATCCCTGAAGGTGTGCTGTGGTATCTGGCACCAAGATGTTAGCAGCAAATCCTTAAAGTCCTGTTAGTTGCGAGGTGGGGCTTCCATGGATCGGACTTGTTTGTAGAGCACATCCCACAGATGCTCGATTGGATTGAGATCTGGGGACTTTGAAGGCCAAGTCAACACCTCCTCAAACCATTCCAGAACCATTTTAGCTTTGTGGCAGGGCGCATTATCATGCTGAAAGAGGCCACAGCCTCCAAGGAATACCGTTTCCATTAAAGGGTGTGGTCTGCAACAATGTTTAGGTGGGTGGTACATGTCAAAGTAACATCCACATGGATGACAGGACCCAAGGTTTCCCAGGAGAGCATTTCCCAAAGCATCACACAGCCTCCGCCTGGCTTGCCTTCTTCCCATAGTGCATCCTGGTGCCATGTGTTCTCCAGGTAAGCGACGAACATGCACCCGGCCATTCACTTGATGTAAAAGAAAACGTGATTCATCAGACCAGGCCACATTCTTCCATTGCTTTCTGCCCATTGTTGGCTCTTTCGGCGGTGGACAGGGGTCAGCATGGGCACCCTGACTGGTCTACGGCTATGCAGCCCCATAAGCAACAAACTGAGATGCACTGTGTATTCTGACACCTTTCTATCAGAACCAGCATTAACTTCTTGAGCAATATAAGCTACAGTAGCTCACCTGTTTGATCAGACCACACACGCTCCCCACGTGTATCAATGAGCTTTGGCCGCCCATGACCCTGTCGCCGGTTCACCACTGTTCCTTCCTTGGACCACTTTTGATAGACACTGACCACTGCAGACCGGTAACACCCCACAAGAACTGCAGTTTTGTAGACCCAGTCGTCTAGCCATCACAATTTGGCCCTTGTCAAACTCTCTCAAATCCTTACTCTTGCCCATTTTTCCTGCTTCTAACACATCAACTGTGAGGGCCAAATTTCACTTACTTCCTAGTATATCCCACCCACTAACAGATGCTGTGATGAAGAGATAATCAGTGTTTTTCACTTCACCTGTCAGTGTATATTTTAACCTGATAGGTGTATATTACAACTATCACATAGAGAAAAGGCATACTGTTTCACTTTTAGAAGGCTGATAATTGAACAATGTTTTGGGAGTAGGTTTAAGAACGCCATGTTCTGATGTGCTAAATTTCGACCACAGCCACATTATTACCCCCCTCGCTGAGGCTGCTACCTATCCCCAAACCACACCCCTACAAATAACCCGCCATAAGCATTGATTTACGGCGAAAGAGTAACCCCTGACCTGATGAATGACGTATTGACAAATGCGGGAGTGCAGATGATAGAGCAAAACAAAACACCGGTCACGAATTAGTCTGTAATGATAATTTTTGCTCAATAACGAGATAACACCCCTTGTTATCTCGTTATTGGTTTATTTGCCCCACCTGTGTTGCCTCATTCCCAGCTTGATTTCTCCCCTTTATAAGTTCCTGTGTGTTTGCAGTTCTTGTCGGATCGTTGTCTTGTCTACGTCTCCTGGTTTCCCCTGTGATTTCCTTTGTGGTACGTTTTGAGTTTCTAGTTGTTTCTCTGCTTATGTTTTGCCCCATCGTGGGTTTTGTTTTGTGTTTATGTTCCTTTTTGTTATAATAAATATTCTTTATCTGCACATGAGTCCTCACCTCAGTTTTCTTTAAGTGAACGTGACAGAACGATCCGACCATGTCGAGGACTCAGCGGAAGAAGAATTTACCCCATCGACCCACTCCCACTGACTCATGCCCCCACTACGAACGCATCATGAGGTTTCAGACCTTAGCATCCCTCCGCCAACAAGGAACCGATCTGAGAAAGTTCGCGGTCGAGTTCCTTGCTGCGGCAGAGGGATTGAAACTAAATGAAGGCCCTCTTAAGGACTTGTTTTTTTATGCGCTCGACGAGCCCATGGACTGGATACTCAGGAGTGCTTATGAAAACGCTTCTTTTGGGGCAATGGTGGAGGGTCTTGCTCGCCTGCAGGAAAGAGAGGCAAGGGAGAGGAAACCAGTTCCGGTGGTCCCTGTTCCGGGGGATCGTGTTCCGGTGGTCCCAGTTCCGGTTGATCGTGTTCCGGTGATCCCAGTTCCGCTGGATCGTGTTCCGGTGGTCCCAGTTCCGGTGGATCGTGTTCCGGAGGTCGCCAAACGGAGGAGGAGAAGGAAAGTTTCCTTCGTGACTGTTCCGGTGGTCCCAGTTCCGGTGGTCCCTGTGCCGGTGGATCGGGTTCCGGTGGTCCCTGTGCCGGTGGTCCCTGTGCCGGTGGATCGCGTTCCGGTGGATCGCGTTCCGGTGGATCGCGTTCGTGGATCGCGTGCGGCGGATCGTGTTCGGTGGATCGTGTGCCGGTGGTCCCTGCGCCGGTGGTCCCAGTGCTGGGGATCATGTGCCGGATGTGCCTGCTCTTCCAGCGCCGCAAGGACGCCCTGCTCTGCCATGCGCTGCCCGGCGTCCCTGCTCTTCCTGCGCCGCAACGACGTCCTGCTCTGCCTGCGCCGCCCGGCGCCTGCTCTTCTAGCGCCGCCTCGGCGCCCTGCTCGCTCCGCCGCCCTGCTCTTCCAGCGCCCGTTCGCCGCTCTACCCGCGGCGACCTGAACTCTGCTGGCCGACCCGGCCGCCTGAACTTTGCTGGCCGCCCGGCCGCCTGAACTCTGCGGGAGGCCTCGGCCTCCTGAACTTTGATCTGTCTGGTCTGTCCCTCCCGTCCGCCATGGTCTGTCCCTCCCGCCCCGCCCTGGTCTGTCTGTCTTGCCCGCCGTTGGCTGATGGAGCGCCTGGTAGTCGCTCCGTAGGGAGGGGGTAATGTCACATGCCTGTCCTGTCTTGTGTTGCACATGTGGTGTTTTGTCATGTTTGGCCATGTGCTCTGTCATTGTTAGATCCCACCCCCTTGTTATCTCGTTATTGGTTTATTTGCCCCACCTGTGTTCCCTCATTCCCAGCTTGATTTCTCCCCTTTATAAGTTCCTGTGTGTTTGCAGTCCTTGTCGGATCGTTGTCATGTCTACGTCTCCTGGTTTCCCTGTGATTTCCTTTGTGGTATGTTTTGAGTTTCTAGTTGTTTCTCTGCTTATGTTTTGCCCCATCATGGGTTTTGTTTTGTGTTTATGTTCCTTTTTGTTATAATAAATATTCTTTATCTGCACATGAGTCACTTATATCTTTAAGTGAACGTGACAATATTACTTTGAAAATCTGAGCAAATTTTAAAACACCAGGCATCATACACTTGCCGACTTTGTAAATAGAGTCCTGACAAAAGTCTTGTCGCTTGTGTACAAATTGAACTGAAGTGCCGCTGAAATATATTTCTTATCATTTTTACAAGAAATGGCTCATTTTAATCCCAACAGCTTTTGTAATAATGTTTCAGTGCAAAATGAAACTATTCTAATATTCACATCTTGGTAAAGCCCATTGAGTGAATTTTTGCAAAGACATAAGTGTTGTCGCCTTGTCATATGAGCTTCACCTGTGACTAATAATGGATCAATTAGATCCCCAATACACTAGACCTTCACATCAACTGCAACTAGACCTCTGCAAACATGCCTAAGATTCACCCTGAGACTAAAGTTTTGATTATCAAGAGGCCGAAGACCAGATCCACTGCTGATGTGGCAGACACCTTCAAAGTGTCTCAGCGTCAAGTAAAGAGGATTAAAAAAAAGATTTGAAGAGACTGGAGACGTTTATGACAAACCCAGGTCAGGCAGACCCTGCAAGACAACTGCTCGAGGGGACCGTTTGTTGGCTCGAAAATCCAAGGCCAGCCCATATTCCACTGCAACAGAGCTCCACGAGACCTAGTCACCTGAAGTCCCTGTGTCAACCAGAACAGTTTGTCGGATTCTGTCTCGTAATGGCCTCCATGGTCGAATCAGTGCCCAGAAGCCAGCACTAAACAAAAGACAATTGAAAAACCGTGTGGCATTTGTCAAAGCCCACAGCCTTCTAAAAGGGTGGACGCTGGAAAAGTGGCAGAAGGTGGATTTTTCAGATGAATCTTATGTTGAATTACACCACAGTCGCCGCAAATATTGCAGGAGAACTACTGGAGCCTGCATGGATCTGAGATTCACCCAGAAAACAGTGAAGTTTGGTGGTGGAAAAATCATGGTCTTGGGTTACATCCAGTATGGGGGTGTGCGAGAGATCTGCAAGGTGGAAGGCAACTTCAATAGTCTAAAATACCAAGAAATCTTATACCTCTTATATTCCCAACCATAAAAGAGACAAAATTCTGCAGCAGGATGGTGCTCCATCGCATTCTTCCATCTCCACATCAAAGTTCCTCAAGGCGAAGAAGATCAAGATGCTCCAGGATTGGCCAGCCCAGTCACCAGACATGAACATCATTGAGCATATGTGGGGTAGGATGAAAGAGGAAGCATGGAAGACGAAACCAAAGAATATTGATGAACTCTGGGAGGCATGCAAGACTGCTTTCTTTGCTATTCCTGATGACTTCATCAATAAATTGTATGAGTCCTATCCAAACCGCATGGATGCAGTCCTTCAAGCTCATGGAAGTCATACAAGATATTCAGTTTGGATCTCACAGCACCACTACTTAATTTGCTGACATATTTTTGTATTTGCAGTAAATTTGTTCAATTTCTGTATAGGCGACAAAACTTTTGTCTTGCCAAAATTGGACCTTTCTGTCTTGATTAAATGATAAATTTTTTTTCAGTGAAACTAATTTATTTCAGTGCATTAAACATCATTTGGGAGGGTTTTAGCTTTTCATATGAGCTTTTGTCAGGGACCGTAGTTTGAAAACAAACTGAGCATATAAATGATTAAGGATCACACATTACCAGAAATCGTTACGAACACAACAAACTCATGCAGAACATGTGCCTCATTGCTAGGAGACGCATGACAAATTAAAACAATGTGTGCTGGATTAAATAATTGTCTGAAGATAACCTCATAGACATGAAAATAATAATAATAATAATAATAATAATAATAATAATAATTTATTATAAATACTGCAATATTCCATAAAATGTTTGATTTCATGGTGACTTTATAAATTGTGTGTGTATTACAGTAGGTGATCACTCCTTTTAAAATAAATGTTTTCAATGTATCCATCCATCCATTCTCCAAACCGCTCATCCACTGTACGTTCTGGGATGCTGTAGGGATCTTGAAGCCTATAGTTTTCAATTTATTTATTATTGAAATTATCTCATAATTTGGCAGTGGAATTGTATCCCTCCTTCAAAGTACTAAAACCAGAACTAGAATCATTAAATTCTTTCCCACCCCTAGTTGTGAGTCTAGGCTGGTCTAAAACCTCAGAGTTACAGCAGTTATTATAATACACTCAAACATTTATTCAGTGCTGCTCCAATTGACCAAAGAACGCCTGCAAAATGAATATGGAGCATATTAATAATCTCATCTTATCACCGATTGGCTGCTAGAGAAAGAAAAAGTCAGCCTCCTCTGAGCCTTCCAAAAATACCCACAGCTGTCCTGTTCACTCCCCGCTCTCCTCATGATTAAAAGAAAATAGCTGTTCGCTTCTTATTAATATGTAAACGGAT
Organism: Gobiocypris rarus; assembly: GCA_023029165.1. Taxonomy (NCBI): domain Eukaryota; kingdom Metazoa; phylum Chordata; class Actinopteri; order Cypriniformes; family Gobionidae; genus Gobiocypris; species Gobiocypris rarus. Next base: position 22,168,494 of record CM040934.1, on the reverse strand, counting down.
GAAGCAATGCCCAGGAGCGAAATAGTAATAGCGAGAAAGAGAAGGCGATGCCAGGGTGGAGTAAGACTATGTGTTCATAGTGCTGAAAAGGGCAGTCCCCAAAATGCCTGCATATGAGATGCAGCGCAGAGTCTCACTTAGTATGACACTTTGCTGAAACCTCATGGCAGGGGAGCTGCTTCTTAGAAAACTTCAAGATGATACATGTGTAGAGGAGAGAATGCTCTCAGGCAAATTCAGACTTGCAGCGCTGCCTTATCAAGCTGTGATTTCTGCCCTTACCTTCGATGGTTCTCATGATTTGCTTGTTTTTCCTTCTTTCTTTCTTTCTTTCTTTCTTTCTTTCTTTCTTTCTTTCATTCTTTCTTTCTTTCTTTCTTTCTTTCTTTCTTTCTTCTAATTTGTAATTTACTTTGTATAATACTTTGTTTATGCATTTGGGTAAAAGCGTGTTTTAGCTCCCTTTTCATTTTCTCTGTTGTGGAGAGGTCTTCCCTTGTCTCTGTCCTGAGGGCCAGAACAAATACACAACTAATATTGCACCATAATATAATGTCTGTTTTTTTTTCCTGTGTATGGTCATTTGTGAAACAGTCTTGGAAATCTTATTATACAACTCCACAAACATTTCACTACTGACATTACCACAAGGCATTGTAGCTATCATTTGAATACATACATATTAATGCATTCACGGTTATCAGAGGCCATAGTAGTGCAGAAATACCTGGTAAAAAGGATCTGGGCATGCTGAGCAGCACATTAAATATGTCTGAAAAACTGTAGATGGTTTGTGGAGAAAAGACTCAAAGGCTCAAGATTCCAATCTCTAAAATTCAAAATATAGACTTTATTGATGGAAAAGCTGCTTAGTGTAATGGCATAATAGTGTTGACTATTGTTGACTATATAGCGTCAGGGTGGTGCTGTATCCATTACATGTTAAATGAAACCAGTTGGATGCTAATGTGCTCTTCTAGCATACATACCAAAGCACTATTCTTGTTTTTCTTCCTTTTCTTGTTTTAGCTATATTCAGTCACTTTGAACAAAAGTCTTGGATAAGTCTGAATCCCTTATAGAAATAATTAGCTAAATAAAGTAATTGCTCTATCATATTTTTTTTCTGGGAAAGTCTAAAGTCTCTTACTTCTCCGGATGGTTTTCAATAATTTTTTTGTTTTCAAGTGTATCAAAAACACAGGAAACAATGTTAGAATGGTGCCACACACCTAGGCTAAATGTTTTTACCTCTGCTCTGAGGCAACATATGAATTATGTTACGTTGTACATTACATTTATTGAGTACAAATGGATTAAAGGGGTCATAAACTGCGTTGTTTTATGATGTTTTCTGGGGTGCACTTATAATATTAGAATGCTTTTTACATCAAAAATTCATTTATAAATAAAAGGCATTGATTTTTAAATAAAAGGCCTGATTTTAGCCCTCTGCTCTGAACGCTCTGTTTTAAGGGCCGTGTCTGCTGTGAGAGTTCAGTGTAAACGCCCACTGCTGTGATTGGTTAACGTCTTTCCATTTGAAATAGTATTACTCTCTCTTTTAGCGCATTTTTACTATTACAGCTCTCATGGTTAACTAATTGTGATAAGAAAATTTGAATGAACACAGTTACTTACATGTTGCATTACTGTCAAGCCCAGGCACTGTACAATATTTTGTAATCCTCAACAGCATGTTACATGTTTATAGCTGGATCTGGTGGTTTAAATTTGTCATAAACTGGCTTTTTAATTTTTTTTATACTGTTGTCTGAGGTCAACTTATAACGTTTGCATGGTTTTTACATTCAAAAACATCATAATGAATAACTAATAGGCTATTTTCTAGCCTGTTTTGAGGCTCTGTCCTGCAACGCTCAGATTTTATGGGCGTGCCGCACTGAAGACTTGGACGTAAACGCCCATGGCTAGGATTGGACCTTCAGCTCCCTTGTCAGTGCATGTGGGAACTGTTTTGAAGCATGTGTGAAAATGGTAAACAGAATGATTCGCCAACAGGGCTTGCAATTTGTCTTTATCAAACAAACACAAGGATTTATCTCTCATCCACCCTGGAATGTTAGTTTTTTATTTCTTGGTCCGCCCAATCAGTGACCCAATAACCGCAAACCGCACACACACACACGCGCGCACCAAGTACGTTGCAGATAGCATGATCAAAACTTCCGCTATTGTATTTTTCATTCAAATATCAAGTCAAGAGAGTGAACAACAGCAATCAAGAAAGCAATGTTGTTTCATTATTTAAGATAGCCGTCGGCAGGCCGGTGATACGTTTTGGTAGCCTGTCTGGAAAACACATAGCCCCGGGACATTGGGCTTTATGAGCCCCGGCCCATACATGTCCGAGTCTGATCCTGAATATCAATGAACAAACAACACCACACATAAAGGATTCTCCAGCCTGTGACAAAACATTTTACTCAAATAAGTGTGTTGCTTCATTCATTCATGTAATCTCATCCTGTCTGCAAATCCAATCTCTTGTTTACAAACTAATCCGTGATCAGAAATGAAGGAAAAAACACGCAATGTCTTCCCCACTTGAGCTGGATATTCATTAAAAATAAGGTTCATCCATGCATATTCATAATATTGACATCCGAAGGAAGCTTATGCGGCATGTTTATTACTTAAAAAATTTGATCCGTTTAGCTCTTTGGTTTGGTTTGGTCCGGTTTAGTTAACAGGCGTTGTTCATCTTCTGTTGAGGCAGTGTTTCACCACACGATGACGTCAAGGTGTGGCATATTCTGAGATATGTCGTTTTCTGGGCCTGGTGTCGATAAAACCTTTTCTTTGACTAACAATTTCGTTTTCAGCTCTGAAACTTCAAGGATATTCTTATATTCATCAAACTACGCCTTTGTTTTGAATAGGCGCCCTCTAGCGGACGGAAAAGGTGCATAGTGCACCTTTACCACTAGGCCTATGTTACATGCAAGAATTGTGGGCGGGGCAGCCTGGCACATTCTGAGATCGAGTGTTTGCTGGGCCTGGTGTCTAGAAAAGCTTTTCTTTGACTAACAAGGAAGTTTATGAATGAGCAAAGGGACAATTCACACATATTTTTGGTCTGCTTTTCCGTTCTTTGTCCATTTTTTGTTTTTTAATGTCTCTAACATAAAAGAAACACGATGTAATTTACATATGAAACCCCCATCACTAATTCAGATATTACCAAGTTACCTTCATCTTCATGTATGTTTATACAACCAGCCTGTGATAGAACACCGCACCAAATAAGTATAGCTATATGTGTAAGGCTGCCACACGTGCACTGTTGCCTGGGGAGGTTCCTCGAGAGATCTTTGCAACATACAGTATGTGGAGTGGGTGCTGGCGTCCTGAGGATCAACGTTAACCATCTCAGATACTGCCAGACTCACTTCCGATCCAGTGTTTAGCCAGAACCACCAAGACAACGAGGACCAACGGCCTGAGCCCACCGCAGGTAGCCTGACAGAGACAGACACGATGTATGAGCCCGCGCCCAAAAGAGCAACCAGGGATCACATCGTCACAGAGCCCAAGCAGCATGCGCCTGACCAGGTGCATAAGCCTACCAAGCCATTCTTCACAGAGGGAGTGTTGGTGGACTTCGAAGTGAGCCTAACCCACCCTTCTGAGACACTTTTTGATTTTAAGTTTGGAGAGGATATTTTTCTAGCCCCAGTACTGTTGCTCAAAATAGTCTGTCTTCTGCCTGTCTTGCTGGACCTGCCCACCCCCTTTCTTTTATCACCTCTCCAGACTATTTCAAATGCTTTTTTTGGGGTCTCCAGCCTTAGTGTGCTACGATCTGCCTCGACCTGTCGCCCTGGCTTATGCGCCTGCACTCCTTCCACCCTCGACCTCAGTGTGGACCATCGGCCATTCAGCTTTACCAGACTCCCTCTGCAGATCGGCTCCACCTGGGTCAGACATTGTTTTGCCTACCCTGCTGACTTGCAGGCAGACCCCTGCTCTGTGGTTCTCCACCCCTTTGGCTGCGGCTTGCTCCGCCCTACCTTAGGCTCCACCTTCACCCTCGGTCACTCCAACTCACCCTCAGACCTCTGGATCCTCTCCTTTGCTCTTGGGAGGTCATCGCTGCGGCTCCGTCGAGACCGTCAGGATTTTCATCATCTCTCCACCCCCTCTGCACATCCTTGCCGTCATCGTCTCCTTTCATCCCCATGGCGACCCTCATCGATGATCCTCCTTCCATCAAGGAGGCTGTGGGGAACTTCCCTGGATGTGGCCTGGATGAATATCCATCAGCCCCTGCTCAAGGTCATTCCTTGGCTCACTCCTCATCTCCACCTTGGACCACCTTGTTGTTTGTCCTCCTCCCGGTCGTCGCTCCACCTCCAGAACCTCCTCCTGCCTGTCTGTGCCATCCCTTCGCCAGCCCCTCATCCTCTTCGTCTTCTCTTTTCCATGGTGCTGCTTTTCCACCTCTTTTCCAAGGTCCATCCCAGACCTTATGCCTACCGGTTCGTGTTGATCATCGTGTGGATTTATTAAATACTACCAAGTTACCTTCATCTCTGTGTATGTTTATACAACCAGTCCATGACAGTGACCATGTCTTGAACATTGTTTTTTCTTTAAATAAAATAATAAAATAAAAACAACAAGTTAAAAATAAAAAAATAAAGGATTAAAGGAGATTCAAGATAAAGAAGATGAAGATAAAGAAGAAATAAGAACGGTAAAAGAAGTTCAAGGTCTAATTATAGCCCATATAGTTGTTAAGTAATCATTTAAACTTTGCAAATAATATTTTATTTAGAAATAGGCACACTCTTGTTAGCATGTTTAATATGTCAAAAATGTAACAGCTATGAATGAAATAATTTAAATGATTCCATATTTTCAATAAAAAATTTGAAATTACATTAAAAAAGTTGAGTAGTTTGCATCCACTGTATGTTACTCTGGGACGTTAAATGTATCCATCATAAAACTATGTCAAGCATTATATCGTATCATGCACGCACTCTTAAACTAAATGCATTGTGTTGGAATTCACACTCATCTTCAGTGAACATTAAGCCTTCCTTCTTTGAGCTGATTGGCCATTATATTTTGACATTGATGAGCGCTGTTAGATCACTCAGGCAAACCAGCCTAAAATGTCACTTTGTAAAATCACAACAAACAGAGCGGTGCATACTGGCAAGCAGAATTAAGAAATATGAAATATTGGGGGGACAATTTGTCCATTTCCAATTATTGGAGAAACGGACAAAATGTCCCCCCAACATAGAAAGCATGTTGAAAAAACAATTTTTTTAAATGATTTTTTTACCATTATTAAGAGAAGAATTTAATTTGGCAACATAAAATTATATGTCTTGCGCTGAAGTGTGAAAACCGAAACACCGGCAGTGTGAAAGCACAAGGCAAGCTTGCTCACGTGCTGCAGACACTGTATGTGTGAAACAGACCTTAGGCTTAATTTTATGTCACATCTGAAGGAATGATGAAGCTTTTGGCAAGACAGAGATGAGTTTAGGTCAACCTGATCCTGTCTGAATGTGTGGCTGATTTCGCTTCAAGAACGCCTACTCTCTCTGCTCTCCCTTTGGGTCTGTGCACCTCACACCCCTCCCTGGAGAGATGGGATTCTTCCAGAGTATCCCCTCCATGAGGGCCAGGCCAAGCATAGTGCACACCAGCTGGGATCCTGCCTGAAGTCTGACAGCCTCTGTTTCCCCACACCCGGATGACAGGAACCATCCAGCAATTCCTCCCCAGGGTCAGATGAAAGAAGAGAGGAATAGAAAAAGATACTCACAAAAGTTTTCATTTATTAATTTATTTCTTTAAAGATATATTTTGACAGCTGTCTCCACACTGCAGAGGGGTGGAGTGTCTAACATGAAAAGAAGTGGGCAATAGAGAAAACTGTTCTCATATCTCTAAACTTTTGAGACTGACTATTCAAAGAGAGTTTATTCAGTGAATAAAGATCCTCAATGGCTTTTCCCCCCCTTTTTTGTGTGAATTGGTCGACATTGACTGTAATAAGTAACAGAGGAATTCAGAGTCTTTAACTCCCATGTCCTCCTTGAGACTTGTCAAATATGTTATTTCATAAAGTGCTTTTAGTCTAATATTTGCCATTTTGGGCATGACATTTCGTCATTGCTCAAACTAACCAGTTGGCTTTTATTCTTTGTGGTTACAAAAATATTAAGGTCCACTGCACTTTAGTCCATCCCAGATTTGGCAGTGTTTAAGATCATCAAAGGTTTTATATAAATATTGTTACAATGCTTTCAATGATAACAAGACCAAACGTGTTGACAAATGTAATATTGCAACTTACATTGGCACATACAATGAAGAATGTAAAATTTAACATGAATTAGCTGTGTTGTATGCTAGTCAGAATTTTAACACACACACACACAAGCGTGCGCATGCAAGCACGGACGCACGCACATTTTCATGTTTTATGGCAACTTTCCGTACAGGCATAATAATTGTTATACTGTACAAACTGCATATTGTATCGCCTAACTCTAAACCTACCCATCACAGAAAACTTTCCTCATGTTTTCCTCATGGGGACCAAAAAAATTTCCCCACACAAGGTCAAAAATGTCTGGTATTAATATCCTTGTGTGGACATTTGGTCCCCTTAACGTAGGGATCACCAGGAACACACACACACATTTATATAATGCATCTTAGGTAGCCTCTAATCATTTCCAATTCTTTATATGTGATACTGATATGATATTTATATACCTTGCTGTGTAATTTGGTCTTAAAAATTGACATTATCTTGCATTATCACCACCTTAAATGGATCAAAATGACATAAAACTGTGTAAAAATCTAAGAGTCTAAGGAGAGCGGCCATAATCATGACTAGCAGCACTGTCACCATCCACCACAGCCCTCTAGGCAAGTGTAACCAGAGGGATGACACACCAGAAGAACCCAGTGACAGCTTCACACTCCCTCACCGGCAGGTCTGTGGAGCGTGGGGGTTGGCTTTGCAAAGAAGGAGAGAAAAATTGATGGACAAAGGGATGGCAATGTCACTTTTGTTTATTTTTTCTCTTGGCGTAAGCCAATGACTCATTAGTGCATTAGTGCTTATGTTGTCTGTGGCCTTGGTTTTTCTTCAACAAAGGATGAAAAAAACAAAAGCAGCATGCTTTCTTTGAACAAACCTTTACGGTGAAACCAATGCGAGAATGCAGACCATCCAGCCTTTAAAAGTGACAAAAGTGTGTAAAAAAATAAAATTGGTGTCACCCTGATGTGAAAAAAAAGAACCTTGACCTCCTCTCAGATGAAGTCCAGCTTTACAATCAATGTGGCTTTTAAAAGATGCAGAGGTTTAATGAATAAATTCAATTATTCGGCAGCAGCAGCAGTCTTTTGAGGACAATCTTGGATGAAGAAAGAATAAATGTAAAATGGAGGACAAAAAAACAGTTGGAGCGTGAATATGATGTACTTGTAGAGTTCAGGGAAAATGTGTCACATGCCATGTACAGTAGCATGTCAAACCATGCTGGCATTTTTTAGACTAGTTCACCCAGAAATTAGTCATTCGTTCCAAACCAGTATGGCTTTCCTTCTAAAGGTGACATTTTTAAAGAATATTTTGGACAAACCAATTTATTGAAAAGATATAACTCTAAATAATTAATCCAGACATCACCCTTATAAACTCGCAAGCTATCGTTTGGCTTCATATGATTTAGAATGCTCATTTTTCATCTCTTGTTCTTAAAGCTGTAGTTGATATTGGAAGTTCTAAAGGTCCCATTTTTCATGTGTTTTTGAGGCTTTGATTGTGTTTACAGTGTAAGATGAGGTGAGATGAGGGATTCGATAATTATGCGGGCGCAATTATCGCCGACACGCATAGCATCGATCCTCACAGCAGTAAAGGGACTGAAGCTAGACCATGCTGTCACTGTAAAGCAGTTCCAGAAACTGGTAGGCCTCATGGCGGCTGCGTCCAACGTGATACCTTTTGGCCTGCTGAACATGAGGCCGTTACAGTGGTGGCTCAGAACAAGAGGGTTTTCCCCGAGGGGAAATCCACTCCGCATGATCAAAGTCACGCGGCAATGCCTTCGTGCTTTGGTCAGGTGGAAAGATCCCGGGTTTCTGGCCCAGGGACCTGTGCTGGGGGCTCAGGTTCGTCGCGTCACGCTAACGACAGATGCTTCCCTCACGGGGTGGGGGCGACCATGAGTGACCATCCCCGGGGTCCTGAATCAGGAAGCAGACATCCTGTCGAGGCAGGGGCCGAGGCCCGGGGAATGGAGACTCCACCCCGAGACGGTGGAGCTCCTGTGGCAAAAACTGGGGCTGGACGCCATGGTACAGGAATGGCCGAGGCTGCTCCTGTACGCTTTTCCCCCGATCGCTCTGCTTCCGGGAGTTCTGGAGAGGGTGCGCCGGGACGGAGTCTGTGTGTTACTAGTGGCTCCGTGCTGGCCGACCAGAATCTGGTTTTCAGAACTGATATCTCTCCTGGAAGGCTCTCCCATGGAGATTCCGACAAGGAGGGACCTCCTTTCTCAAGCGGGCGTGAGTTTCTTCATCCCCGTCCGGAGTTATGGAAACTGTGGGCCTGGCCTCTGAGGGGGCTAGGCTCTTATAAGAGGGTCTCTCGACTGAGGTCGTGGAGACCATCCTTCACTCCAGAGCTCCGTCCACGAGGAAACTGTACGCACAAAGGTGGAGATTTTTCTCAGCATGGTGCAGAGAACGCCAGTTGGACCCAGTTAACTGCCCGGTCGGTACAGTGCTGGAGTTCCTGCAGGCGAGATTCTCGGCAGGGTTGACCCCCTCCACAATAAAGGTGTACGTGGCGGCCTTAGCTGCTTTCCACACTCCTTTGGGTGGAGTGTCTTTGGGAAGACACCTGTTAGTTACACGTTTCCTCCGTGGCACTTTGAGGTTGAGGCCGGCGGTACATTTGAGGGTCCCGACCTGGGATTTGGCCATTATTCTGCGGGGCCTGGCTGAGGCCCCCTTTGAACCTTTGGAAGAAGTACCAGATACATTTCTGACACTTAAGGCCATCTTTTTACTGGCCATTTCGACCCTTAAAAGAGTTGGGGATATTCAGTCCTTGTCGGTAGGGCCCTCATGTTTAGAGTTTGCGCCTGGCATGGTGAAGGCTTTTCTTCACTCCAGACCAGGTTATATCCCTAAGGTTCCTACGAGCCCGAGGGGTCCTATTACTCTTCAAGCCTTCTGTCCTCCTCCTTTTGTGACGTCAGACCAGGAAAAATTGAATCTGCTTTGCCCGGTGAGGGCGCTTGACGAGTATGTCCACAGAGCTGCCCTGTGGAGAAAGAGTGACCAACTGTTTGTCTGTTTCGGAGCCCCAAGGAAAGGGGCACCAGTGTCTAAGCAGAGAATGAGCAAGTGGCTGGTCGAGGCCATCTCACTTGCTTATGAAGCGGTCGGATAGCCGTCACCTTTGGCTGTCCGGGCACATTCTACCAGGGGTATGGCTGCCTCTAAAGCACTATTGTTGGGGGTTTCCCTCCAGGATATTTGTAACGCGGTGGGTTGGTCCTCGCCGCTGACTTTCGTAAGATTCTACGAACTTGATGTAGCATCTACAGTTGGGGCGCAGGTGTTGTCGTAGTCGTGTGTGCTACGGTTTCACACATACGAGCACTTGGTCCTATGGCGATGTGGGTATAAGCGTTCTCACAGCGTTTCGACGCAGCTCGAGTTCCCAGATAGGGAACGTCTCGGTTACGTATGTAACCCTAGTTCCCTGAGGGGAACGAGACACTGCGTTGCCCGGCCATACTCCCGGCATGCCCGTGATCACTTACTTCAGGCTGTTTCAGAAGCTAGTTCCTGTTTGTATTCACGGATGCTTTATAGTTTCCGGTCGATGACGTCACCCCGTGACGTTCTATCTCCAGATTGGATTGGTTCTACAAGCGCTTCATGACGCAATCACGCAGAGGCATTCTCACAGCGTTTCGACGCAGCGTCTCGTTCCTCAGGGAACTAGGGTTACATACGTAACCGAGACGTTTTTCACAGATTCTTTTAATCTGTCACATGACTTAACATTTCTGATATATCAATTTATTCTTACCACTTCACCATAATTCTAAGCACACTAAACTGATAGGAAAAGGGGATGAACAGTTGTTTTTATCTCTGAATCTGACTCATCTATGTTGGCCTACCTGAGGAGCCGTCCACAAGCTGGTCAGCAGGACCCATTATTTGCCATGGAGGAGGAAAAGCCATGTCCAGAGCTTGGCCTGCCTCACGACTCCACCTGCTCTGTCAATACTGCAAGCTTCCCTAAGTGTTATACGGCTCATTATCTGCGCATAGAGGCTGCTACAACTGCAGTTTCCTCCACTCCTGTCTTTACATTGAAGGCCATGAGGCGATGGTCTTCAGCCATTTATGAATGTTACTTGAGCCATCAATAAAAAAAGCTATGAGTGCTGATCTGATCTGTGTCTTGAAAATTGAATATTTTGGCTTCAGCTGTTGAGCCTATTTACCTAATTATAAATTACTTCTATCATTAGCTCTAGTTAAATTTCTCATACTAGCTTTACGTATATCAATTGGTGCTTTACAATTAAATTCAGTTAGATTGCCTCCTAAAACACTCTTTTGGATCCTGTGTTGGCTTTAAGATTTAGCAGGACGAGTCAGGGAGGATTTCCTGTTAAGGTCTGTTGGGGGATTTACGCTACTCTCCAATCTATAAAATAGGAGGATCGTACCTAAAAGGTGCTGATGTTCCCTGTCTTGGTTTCTCATGGAACTCATAAGGACGGGAATTTAGAACAGAGCCATATCGCCTATTTACTATTTATTTACTTCTAGAATTAGCTCTAGCTACATTCCTCATGCTACCTCGCACAAATTGAGTGGCTATTTACCTTTAAACTCAGTTAGATTGGCTTCCTGAGATGCTTTTTTGGATCATCTGCTGTCTGTTCAATTAGCAGGAAAATCCAGGGAGGACTGCAAGGTATGGTCTGTTGGGGGATTTACACCGCCCTCCCAGTTTAAAAAATGGGAAGTTGTCCCCAGAATCTGCTGCTGTTCCCTGTCTTGGCTTTTCATGGAGATCATGAAAAGAATGGGGAAATTAGAACAGAGCCATATCGCCAAATGTAAAATTTTGCAAAATTTGCCAATAAAAAGTTGACTAAAAGTTTGTCTATGGTGTTTGTGACTTAAATGGACCTGACTGAATAATAAGAAATGTTTCTTGAGCATCAAATGATCATATTATTTCTGAAGGATCATGTGACACTGAAGGCTGGTTTAATGATGCTGAAAATTCAGCTTTGCCAACACAGGAATAAATCATATTTTAAAATATATTACAATAGAAACCAGTTATTTTAAATTATAAATAAAAATATTTCACAGTATTGCTGTTTTTGCTGTATTTTGGATCAAACAAATATAGCTTTATGGATATTTATATATATATATATATATATATATATATATATATATATATATATATATATATATATATATATATATATATATATATATATATATATATATATGCAGGTCCTTTTAAAAAAATTAGCAAATTGTGATAAAAGTTCATTATTTTCCATAATGTAATGATAAAATAAAAATTTCATATATTTTAGATTCATTGCACACCAACTGAAATATTTCAGGTCTTTTATTGTTTTAATACTGATGATTTTGGCATACAGCTCATGAAAACCCAAAATTCCTATCTCAAAAATACATATTTCATCCGACCAATAAAAGAAAAGTGTTTTTAATACAAAAACAGTCAACCTTCAAATAATTATGTTCAGTTATGGACTCAATACTTGGTCGGGAATCCTTTTGCAGAAATGACTGCTTCAATGCGGCGTGGCATGGTGGCAATCGGCCCAGGATGCTTCGATAGCGGCCTTAAGCTCATCCAGAGTGTTGGGTCTTGCGTCTCTCAACTTTCTCTTCACAATATCCCACAGATTATCTATGGGGTTCAGGTCAGGAGAGTTGGCAGGCCAATTGAGCAAAGTAATACCATGGTCAGTAAACCATTTAGTGGTTTTGGCACTGTGAGCAGGTGCCAGGTCGTGCTGAAAAACGAAATCTTCATCTCCATAAAGCTTTTCAGCAGATGGAAGCATGAAGTGCTCCAAAATCTCCTGATAGCTAGCTGCATTGACCCTGCCCTTGATAAAACACAGTGGACCAACACCAGCAGCTGACATGGCACCCCAGACCATCACTGACTGTGGGTACTTGACACTGGACTTCAGGCACTTTGGCATTTCGTTCTCCCCAGTCTTCCTCCAGACTCTGGCACCTTGATTTCTTAATGACATAAAAAATTTGAGCGACAGTCCAGTGCTGCTTCTCTGTAGCCCAGGTCAGGCGCTTCTGCCGCTGTTTCTGGTTCAAAAGTGTCTTGACCTGGGGAATGCGGCACCTGTAGCCCATTTCCTGCACACGCCTGTGCACGGTGGCTCTGGATGTTTCTACTCCAGACTCAGTCCACTGCTTCCGCAGGTACCCCAAGGTGTGGAATCGGTCCTTCTCCACAATCTTCCTCAGGGTCCGGTCACCTCTTCTCGTTGTGCAGCGTTCTTTGCCACACTTTTTCCTTCCCACAGACTTCCCACTGAGGTGCCTTGATACACCACTCTGGGAACAGCCTATGCGTTCAGAAATTTCTTTCTGTGTCTTACCCTCTCGCGTGAGGGTGTCAATAGCCGCGTTTCCACCGCAGGAACTTTCCCCAGGAACTAGAAACTTTGAGGTGGTACTCGGTGTGTTTCGACCGCAGGAACCAGGGTCTAAATGAAGTTCCAGGTAAATATTTCCCCCTCCGATAGTCCCTGCTCGCGAGGTGGTACTTTTTCAAAGTTCAGGAACTTTCGGGGGGTGGAACTTGAGCGCTGAACATGCTGATTGGTTGAGTTCACGCAGCATTTTATTTCAATCAGCATTTTTAAAAGTATTGCTCTTTCTGTCCGGTGGCGCGCGTTCGTCTCGCCATTTCATGGTCAATGTCCATAATAGCTGATAATAACATACGTTGTCTTATTTTAAATATAGCTTTACACACTTAAAGCAGAATACGCTTTAGTATCAGTGCTCAATTTTCCGCCGTTTTGTTAACTAGGCTACCTCTTTAGTAAAACAGTACATAACCAGCAAAAGCAGCGCTGCTTGAATCTCCTCCATACTTGTTATTGTTGCATACAGTGTCACGCAAAAATTATTACTGTCCGTCGGTGACTGGGAGGAGCAGTCGCGCGCAATCCTACATCACCGGACTAATAATTTGCCTAATCTTCACGGTACTTTAGACCGCGGTGGAAACGCAGACAGTAGCAGGTCTGGGGGGGAAAAAGTTCCTGTAAAAAAAGTTCCTGGTACAAATTGTTCCAGGTAATTTCGGTGGAAACGGAGCTAATGATGGCCTTCTAGACAGCAGTCAGGTCGGCAGTCTTACCCATGATTGCGGTTTTGAGTAATGAACCAGGCTGGGAGTTTTTAAAAGCCTCAGGAATCTTTTGCAGGTGTTTAGAGTTAATTAGTTGATTCAGATGATTAGGTTAATTGCTCGTTTAGAGAACCTTTTCATGATATGCTAATTTTTTGAGATAGGAATGGGGTTAATTTGGGGTTTTCATGAGCTGTAAGCTAAAATCATTAGTATTAAAACAATAAAAGACCTGAAATATTTCAGTTGGTGTGCAATTAATCTAAAACATATGACATTTTAATTTTATCATTACATTATGGAAAATAATGAACTTTTATCACAATATGCTAATTTTTTGAGAAGGACCTGTATATATATATATATATATATCTGACTCCATATATATCTGACTCCAACATTTTGAAACTATATCCTCAACTGTCTGAGGATTGAATGGAGGAGAATGAATAGTTGGAGTGGATGCATTACCCACACTGGGCCTTTCCAGAGTGCAGGAGGTGAGGCCAGCCTGTCTTCCCCATCACTTTCATCTATCTATCTATCCATTTTAAAGCACAGAGAGAGCACAGGGGCAGTGCAGGTGCTAATGTCCTACATTTAGCTTTCTATTTAAAAAAAAAAAAAAAAAGCGTGCCTCTGCCCTCCAAATAGTTTGTCTTTCAATCTGTAAAATCTTTCAGCTTGAGCAAAACTGTCTTGCTTTGACAGGCTAAAAAGTGCTTGTTGTTTATTGGCGACTGTCATATATTCTGCTTGGGTCTAGGAAGTCTTTCTTATTCAGTCCTGTTCTTCTTGCTTTCATTTGCCCTTACACAAACATTCAAGTATACACACATATGCTCAAACTGTCAAGACACCCCCTCATTGGCCACATCCCTCTAGATGCTAGCAGTTCTCTTTGGTAAATATGACGCTATCAATATGGTATTACTGAATAATCCCTACCACTTTCTAGTATACTTGTGGTTGATGGCAATATGTTTTGTTGTTGTTGTTGTTGTTGTTTTGTTTTCATAAAATGAAAGCATTTCATTCTGTGGGGTGCGGAGAGTTTTATTTATTTTGTTATTTTTATTTTTTTAACTTGAATCCTCCATTGCGCTATTCACAGACCCTATTCACGTCTTACTTTGTGCTATGTCCTGTGCATCACACCTTATGTTCTGTTTATTAGCCTATTTCATAATGTAAACGTTTGTCTATTAAGCACAACATTTAGCACAAGCAATCAATGTGAGTTGTGACTTCAAATCAACTCTGACAAAAGCCAAACTGTGTCTGAGCCTCCCTCTCTGGCCATTCTCTGTACCTCAGCCCTGCTCTGAAAGGAGCTCTTTGATAAGGCAGCAGTCAGGAAGGATACAGGGAAGCAGTCAAAGACATTAGGACTGTCTTTGTATATACCCCTCAAAAAAATCTAATAAAAAAAGAAAAGTGATCTATTCATTTGTTCCTCTCAAGCTCTTTATTTTTTTCAAACTTATTTATTTGTTATATTTCTTTTCAACCATTAGCTCTTTAAAGAGTCTTCAATCTTTTTGTCTTGTGCACTTTATTTGGTTGCCATGACAAACATGGATACGAGAGAACCCTTTTGAGACCCTTTTTAGTGCAGATGGTTAATGCGTAATCTTCAGTAGGTGGAGATATGAGTCCTCTTGCTCTCTGTCTCTCGCAGCGCTGGGCTCCTAACAGCACACAGATCAAAGTCTAAATAAACATGCATCACTTGTGTTCTATGCATCACTTCATTTCTTCTGACTGCTATCACACTCATCACTTCTTACAAGTGTCTTGCTCTAAAAGACTTGGTCAAATCAATCAAATTATTAAGAGGACTACAGTTCACTTATGATTAGTATCACTTATGTTTGTTTATTGTATATAAATATTATATACATTACTGTTTAAACGTTATTAAGGGGTTATTACGATTTTTGGGGAAAGAAAATACTTTAATTGATCAAAAGTTACAGTAAGGACATTTGTAATTTTGCAAAAGAGTCCAGATAAATGCTGTTCTTTTGAACTTTTTGTTCATCAAAGAATCTCGGTTTCCCCAAAAAAACATTAAGTAGCAGTTTTCAGCATGGATAATCAAATGAAATGCTTTTTGTGCTCCAGATCATCATATTAGAATGATTTCTGAAGTATAATTTGAGACTGAAGACTTGAGTAATGATGCTGAAAATGTCATCATAAATTATTTATTTTTTTTTAACCCTTAAACGTATACCTCGGGTCTTTAGTAGTGACCCATATACCACCCTCTTCCTCATTAATTGTTTTTAAAGTTAAACTTTAACCTTCTTAGTATTCCTCAATACATTTATTATAAACAATATAACAAGAAAAAAACAAAAAAACAGAAGGTTTATAGTTCAATCCCTGGTTCCACCTGACCAAGTGTTGAGGTGTCCATAAGACACCTAACCCCAGCTGTTCCCGACGAGCTGGATGGCGCCTTGCATGGCTGACACCGCCGTCGGTGAATGAATGAGTGAATGAATGGGTGAATGAGGCAAAGCGCTTTGATGGCCATGGGTCTGTTGAAAGCGCTATATAAATGCAGTCCATTTACCGTTTACTAAGATTGCAATGTCTGATACACAATGATGAAGTGACATTTCACTCATAGTTACCACAGGCAAAAAGTAAAACAATAGGAAGAATCATAAGCAAAACTTGAAATGGGTCAGCGATTTACTGCAGAGCAAGTGCTGAATGCAAACAAATATTAGTGTCACTGTCACTTGATGGTGAAGCTGGTGAAGAAGCTGTCAGCGATAAAAATATTGATTTTAAAGATGATTGTTTTGAGAATGTCTGAGATCATGAATATGAGCCAGATGCCAAATGTACTGGGAAAATGAGCTCTGACGAGGACAGTGTTGATGGTATAAAACATCTGCTCAAACTGAACCCTTCCAATTTCCAAAAGGTAATAAAATATGCTTTATTTTAATCTTCTGTAAAAAAAATTGTTTTATCTTTTATGTTTTAGAGTAATATAATTGTAGGGACAGAAATGTAATGCATTGAATGCTGAGGAATTAAATGATAAATACCTATCTGATTTGAAAAGTTGTATGCTTGCATTAATATCTTGTCTGGCTGTTCTTTGACTACATTCAATTCTGAGGAATCAAATATTGACAGCCATCTGAAAAAAGGACTTTGAGAATGCTGCCTCAGAGCGCTTCTACCGTGATGATAAAGCGCACGAGAAGTTAGTTGGTGAATACCAAGGACCTCCATGACGTTAACTCGTTCATGGGGGAAACCTTATTCTTTTTGTGTCTTTGTGCCCTCGACACGATCATGGGTGCGAGGGCATGTGGCTATACAATGTTGCCCCAGTTGGCAGGCTATATTCACCCTTGGGAGCTCATCATCACTTAAAAAGTAAACGCTCCCCACCATGCAGAATAACACTCTAGCTGGAGGGAAAGGTGTTTCAGTCAGTGGGTCAGGCTTTTGCTGCTCTACACACTATGGCAGTGTTACAGGCGTACCAGGCTGACCTGCTGAAAGATTCAATAAAAAGATAGAAAGCCCCTGGGACAGGGCATGTAAAAATATATCTAGCAGCTCCTTCCAGACACCCTCATGAAACTACTATAATCCTGGTCACCTCTAGTGATTCGGGGGCAGCAGTTTCTATGTTGGGAATATTGAATGTTCTGTTGCTTCCTGCTATCATCCAGGACACAGAACATTTAACACCCCACCAACAAAAAATATTGTAATTAGTACATCTTTTCAGAGAAGTTGGCAGTATGGAAACTACTGCCAGGTATCTCTCCTTGGGTCCGAAAGACAGTTGAAAATGGTTACAGATTACAGTTTGCACACTGCGCTCCGTGTTTCAACATCGTGAAACCGGACTTGGTGCACTTGCTGTTGCAAGAGCTCCAATCTCTTCTGAGCAAAGGGGCAATAGAACTTGTTCCCTTCCCAGAGAGTCAGGCTACTACAGAAATTCTGCCACAACACAGGAAGTTCCTGAGATTTGCTTTTGAGGCGAAGCTTACCAAAGTCAGGTTCTTTCATTCCGCCAAGCCTTGTCACCCCGCACATACATGGAATGCACGGATGCAGCTCTGGCTCTGCAGCGACTCCAGGGGATCCGCATTTTGAATTACAAAGATGACTGGCTGATCCCGTCCCAGTCTCAAGAGCTTGTACTTCGACACCAGGATGTCGTCCTCACTCATCTTGTATCTCTGGGGTTGAGACTTCCCACTCTAGGTGTGTGTGTTCTTCCCAAGATGCTAGCAACAGATGCTTCCCAGATGCTTATAGGCTGGGGTGTGGTTGTAGATAGCAGTCCAGCCCAAGAGATCTAGAGAGCTCATCATCTCGATTGACGATCAGTTGCCTCAAATTGATGGCTGTATTTCTGACCCTGAAGTACTTCCTCCAGCAGTTAAGGGGCTACCATGTCCTAGTCCTGGTGGACAATGGTAGTCGCCTACACAAATTGCCAAGCCGGATTGTGTCCGTATGAACAGGCTACTGCAGAAGGTTCTGCTTTAGGTTCAGGAGAAGTTCCTGTCCCTTAGGGTGATTTACACACCTGGGCATTTAAATGTGTAAGCATATTCGGAAAAGATTTTATGAAGCAGAGGTGGACCTCTTCACCTTTCAAGGGACAGTGTAATATCCCTTTTGCTCCTCTCTGAACAGACTGATCTCATGAAATGTATGTATGACACGGCAATTCGTAAGCCATTTTGGCGTGCTATCAAGAGGCATAATCGCTTTTTTAGCGTGTTTATCATCGCCGTTTCATTCTATCCCCTACACTGCCCCTACCCCTAAACCTACCCATCACACACACTGCCCCTAAACCTACCCATCACAAGAAACATTTAGCATTTTTACATTTTCAAAAAGAAAACAATCAATGATGGTTTGTTTCGGCGTACACATACACACGGAATCACACGTCGTAGACATACACGCGGATAGCTCAAAATGCGTACAGATAACACGCCATTTTTGGCTTTAGAAAGTGCCGTGTATGTTTATGCAAAGTCATGATGCCATGTTGGAATCACACATTACACTGGAGCAAGGAGAAGCTTCACTGACTGTGTCCAGTCCACCGTACTAGCCAGTGGCGTAAGTCAGATCAACTCTTCATTTGGTATAGGGGTCGTAACCAAGGAGAAGCCACCACCAAGCAAACAATGTCACACTGGGTGCACGTCAAGCTTCACCTCTCGGAAATACAGTAGGGCTAATTCTACCAGGAGGGTTGCTACCTCTAAGGCTTTGGCAAGGAGCCACTCTTGCAACAAGTATTAAAAGCGGGAGACTGGTCCACTCTGCACACATTCATCAGATTTACCAGATTTTATAGTACCCTGAAAAAGTGTGAACGAAATTCTGTGCTAAATTGCCACACTGGGGGCACATGTCCAGATGTCTCTTTAGACAAGTAACTAGTAAGTACAGTCAAGTAACCTGAGGCATTTTCAAACATTTAGTTACTGGAGTAATGTGAATGTATGGACATGTGGGTCTCACTTTATATTAGGTGTCTTTAACTGCTATGTACCAACATTTAAATTAATAATTTGATACAATGCACTTATTGTGAACACACAATTTTTACATTGTGTGTATATATATATATATATATATATATATATATATATATATATATATATATATATATATATATATATATATATATATATATATATATATATATATATTTTAAATACCTGCATGCAATTTACAGCTGTAATTTATATCTGTAATCATATCAATTACACAATATCCCAACTCAATAGCAGCAAAAGAACAACAACAAAAAAACAATTTGCATAACATGAACACAATGTAAGTACATAGTAGTTAAAGACACCTAATATTAAGTGTGACTGACATATGTGTCCAATGATTTCTTGGAAAAGATTATTAGATCACTAGGTAAAACTGACCAGTGTAAACGGTTGCAGTCCCTTACTAATAAATGTCACCACACCTTTCTCTTTTCAATCACATTTCCTTTACGGAACCCATCAATGGCAATGAAAACATCATCAGGTCATATATTACCAGTGAGCACACAGAATCATCACTGTCTTCCTTTCTTGCCTTTCAGTTGCTCTCTCTATCTATTGACAACTCTATCTTTCATTGCTCCTTTATTTCTCACCTTCTCTCTCACTTTAGTCTCGTAATCTGAAAGAGACATTTTTTCTGATTAAATAGTGGAGTAGTCAATGGTACACAGATTTTTCTTTTGGATGTGTCACTTCTACACTCTTTGAAATCTTTACTCACATCACACTCCTGCTGTAATTTAAGATCATCCGACATGATCCAGAATCCTGCAGTTCTTTGCTTTGGGTAGAAATGTCAGCTGTCTAGTATGAGCCATAATTTTTTTTTTTTCCCCCACACAGGACCCTTAATTCAATCAAAGGACCGGATCAATAGACACCATGCTCAAAAACACAACAGGCCAATAACAAACCATTTCTGAACAGGAGGAGGAGGTGGGAACTTTATTGGCAGCCAGGGGAAAAAAAGTAATTGAAATATAATAAGACTCTATATGACATACACTCAAAGTCAAAGACACATACACAGAGAAATAGCAAATGATTTTTCTTCTTAAATGATCTAAATAATAATACTGTCTATTTATACTATCTAAAATAATTATTGTAGAATCTTAATTCAACATCATCTTTATGTGTGTGTATTGTATTGTTTGGTTGTATTTCTATTAAAGGGGTCATAACATTTATTATAAGTAGTGGTAGTACAAGTAGATTTATTTTGTATTATTATTAATGGGGACGTTTAAATTATTATTATTGAATTATTATGTTTTGTTGTGGCAAATATACAGTATAAATGTGATTGAATGCTGAAATGTTCTGCACAAGCTATTTTGTTAACACTGGGATCATCGTAAGGATTTGAGCCTGACCTAATCAATAACTTTCAAGGCACATTCACACCAAGGACGATAACTATAACAATAGTGTTAAAGATACAAAATTCTAATGATAAAAGAATGGCAAAGTCCACACTAGAACTATAATTATAATGGTACAGAGGAATTATACGGTTGGATTCACTTTCAGAATGAACAATAAAAAACTTGACTGCCAATCAGAATCCTGCTTTGAAGAGCTTGAGTGTTTAAAACAGCAGATTAAATGACAGACTTAAATATCTGAACACTAATATAGTTAAGATAGTTGTCTTTATAGTTATCGTTCTTGGTGTGAATGGGCACTTACTCTTGTTTTTAGTGTTGTACTGAGTATCACACAGAACCTCACCATGACTGGGTGGTGTAAATGGGTAAATGGTTTGTTTATTAAAATGTATTTGTCTGAGATCAGAAAGCTGTAGATGAACAGATGGAGCCATTTTTGCAGCTAAGTGGTCTTTTTGGGTTGAGGAGGATGTTTTCAGTTCTGACAATGACTTTCCAATGTTTTTATCTTCAAATATAAATATGTATAACCTGTGTCAAACATTTGAAATCTAAATGTTTACTGTAAACTGTTTATGATGACATTCTATCTTTCTTAGTGTATTCTTTATTTCCTTTTATATTCACTTGTGTCCCCTCTTTTCCTCTCATTTACTTTTCTTCCTTTCCCCTGGCTGTATCACTGTGACACAGAGAGGGAGAAGAGACTGTGTGCGCGTGTGTGTGTGTGTGTGTGTGTGTGTGTGTGTGTGTGTGTGTGTGTGTGTGTGGTGGGGGTTACTGAGTATAAAACCCTCAGTCTGAGAAAACGCCTCTGCAAACATACCCTGCCTCTCCTCTATATCTGCTTCTCTCTCTCTCTCTCTCTCTCTCTCTCTCTCTCTCTCTCTCTCTCGTACACGCTGTCCTTCACTCCCATGCACACACTCGCTCACTTCATCCTCTCTACCTCTTTGCAGCTTCTGCCATCCCTCATTCTCTTCATTACCTAGTGCAACTCTGTCCACCCGACAATGGGATCGACTTTTTGTGAGCGTGTGTGAGCTTGTTCGCATGTATGCGCGTGCGTGTGTGAGTGTGTGTATGCATGTGAGTGAGGCTGAGCGGATGTGGGATCTGTATGAAAGCTCTTTCCAGCCTGCCCAACGGATCCAGTGAGCCAGCTTAGCAAACCAGGCGTGCACGGAGCTAGGAAAGCGTGAGAGAGCGTGTGCATGTCGGTCTCTTTCACCCTCACACGCTCCTCTACACATTTGGGATCCTAGGGCTTGGTGCCTTTCCCCTGGGAACCCCTGCACCCCTTTGTCTCTTTCTCTCTCTCTGCGGTCTCCTCTTCTCCAGCAGTCACCATTTCGGCTCCAGGCAGACCCACGCTGGCTGCCCAGCCACTCCCGCGCCTCAGCCTGGGCAGGAAGACCCTGGTAGCAGCTGCTGTAGGGGTCATGCTGGTGCTGGTGCTGGTGGTGCTCATCCCTGTGCTGGTCAGCTCCGTGAGCAATGACAACAGCCACTACGAGATGCTGGGCACCTGTCGAATGGTGTGCGACCCGTACCAGAACAAGGGCACCACCACGGGCATCACCAGCACCGGCTCTTCTGTGCAGGCCGAGGCCGAGGCTCTGGCCGACCACAGCAACATGCCTCCACCCTCCACGCTCCTCCAGGGGCCACAGGGAAAGCCGGGCCGGCCAGGCAAACCCGGACCTCCAGGGCCACCAGGGGAGCCAGGGCCCCCGGGTCCGATGGGGCCCCCGGGGAACCGGGAGGACAGGGGCCAAAACGGGGTCCTGAGTCTGGGCAATGATGGAGCTATCAGCACAGTTACATACAACACGCACCCACGGGTGGCTTTCTATGCAGGACTGAAGAACCCACACGAGGGCTATGAGATCCTCAAGTTTGACGACGTGGTCACCAATCTCGGCAACAACTATGATGGCACTTCGGGAAAGTTCATCTGCAGTGTGCCGGGCACGTATTTTTTCATCTACCACGTCCTGATGAGGGGAGGTGACGGAACCAGCATGTGGGCAGACCTGTGCAAGAACGGACAGGTGAGTGCCATATTATTTGCATTAGTGTTTTTTGTGAGCAGTTTTTATTTATTTATTTATTTATTGCTATTGAAAGGTTTAGCTATTCCACAATTATTATACATTATTAACATAAGGGGTAATAATTAATTTATATAATATATAAATTAATATTTTCTTTCAATGTTGCTGTTTTATACTTTTTCAGTTTTATATTTTATTCTGATCTTTTTCAAGTATTGTTTCTAAAATCATATCTATGAAGCGCGCAGGTGGTTTGAGCTGGTATTCACAGAGCGGATATAAAATCAATTAAGCTGTTAATAATGACCCCACAGAGGACAAAAAAGAGTGTCGTTTCCCTCTCTCCTCTCCTTTTTTGTTTCGTGTGAAACTGGTGGGAGACGCAGTAACATCTGCTGTGAGTTTCTCGTCCCCCCAGAGCACGCGGGTGAAGTTCGCACAGCTGCGGCGCCACATACCCGGCGAGAAGACACGAGCTGAATGCGCTTAATGCGCGCTGACATTGTGCGCGTGTCCCCGTTAACAGAGGACAGAGATTCTCTCTCTCTCTCTCTCTCTCTTGAGGAATTGTTTTAGCATGGGACACTTAAAAGTTTGCCGTTCCAAACTTTTTATAATGTGTCAGTGTGTTTTAAATCGCACAATCATAGCCCATATCTGTTTGCATCTTAAAAGAATACGTGTTATGTTCATTGATGAATAAATATTGCAAATGTTACATTTAGTGTATCAATTTTATAAAGGCTATTATCATTGCATATATTAAAGGGGAATATATATCGGCTACTACTCGAGTCAGTTTACACTAAGCCATTCCCATTTATTGGTTTGTAGCTAAACGTTCTCCGCGGATCTGGCCATTTCCCCCACGAAGCTTATTGTATGATCAGGGTGCGCGAACGAAAATGCCAAAATTTAACAAAATTCGGTAACGCGTGCTAAATTGTCAACTTCATGAACTTATAATCACAGTGTCAAGCGGCAGCCGCAGACACATCTCATCATCTCAGCATGTCGCAGCATGTTTTTACTCTATTTTTTCTGTAATTTGCTGTGCGCGCGTGTGTGTGTGTGGTGCGCGAGCATTTCTTTCCCTCTGTTCAGAGCTTTTGTTTGTTTGCGCTATTTTAACAAAATGTGGAGTTATGCACGAGATACAGTGTCACAGTGACCTGTCAGAAAGTGCAGACAGAAATAGAAGTGGAACGGGTGATGTTTAAGGATCTTAAATTATTATGAAGGTTTTGTCGAGATGGTTGTAATTCCTGATACAGTATTTATTAGAAGACGTATTATATTTATTCTGTTGGAGTCTTTTGGCACGCAAGACTAACTCTCAAGAGGGAGAAAAGCGCACGTGCAGCGTCAACCACAGAGTCCTACCGCACGCGCAACGGGGGATCTCGTGACAGATGGAATAGAATTACACAGTACTCAACTCAACTCAACTCAGCTTTATTTATATAGCATCATTAAAAACAATTGTTGACCAAGGTGCTGTACATTATATCAAATATCAGCAACATATAGCACCATGTAAAAACAAATTAGGACACAGAACAGAACAGACAGAGCACAGATCAGCTAAAAGTCAGAGAAAAAAAGGAGATAGTTTTAGTAGACTTAAGACTTAAGTAGTTGTCTCTTAAGGACAGAGTGAATAATAAGTCACTACTGAAATGTTACATCGTTTCGGAAGTGCACAAGGACACCAGTCCAAAAGGCCAGTTACAAAAACTTCTGTTTACATCTGTCCTGTAGCCCATCAGGTAGACATTTGAAAACATATTTTAAATACGTATTTAATCGCACTAATTCCGGGCACAATTCGTTATTACCATATTCAAATAATTAAATATTTTATTTGACAAAGGTTTATCTGCTCTGATGTGACTGTCACCAATGTACAGCGTTATAGTGTGCGTGTTTTACAAACCAATCATTTAATAAATGTCACTCAGACATGATTCCAAAACGATCAGACTACTGGATGCTAACAGAATATACTTCATTTCAAGGTCTTTATTGAATAGGCGCATGTATTTCAGTTAATAGACAACTTGTCTCCCATTTGCCTCACTAAAAGAGACAATCAGCGACCTGTAAAGTATATTTGTCAACATGTATTTTTAACTGTTAGAATTGCACCTGGAATTGAAAATGGGGTGAGGAGAGCATCACCTGGAGGGCGCGTGTGTTTTTAGTCTTTCTGTGGCCCGCAGGTCAGCGCGCGCAGAACTCAGCGTTGCCGCAGCAACCGGAGCTTTCGCGAAACAGCCGATATTTCAGTCAGATAAATACAATTACCGAGGGTTATCCGACTGCCACCGCGAACATCCAGCAGCTGCTCTTAGAGGATAGTTCAACTTCCATAAAGAAATTGTCACAGAGGAAAGACCGCCAGACATCTAAAAGCTGGCCCCGGGGGTAAACGGAAAAACGAGAGATAATAAAAGGAAGCTATAACTTCACTGTAATATCTGAAATATGTTTCTTTTTTATTCCCAACTTGTATTAAAATTTTCTCTCCCTCCTCTGCTATCCATCAACTACCCATCCCTTTCTATCTCCTTTTAGACCTTCATCATGTTCTTCATTAGATCAAACTAGGCAGCTCGCTGAGAAAGAGCTCTTATAAGCCTGCCTGTCTTTTATGCTCTAGTTGCCATATGAATTTAACTCATCTGGTCCCTTAGTGCCATGACAATGTGGGCAGATCTCTTCCTCTTGATTAAGATGAACACTTGCCTCTGTCACAAACACATCTTTAATTTGATTACTTATGCTTTAATCTGAACACAGACCTATCTATCAACCACAGTGAAATACATTCCTTGCAAGAAATCTAAAACAGCACTTGGGAAGATTGCAAGTTAGCAGACAAACTTTTTAGTTGTACAACAGTTGTACAGCTAAAAAGTCTGTCTGCTAACTTGCAATCTTCCCAAGTGCTGTTTTAGATTTCTTTGTTTTCCCTGTGTCCTAACTAGATTGCCTAAGCAAAACCATAAAGAAGTACACTAATGGCAAAGGCGAGAACAGGCAAAAACTGCTGGGAGCACAGTACAGCATTTATGGAGTGTGTGAGGGAAGAGCATTGGGAGAGCATATGTTGTCGTAAAGCACCGTCTGTTGAACACAATGGGTCCTGATCTCTAGAGACCCTCCTCACAGACACTTTAGGCAGACATGGGCGACGAGCCTTACTCCTGAGAGCAAGCTAATCTTTATAAAGTGGTTACCGCCTCACTAATTAAACCGCTATTCCAGATCAGAGGAATTGCAGAAGTGTGTGTGAGAGTGAGAATATAGGACCTCAGGCGAGCTGCAGCTGAATGAGCTGTTGTCGGAGTCTCACATCGTTCCCTAACAGTTTAAAAGAAACTTTCACTATTGTAACCCTCTTACTTTAAATGTATGTGAATGCAGTATAGAGTTTCTCAATGGCAGTGATGGAGTGATAACAGACTTTCAGCTAGTCTGCTGTATCCCTGTGGACTTTCTCTATTCTTCAAGCGGCCACTGACCATACCGCCATACCAACCCACACAGCTGGTGTGCAAGATGTGTTCGTGAGTGAATGAGAAAGATATTTTTTTTGTTTTGTATTGTTCTGGTGAGACTGCATTCTTTGTGAAAAATATTAGTGCTGTAATTATTTATATTTAATTGATTTTAGCTTTAACACACATACATGCACACACAGGACACAATTCTTTTCATCCATTTCCGCTCCTCTTTCCAAGCTCCTTCTGTTTATTCCTTGCCATCTAATTTTTTTCTTAATTTGCCAAATATTCTTCCTCCCAAAAAATCCCATTTTTGCCAGATGGACATGTACAGACGCCTGTGCGTTCCTTTTGAAACTCTGCTGCCTTTACAAGGAATTCCACTTCAAATGTGATAAAGGAGTTTAAAAAAAATGAAAGACTGGGAAAATAAAAGGCATTTGTTGTGTGCCAAAGAGTCTTTTTAATCGTAATTAAAAACTTTGAACCACATCCAGATTGTGCTGGCACCTGTCCTCGTGTTCCTTCTGTTGATATTGTCATTAATCCACCCAAACCCATTCTGACTTCATTATAAGCAAATGCATCCAGACACTCTTCGTGTTTCTCAAGAGGCTCCTTCAGGATAATCTTGCTGTCTCAGACCGCACTCAAAGCTAACACACACTCACGCATGCGCAGATGTGGACAGTTATCTGAACATGTTTGGTTTAAAGCTGATTTATAAAGTGCTGGACATGTTTAACAATGAGCCAAGGTAAAGGGATACTTCACCCTAAAATTGAAACTTCTCTCATAATTTACTCACCCTCATGTATGACGTTTTATTTTGCCTTGCACAAAAGAAGATATTTTGAAACAATTTTAATCCTAAACTTGTACAGACAAGAAACACATTTTTCAAAATAAATCATGACAGAATTTTACATTTTGGATGAACCATCCCTTTAAGCATGACGTTAACGTGCTCCTTCTTTGAGGCATAGTGTATGCTTAAAGGCAATTGTGTTTACATGCAAAATGTGCCAATACAATTAATATGACTGGAGAAATATGAATAATTTATGTGTACAGTATGTGTGTGCGGGGAGCACACCACCATCTGGAACAGCAAAAACGTGTTTTTAATTAGAGTTCAGTGTTCAGTTATTAAAGTCAAACAAATTACTTATGTTTAATTACACATTGTACATAAACTGCAAAATGTTGTTTATTGGTATTTGGATGAGAGCGACAAGAAACATGCTGCTAGAGAGAAAAAAATCACTTGGATCAATACAATTTTTTGCAGGAAACAGGAAAAAATGGCATGCGCAATAATTATTTTGGTTGAAGTATACACCATTTTTCACTTGTCTTTTCGGTCAGAAACAAACATATTATCCTCAAAATAATCTCCAGAAGAAAGTCTGCAGAATCTTTTAACAAGTCCAATAAGCAGTCCCTCTACAATAACAGCTTGTTAATTTGTGTTGGAGTTGGAGGGTGTACTTGTGTTTCAGTCAGGCACTCTTCTTGCTCTCCACTCTTCTAATCAGCTGTTGAGGCGCTGGGGCAGGGCCTTTGCCCCTGATGTGATGTCTAATTGGACACTAAATTTGCCACCCAGTAGAGCAGAACATTAAAACCAGTCTAATTGGGTGCTGTAGGGTTATTAGCACTAGATTTTCCTGTGCTGCGAAGAAATGCCACACATGTCACATGTGTCTGGGTGAGATAGAGCAAATGCTGCGGAGGATCCCATCATTTATTTATAGGTGAGAAACTATACTTTTAAAGCACAGTCCTTCGGCACCTCAGCTCTAGCAGTCAAATATCCAGCTGAGAGAGACTTCAGCGGTACTGCTGTGAGTGTGCGTGTTGAATATACGCACTAAAATAGCTGCGCCTCCCTATCTGAGTGACTTTGGCCTGGTCTGTGACTCAGGAGGAGACCCTTTACTTCTTTTAATGAGCAGGAATCAACACATTCTCACTCACATGCGGTCACACTGATAGCCAAACCCCGTCTTGACTCATGTTTTCATGTGCTCAACACACACAGACTTGCACACACACTCATGCTGTCACAGGGAATAACAACTTGCCCCTCGGCAAAGTTCCTCTGTAAACATCTTGATGCTTTCAATGACTTCTTCCACTCAATTCCACTCAGACACTACAAACCCACGTACGTCCGCTGCGACTCCCTCGCTCAGCCCACTTACTCGATCGAATTAGTCAGCGCGTGTATGTGCGTGTTTAACACCTCGATCACCTTGGAAAATAAACAACAGCTACTGTAAGATTATAGCTATCCGCCCAGCACCAAATGATGAATAGGGCAATTCATGAAAAATGTATGCTGCAGCAAAAACCATGTGTTTCTCCCTCGCTCCCTCTCCTCATCTTTCTCTCCCTCTTCCTCAGTTTCCCCTAAGACTAGAATTACTGCACTCTCCTCATTATGGTACTGAGAGGAGGTGAGACTACTCTATCACACAATAATGCGTTATAATGCAGCGAGATGTTTCATTATGCAGCTGCGCTCCTCAGAGACTTCAGAGGGGCTTCGCGAAGAGGTCAGGCCACCGTGTGCACATCAGGAACGATTCCAGGAGTTCAGCTTCAGGAGATCCACAACTTCTTGGTTTAAGTGTGAGGTCACTTGTTTAAGTCGAGCTTGACTGGCAGTTCTTTTAAACAAATCAATTAAACTGCATCTGTTCGTCAGTCATATCAGTAGCAGTGGCTAACTTTTTAGTTTGTGGTTGTTTGCATTAGTTTGTCACTTTCTAGAGGGAAGAATAGCACTTAATGTAACAAACCTTTCTGAAATCCTGTTAAAAATATTGTTGAGATGATTCAGAGTGAAACAACCTTTACTTTTTGATGCCAAGCACCCCCAAATATGATGTAATTATCATGGCAATAATTAAAATATACCTGTAAAGACAAAGTGTATATATGTGGGCCTATATAATAACAAAGTAAATATATTTGAATGCATAATGGACCATTTATATTGCTAAAAGTAGTAATATTAATTGTTTGCTAAACATGTGAATTTCCAAATTAAAGCCCAAAATATTTTGTTTGTATTAAGCTTACTCTTTATTATCTTTTTATTTTTGTATGATGTACTTTTAAATGTTGTTTCACAGTAGTTTTGCAAAGAGTATTTCACAGAACTACTTATACAAAGGTGACAACAAAAGCACAATTGAAAATGTAAAAACGTAATATGCGTGTGTATTCATTGCTCAGTGTTAAAAACTTGAAAGCAAAAAAATCTTTTTTTTTGCAGACCACCTCCAGCTGCACTCCCAGTTTGAAAAACCCTGATCTATACTGCGGTTGATCCCCCATTACAATGTTTTGTGGGGCTGATGTGACAAATATATCTCCTAAATAAGGTCTAGATTCACCTATGTTGTACGACGCAGCCAAAACTTTAAAAAGCTCCACATTGGATTTGGTTACAAAAGATTGCACATGATGTAAAATACCTGGCTGTTCTGACAAAAACATTTAGATGACACGCAAATGGCTTTTCCAAGCAGTCTAAAAAATGTTTTCTCTGCAAGTCTTTTTTTTTTCATAATCTTCTTTGCGGGGACTATTTTATGAACTGTCTTCCTCGACTTCATGCAGCTACTTGAACTATGCATGAATCAGCCTTTAGATATCTTTTAGATGCATAAGTGTGAGTAACTGATGGAAAGCTGCTCTGGCATTAGCTGATGGCTGTTGGCATCCTCTTCTCTAGCCAGCTGGCCCTCGTCTATCATGGCCATCAGCAGACGACTGAGATTATTTCAACTCCTTCTCAGTAATAACTTTATTAGGAGTACTTCTGAAGTTTCCCCTCTTTTTCACTGCTATTCATCTTTCATTCTCTGTGCAAACACAATGACCCGTTCTTCTCAAACAGTTTTAATCATTGTTTAAACATTATATCAATGTTATTTAAGTATTCCAGTAGATTGCTGACGAGACAAAGAGCAGCTGGATAGATTCATCTCTCCGGGTGTCTCTGCGACAGATGGAAATGAAAGCGTGGCACCTTCGCTTTTGTTCTCCACAACTTATCTTGCCCTTAATCAGGTTTGCTTTGCTAATAAACCCAAGTGAAAAAGGAACACACGCAAGTCTCTAATGTCCTCAGGAATTTCACACAACCAGCGAGCATCTGGATCGCTCTCATCCATGAGGGGATTTTTCTCAGAGTGCTGTGTGAAGTGCTCTGCTAAGCCTCGATCAGAGATGCAGCTCACAGTCCACCTTTTAAGTATAATTAGAGGCAGGCGTATGCTTCAATTGAACTACACTACCGCTAACCTTCTAAGAGCCTGTAATGGGGTAGGAGAAGTCAACTGGTGTCAGTCACAGGAAAAAAGCAAGAAAGAGAGAGGAAACAGGGGGACATGGAGACAGCAGGATGTGTCCATCAGGATTAGTTTGCTTTCCATAGATGAAATGTTTCATATCATTCAGAGACAGATCAGTCTCTGGCAGGGAGACGCTGCTGACATCTGTAAGAATATCTACTGGCTACTATTGCGTTTCAGTCGCAGCATGCTTAATCTCTCCATTGACTGCATTAAGAAACTGAGCCAGAAAATTCAAAGGATAAAGCGTAAGGTTTGGTTTACTAAGGTGCAGTTTTGCTACTTAAATTGCAAGGCGTATGTTTGATTTTAATAATCCTTTTCAACTATACAGATGCACTACAGTTTTACAGCTGATCAGAAAAAATAACAATAAACAATAACCTTGATGACTCAATTTAAAACAGCTCTTATGTATGTTTTACAGAGAAAACATTTAATAAAAATGCTGTTTTTATACTGTAGAGTGACAGGGTTAAGAGGAGAGTATATGCATACTGTATTTGTGACAGGGTTAAGTAACGGCTGCTAAAAAAATCAGCTTTGCCATCACAGGATTAAATAACATTTTAAAAATGTATTAAAATAGAAAACAGTTCATTTTAATTTGCAAAAAGATTGAACAATATTACCGTTTATTGTATTTCTGGGGAAAAGTTCCCTTGGCGAGAATAAGAGACTATAAACATGGCACAATGTACTGTATAAATAAGAAGGGATTTTCAATATTTTTTTTATGTCCTATCCACCAGGGGTTTTCAAACTGGGGTCCTCCAGAAGGTTCTAAGGGGTACCCAAAAAATGTCAGAGAATAAAAAGACAAAGCAAAAATTAATAAAGTCTACCTAACAATCTAGTTGTTTTACTTCTAAATGTTTCTCTCCTCTTTTTTGCCGTACATACTTTCTAGAATTGTATGTTTGCTTGGTTTTTCTCACTAAACTCGCTCACTGGGGTTGTAATGCAGTGTTCTCAACGCAGTACGTAAGCTGCTTACATACATTTATTTTAAAAGTTGCTAATAAATATCATTTTTTATTGAAAATGTTCAAGTTTCAACAAGTTTATATATCCAACATTAAGCATAGCCAATTTAATAATATTTATCTAACCGTTCAATTTTTTTTTTTTTTCATATAGATGGATTTTAGGAAGGCAGTCCCTCAAAAAAAAATGTCATCATATTTGGGGGTCCTTGGCATCATAACGTTTGAAAACCCCTGCTATACACCATCCATTTAAACACTTATAAATGATTTATGATTAAGTCAGATTATCTACATGTTTAGGCATTTAGGTCTCACATAAATCTCGCAATCACCAGAGAGAGGTCACTCTCTGAAAGTCAAAAAGCTGTTCCATGATGAAGTCTTTAAACGCATGGCATGTATGTGCTCTGAGCACACACCGACTGCTTTCTAAAACAGGGACAAACAGATGTGTGTCAGTGCAGGGCTGGCGCTTTCCGTCTGTCCCCCTAACCCAGCCCTAAAGCACAGCTATGTCTTTGGACTTACATTCTTTGACTTTGCCCAACTATACCGCCTTCCTCCCTCCCTCATTTGTTCCCTATGGACCTGTTTTTCAGCTATTTCACTTCATGTTAAATTAATATTCTGGGATGAATATACTGTGCTGTATATGGCAGCATCTGTGGCATGCAATTGATCACCAAAAAATATCATTTAATCTCAATCTTCAGTTTGAACAAATAAAACAAAATGTATAATTATTAACTTATAAAGGAAGTCTATATAAGGCTAGTGCACAACGGTTGCCCCATATACTTCCATTGTGAGTGCATATACAGGTTTTTGCTTTGTTTTTACAACTAAGGTATGAACAACAATTATTCTCTGTGTTAATTGACAGAATCACACAGAGCCTAGAATATCCATTAAATCTCAATGTTTATTGCAGCGACTGTCTTTGTTAATTATTCTGTTTAGCACTCAGCTAACACAGATTCTCCGAGGGCATCATAAAGGAAGGATTTACCATGGACCTCTAAGAGGCAATTGATATATCTGTCTTTCTATTAGATTTCTGTTTACACAGAGTTTGAAATGCCGTTTGTGTCTCGTTGCTCTGGATATCATTTATAGACATTGTGGCTTTACCAATGAAATCAGTTTTATAGTATTTTCAATCAGGACACAGTTTCTGTCATTAAGTCTTTATAAGAGTTTTTTAAGCTTAGATTTCAACCAAGTTCAATTGCTTTTTAATGATCCTGAAATGATATCCCAACACAGCCAGCAACGGAAGTCCGGCCTCCCAGAGGAAGCTAATATTAAAAATAAAAAAAGATTAAAACGTGTTTCATCGAAATCCTCTCCAACAAATCCCACACACTCCCCGGGCACTAAGAGCTCACCCTTTAATAAGGCTGCCATGCAGGCTGTGTATGCTAAAGGTGGATTATTTGATATTAATATGCACCGGACGATCGTCACCATGGATTCAGAATAGCAGACTTTGTTTGCACATCGATATTAGACTCACCAGATTTAATCAAGAAGGTAAACAATGAATAGAAAAAGGATAGAGAATAAAAAAGGAGAGACAGGGCGACACAGAGTCATCTGTGTTGAGTGATGGGCAAGTCCTCTTGCATTTGACCGACAGAGACTTTATGCGACGACAAGACGCCATAGAAGCTCTGCAGTTTCTTTATTGCACTGGATGTGCCATCCAAAGCAAACTTTACTTCTGAATAAGGTACTGAATTGCATGCTGGCACAATATTTTCTGAACACTTCTCTAATGTTTCCTTATGGATTTATAAATATTAGTAGCATTCACAATAAGAAAAAAACATTTATATCCACAGCATACACTAGTAATTATGTAAAATTGGCTCGTTAATTTATAAGGCACAAACTTTGAATACAAATCAGTTCTTTCTAATTAACATCTTTTCATTAATCAGTAGTTCAAAGCTAAATGTCACTCACTCTTTTTACACTACTGGTTATATTAGGGTTGTGTGTGGGGAGAATGTTTTTGATGGTCAATATGAATCTGCAAATTTCAACCATTCACCTTTATCACACCTGGTCTCGGATGAATTGAAAAAGGATTGAGAAAAATGGCAGACTGAATATTCATGTGAGTCTGGGTTCATCTCATCTGCATCTTCTGATTATACTACTTGATATAAAGACTGACAGAACCATTCCATTAACAAAGTAAATTACTTTGGGGTGGCAGACAAAACGAAGAATAGTTTAAAACTTAGATGATTATTATTAGAAATTATTTATTTTAAAAAGTAATCATTTAATAAAGGTATTTAAAAGAAGATTACCACAATGGTTACAATTTTTTATATATATATTAATGCAACACTTACTAGAGGTGAGGTGGGTTAGTGAAGATGGTGGACAGATGGCCACAGGGTCGGTGCCAATCTGTCTCTCTCAATCCTCTCTCATCTACATCACCAGCCGTCTGCTCCTCTTACCTGAGTTATTGATTGTCTGCTCTCGACCTCTCAGACCTCAAGACATGGATATAGATGGAAATAGAAAACAGAAAGAGGGAAAAAAGGGGGGTAAAAGACATGAAAGTCCTAAGATGATTAAGAAAACAAATAGATGAAGAAAAACCAGACATGCATGTGAAGAGATTTATAAATGAGAACAGAAAGGATGTTAACCATTATACAGTTTTCTTAGTATTTGGACAATTTAGCCACATTTAAAAATATATGAATGTAACAAAATACCAAATCAAGCTGCATTTATTTCAAAGAAATATAGCACAAGCATACTTTTCAAGCAAACCATATTAGGAAACATTAGGGTATTTTGACACTTTTTGGTTGCCAAAACAATTGAATATGCCCACAAGTTTGGTTTGATATTTCGTTATCTTCTGAAACAACATTCATATAATTCAAGTGTGGCTTCAGTGTGCAAATATTTTGGTGTTCTTGTAACAGATGTGCCAAAGACTTCGTCCAAGAATCCTGAAGCTTTCATGGTGGCTGTCGAACTGCCATATCTCACTCTTTTCCATGGCCCTGTCGCATTTCTCTCCATTCTGTCTTGAACTGCACTCTGTCCATCATAATTAAAGAACACATTACAGTCTGTGGCTGACAAACCCACTGCCATTCAGCTCAAAAATGAAAACTAATGAGAGGGCTCCACTGTTTGCCTATATCCTACTGCATCCCTGAGGAGGGCTGGTCAACCTCTCCGGATGATGGAAAGCTCCAGATCTTTCTCTCTCTTTGGCTCAGAAAGTGGACACTGAAAGAGGAGGGCGAATTTCGGGCAATGTCACTCACGCCGCGCAGCACTCTTACACTGGCACATTCGGTAAACAATGAGTCCGATCAATAAGGAATGATTCTGGCAACAGCTGCCTCAGCACAAAACGGAAAACACAGCAGAATCATTCAATTTGAAGGAATTGACAGCTGTTTTCAAGATAGCTTCATATTCGCTGTTTCTTTATTGCATTTTCTTCCACCATTTGCTTTATCACTAAAATCATAAGCTGATATGGTCCTATAGAGATTTTAGTAGCTATCTATGCTGAAATTCAGAAGACCTGATTTGGTCAAATGTAATCAGTCCAATTCAACCTTTTGCAATCCTCAGTGTTGGCCTTATGTAACAATGGCGAGTGCAGAAC
Organism: Gobiocypris rarus; assembly: GCA_023029165.1. Classification (NCBI taxonomy): domain Eukaryota; kingdom Metazoa; phylum Chordata; class Actinopteri; order Cypriniformes; family Gobionidae; genus Gobiocypris; species Gobiocypris rarus. The sequence goes on along the minus strand of CM040934.1, from coordinate 22,133,452 downwards.
TTCACACCACAGCTCTTTTCACACTGCATGACTATCTGGGGTATCACTCAGCTGCTGCTGTGTTCACACTGCACGATGGATCGAGGACACCGGGTTTCACACTGCATGACTGTACAGTATGAAGACTCGCCTGACCGTTCGCTAAGACTCACCCCCTTTAGTTACTGTTGCTATATATGTCCGACAAGCCATGGCACCGCTCACACACCATACACGTTCTCAGAGAAAATACATTGCAGAGCGAAGAAGACACTGACAACACGACAGACAGGACAGAGCAAGTTACTTTTGATATGAAACAAAGTCTTGACTTTAAAATGTTGTCATTTTTAAAGACATTTAAACAATAAATACCGTTTTTGTGGCTCTTTAATGCGTTGTGATCGCTGTAGCGCCTCAGTTAAAGTTGCTCGTGAACCGATCATCTTATACATGAATGAGCACTAAAAGAAATGTTTCAACCGGGGAAAGACGTCAGTACACACCGTTTTTCAAGTTCAAGTCCACCAACGTTAATCTACTAAATCTCCTGAATGCTTTGTCGGACAAAGCGGCAGATTCGTCGATATGATTGCTGGTCAGCACTCGCTGCGAAGGGTGAAAAACAACACACGTGAGAAGTGACAAGGAAGCAACGCGAGATCACGCGCGCGCCAGACCCGAGTTCTTGCGCGAGACTGGAATTGTTATTAAAAATATAGACTGCAGAAAGCTTGCGGTCCAAATTGTAGGAAATGTTTGGAGTGCAAGGATAGTGTTCTGCCAAGAAAGTTGGAGGTAAATAAATCATTTGGCTGGTCAAGCAAATGTTTGTGCTTTGTTTTTGTTTGATATAATTGTAAATATCTATTAAAATACTGATATTTGTCATATATTAGAATGATGGTCTGTATCTTTAAGATCTATGTGCACTAAGCATTATGGGACCGGAAGTTATATGTATGAGATAAGCAGAAGAGAAGTAAAGTTGCCATGCAGAAAACTGTCAAGTGTGCGACTGATTTAATTCAGTAGAGTGTATGAGAGATATCCGAATACACTAAGAACAGGTATAGGTTACAACAATATTCTGGTTCATAACTCTTCCCCGAACTTCCCGCTGCCCTGTATCTTGCTCTCTCGTTGGCTACAGGTCATCGCCGATGTAATTTTCAGTCAGAACACATTTCACACAGCAGGATTTTGAATTGCCAATAGGTCCAGATATTTAGCATGCCAAATGAGCGTCGGCGATTCTCTCAGATCGCGTCTTTGATCATTCGCACTGCATGATTGTCACTCGCGTGAACGAGCATCGCAGAACCTGTCAGCGAGTCAAAATCGGGGCTAAAATAAGGCAGTATGAACTCGGCATAAGTTTACATATTTTGTTGGCTACTTACCTAATAAATAAGCATGAAATATTGATTGGTTTTAAATAGTTTGAAACGATTATATATATCACCCACATTTAATATACCTGGATATTCACAGTAAATTTTGATTTCTATGATCTACATAAGTGCATTTTAAGATGTTCTGAGGGCCAAAAAATAGATACAATAGATAACAAATGAAATTATGTTAATTTACAATATTTACATTTAATCTTATGCCTAATCTAAAGAAAACGGCTTTGCTAATATGTCTTGTTTGTTGATTAACTTACATTCTGAATGTAAATTAACTTACATCCTAAAAAGGGCCTAGTGACGCCCATGAGCTTGAGTAAAGTGTATTCAGCAGCAGCTGGTCAAACCAGCACTGCACCGCTACCCATTACACTTCAGCACTGCAAACTCATGTGTCTCTTCACAGCCACCGTACCACAGCCCAAACATCCATATGGCCTTGACCTCAGGGAATCCCCTCTGCCAGAGTATTTACAGGGTGTTTGTGTGGATGAACAAAATTAGACAGCTACACATGTGCATGCATATTCACAAACACCGGCCAACATTTCAATGGGACAGGTGGTTATATGTGCCTGGCTAATCAATCCAGCCATTTACTCAAGCAACACAAACATGCTATCTCTGTTCCAAAACCTAGAGAGCTGCCGCACTGTCTACATAAGCAGCTGCCTAACTGTGCTTTCACACCGCAGCAGGCGAGAGCATCAAAATTCGCTCTGGCCGTTCTGCCAACGACACTGTAGAAAGATTTGTGGACGCGCTAACGCTCTGAGATTGAATGCATGGTCTTTTTTTTAAACTGTATTTAAAGGGGCCGCAAAGCAAACAAGCATGTTGATTGGCAGACTGACCACAAGTAGGGTATAAGTTAACCTCATGAAATCGTTTAAACGTGAAAGTAAGAATAAATTGCATTCCCACTGAAAACCAAGCGTTCTAGTGCCTATAAATAGTGTTGCACTCCTTCTTAACAAATTTCAAATCACTATGAATTATTACGTTGTAAATTATAGGGTAACCCACACAGCAATGATCAACTTCTCCTCCATTTTGCTTAGGAACTAATGTTGTCGCAGTCACTCACTTCTGTTAAAATGAATCACAGATTTTGATGACATCATCGCAGACTTCACCTACTCATCAAATCGTCTATCCAATCAAATGCTCGGTAGAATCTGGAGCGCCTGCCCTCAATACATTATAAATAGACACTGATGCTGTGGCTGAAATCGGCCAGTTGTTCAAACATTTACTAATTTCTACATGGTGAAAAGCACATAGCATGCTATAGTTGCGATAGAAAACAATTCAGTGTAAATATGCTTTCAGTCGAGGCGAATGAAGTTTGGTTTCACATTAGTTTCACACGCCGCAGCGGCATGCACACACACACAACAACGGCTCTGGTCTAAAGTTAGAATAACAACACAAGAGCGCAGCGCGGATCATATGCTCAAGTCGGACAACAAAACATATCGGACCATTTGAATTCTGCAGAGAATGCTGTATTTCAAAGCGATATGGAGGAGATTATGATAAACTGTTAGAGGAAACTGGCTTTACCAAACAGAAAGGCTCTAGTCAAACTGTGGTACGTATTAACAAAACACTATTGGCTGTTTCAAAAAAGGGGAGGAGCTGCTAACAGCTGGAGCCATTTCAGGGGAAATTACTTTAACACATTTTAAATAATGCAGCGTGCTCTAAGGCACTTAAGTGGGCCTTTAAGCAGTTGATTTCAATAGTCTAATTGAATGAGGAAATACAGAAATCTCAAAAGCTCACATTTAAATGAAATATTTCAAATTAACAATATAATCTGACATGAACTGACCCATAAATGTTGTTCCTTAATTAGATTTTTTTTTTTAACCCAGCAACATATATTTAAGTTCGATAAAGCCAAAGCACATGTGCAGTCCCAAGCATAGGCTGTCTCATGTCACTGATTGATTCAATAGGAACTCAACTTCTAACAGCAGCTGCAGTCATTCAATTACTTTATCAATCAGCGATTTTTATTTAGAAGGCGGGACTTATGTTGCCCTTTAGCCCATTCACAATATGGGTCATAGGTCGCATTTGTCAGATTCATACGTCATCGAAAAGCAATCATTCTGAAGTAAGATAGAAATTATGTTAGCACATTTCACAATCCTGTTCTGCATGAACATAGTACAGGATGTACGTACTGTAGTAAAGAGACTAACTGGATTATAACTTTTGGATTTATAACTTAACCTACCCCTAGACTTAACCCATGTAGTTACCTAACACTCAGTCCTTTTGTGGGTAAGTACATTGCCATTCAAAAGTTGTCTTATGCTCACCAAGGCAGCATTTATTTCATTACAAATACAACAACAAAAGAACAGTAATATTGTGAAATATTATTAAAATGTAAAATAACTGTTTTCTATTGTAAAATATTTTAAAATGTAATTCATTCCTTTGATGCCAAATTGTCAGCATCATTACTCCAGTCATCACATGATCCTTCAGAAATCATTTGAATGTGATTATTTGCTTCTCAAGAAACATTTATGATTATTAGCAGTTGAAAACAGTTAATAAATGCTGTTCTTTTGAACTTTCTATTCATCAAAGAATCCTGAAAAAAAATTTGTTTTAAACAACAGTTTTCAACATTGATAATAATCATAATGATGCTGAAAATTAAGCTTTGCATCACAAGAATAAATTACATTTTAAATAGAAATAGAAAACAGTTATTTCACAGCAATGTAAGTTTAAAAAGTTTTGAAATTTACAAACTGAAAGTGCACATACTGTAAAGCAAGATTACAGTAATTTATGCTTCACGAGAAATGCTATTCAGAAATAAGACAGCCTCGTTGACGTTTGTGACTAACATAGAATCTTTGAAGGGTGCAGCTTTTAAAATGAGAGCAAAAGTAATATAAGTGAACAATTTTTATATATTCACAATCTTGACATTAGCATGTATCTAAGTTAATGATGCAATGTTTAGCTCACAAATACTTTTTAATAAACTAAAAAAACAAGACTTATTTAGCTGAAATGATTGCAAAATAAAGTTTTTTACAGAATTTGCCCTTTTTTCACTTCGTTCTAGCATTGCCTTTTTCACAAATGATAGATGTATTGATATCTTAAAATGTGGCTGAACTGGGTTAATAAAAGATTTCTGACACTAGTCAATGAGGTTCCTTGTTGTTTTGAATTTCTCAGAAAGAATTTGTCAGAATGTCTCCTTTTGTGTTCCACAAAATAAAGAAAGTCTTAAAGGTTTAGAACAACATAAAGGAACAGGACAATTTCCTTTCATACAAAAGGCAAAGCATTAGTTTGTTGGCATGCGTGAAAGCATCAGACTGTACATTTTACTTAACAGTCATTCGTGACCCTCCCCTTCCAGAACCCTGGTTCCCTCTACATTTCCACCAGTATTGCCAAAGAGTGCCAGCCACACTGTGTGGGAAGGACACACTTACACACACCAACTCTGCCACGCAAACTGGTGTTGATTATAATAGTGAATCGGGGTTTGCTCTAACACCTCGGCCTACAGAGTCTCTCCCTTGAGTCTGAAAAAATCCTTTCAAACAGAACTCTTAATTAGATGGAACAGAGGTCATCTAGAACCAGAACACAAGGACACACAAATACACACCCACGCAAACACCTCCTTCCTTCCTTCTTTCTCTTTAATAAATAACACAGACATTAGCACTTATCTGAAGCTGAACTTTCTGTCTGATAATGAACTGGAAAAGAAAAGTCAGCCCGTCACATTCATTGCTTTTGAAACATTTCACAGTTTGTTGTGAGCGAGTTCCAGGCTGTCAAGCTGCACATATTCATGCCTTTACTAGCTCGAAATTTAATTCACCAGAAAGATTACAGAAATCCTCTGCAATTTCCCTAACGCTGTTGTGTGGTACTTGAACAAATCCACACATATTAAATCCATCCATGTCTCAATCTTTTCCCTGCCTGCTCAGGTGAACGGTAACAGTTGTCATCAATTTAAAGCCAATCTGAATGTGTGTTTTTATGCATCCCAGAGTCTTATGTGCGCTTATGTGTTGGTGGATATCTGATACTTTCTGTTTAATGAGGGAGATTTAACCTTCGCAGAGGTTGCGGATTTTAAGTATCAGTGTCAGAAAAGGAGATTGGCACTAAATTTCATTCATTACCTTGGTGTGAACCGTACTGTTGAACGGCTTGTGTGTTCTCATCACGTGATTTGTTTTTAATAGCTGGAGAGAGCTATCTATATCTGCCATCCCAATGGAAGTTGCTTGGCTGGTGCAGGATCTCCCATTTTTTTGAGCCAATCACGTTACTTGCAAAAAATTTATTTTGTCTGAATAAATGGCTAATTGCAAATGGAGTAAGATTGCTTTTGGATCCAGTCAGTTAAAATATTCAGCATGCCAATCACCACAGTGTAACAGAATCATTCCAACCAGCTAAACCTTGACCGTCTGTGTCAGGCAGACATTATTTTCTGTTACTGAACCTCCTTCGTTTGTTTTCTCTCTCTCATGTAGGTACGAGCCAGCGCGATTGCTCAGGATGCCGATCAGAACTATGACTACGCCTCGAACAGTGTGATTCTGCATCTAGACGCTGGCGATGAAGTCTACATCAAACTGGATGGAGGCAAAGCCCACGGGGGCAACAACAACAAATACAGCACCTTCTCTGGCTTCATTCTTTACGCCGACTGAGCTTAAGAGAGAAGGAGCGGGAAAGAAAGAGATATAGCGAAAGGAAAAAGGAAGCAAAGGAAGGAGCATTCATCATCCCAGCGCTTTATTTTATCAGGATCTCTCCATTGCTTCAGCACACATTTTCACAGAAAGAGACTCAATGGAACAGGGTTCAGTAGCTTTTCTTCAAATCACCTTATTGATTGATAAAAGACAAGGAAATAAAGTGATAGAAGTGACGTCTTTCTCTTTCGATGTTGAAAGGGCATCTTTGCCTTTCTTGTTTTAAGACTCCAAGAGTGACTGGCAGAGATCTTTAACCTCACCATCATGTGCTTCTCCTCAGTAAAACTTTCTTTACCCACAGATATCTAATGTAAAAAAATATCCCTGGCACCCTGTGGAAAAAGTATTCATAGAATTGTAACGCTCATGTCCAATCTTATTTCTTCTTACCTCTACATTGGACACAGCACCCCCTGTTGGTTACTGTTGGTAAATGATTTCCATCTGCATATTTTCCAAATGTGTTGTACTCTGTTGGGACTGCAGTAGCTGATGAGCATTGCGAATGAATGTCATACCTTAAAAGCACTTGATACTTAATTTAAACAATTGATACTCTGCTACCCCTTCTTCCCATGACTCCTTTCCTCCCCTGTCAATTAGCACTCGACCCTAAACTCCCTCCTCTCAGCCAACTCCTGCCCCTCTGCGCTCTTGCGGAAACTGCAGACGACTTTCTCTTTCTTATGAACATGAGTGACAGTAAATTATGACTTAAAGGACACTTATATTTTAGTATTAGTTAACTTACTGTAGAATAAATGGAGAGCCTTTGATGGACAAAACACTGATATATTTTTTTCTTAAGCTAAATTAAAAAAAGTTAAAGAGTTTGGCAAATATTAGATGGTATTTTGCATTATAAAAACCACCAAATCTACAGTAATACTACTTTATAGCAACTATTTCATTTTTGCTTGAGTTGTCATAATAACCTGAACATTACGGTGAAATACAGAAGTCAGAAGTGTTTGTTAAAAAAAGTTTTGATTTTCATGAGGGGTGAGGGATGCATATCTGGGGAGAGTTGAGGTGCTGTTGAGGGGCTTCACTCAATCATTCCTGCTAACAAATGCAACCACATTCAGTGAGAACCTTTATTTTTATTTATTTTATTCTGATAGGATGAATGAATGTGTGTAAATGAGGTTTGTTTGTAAACGTGTGTGCGCGCGTGTGTGTGTGGTGTCAGTACCAACACCAGAGCATGAACTATATTTTGTCTTTGCCACATTATTGGTTTGAGAAATGTTCTATGCTTTAGCTGGTCAAAGATGTGATATAGAACCAATGAGATTGCATCAGACACGTTTAGCTAAGCCTCTACAGAGAAGCTATAAAAGAAACAATAAAGCTGTAAATTAAATAAATATATGTTTGTCAGTCCTACTCTATCTTTTGGAAATGTTGAATAAATTTAAATAACAAATGGGATATTTGAAGTCATTTGTGGTGTAATGATTTATTTTTTTATTTTTTTTTGCCAATGCAAGAAAACTGTTTTTGGGAAATAGAAGCCCATTTGCGTAAATCTTCCAATTTAGCTAATATTTCATATTATGGGACATTTAATACATGCTCTAGTCATTTGAAATGACATCAGAATAAATAGTAAGGCAACAAAGATTCACATTTATGCCTCTGTTTCTTTACTGTCCATGGATTCCTCCCTCCCATCCCTCTATTTTTATCTCGTACCTGTCATCTGGCCTGACTCACATAAACACACACAGCTGTAGACTTAACAAAAGCTTTCATTAAGTGTACCTCATTGCTTGATTCACGTTGTCACCTCTGGTGCATCTTCAGACACTTCCTTCCAGAGGACACACAGCCAGGGCTGTTTTTTTTAGCAGTCACTCCCACTGAGACAGAGAGAGAAAGAGAGAAATGTTGGCATGTATTTGCAAAATATGCTGACAGCATCTGCAAGATGATTATCTTTAAAAAATTATAATAAAATAAAAATAAAAGAGGCGTCATAAAAATAGCAGTTTATTTTATATATTTCACAAGAAAAATGTATTTAAAGATGTCCCCTTGTTCAAAAGTGTACTTGCAGTAATACTTGTTTTGTGCTGAGCAGTGAAAATTTGATTTTTAGAGATATAAGATACAGCCTTGAAAAGGCTATGGAGAGGGGTATACAAATGAAAATGTTTGTACATATAAGCAGCTTCTTCTGGGTACTATTCAATTAAAACATACAACCCGAATTCCGGAAAAGTTGGGACGTTTTTTAAAATTTGAATAAAATGGAAACTAAAAGACTTTCAAATCACATGACACAATATTTTATTCTCAATAGAACATAGATAACATAACAAATGTTTAAACAGATAAATTTTACACTTTTATCCACTAATTGAGCTCACTTCAAACTTGACGCCTGCTACAGGTCTCATAAAAGTTGGGACGGGAGCAACAAATGGCTGAAAAGCAAGAAAATGTTGATTCAGCTGGGAGAACATCTAGCAACTAATTAATTGATAACATGATTAGCTATAAAAGGGATTTCTTAGAGAGGCAGAGTCTCTCAGAAGTAAAGATGGGCAGAGGCTGTGAAATCTGAGAAAAAAGTGCGTAAAAAGATTGTGGAATACTTTAAAAACAATGTTCCTCAACGTCAAATTGCAAAGGCTTTGCGAATCTCATCATCTACAGTGCATAACATCCTCAAACGATTCAGAGAAACTGGAGAAATCTCCAATCTCGGATTGTGTCAATGACATTACTAAATGGCCCCAAGAATACTTCCAGAAACCACTGTCGGTAAACACAATCCGCCGTAACATCTGCAGATGCCAACTAAATCTCTATCATGCAAAAAGGGAGCCATATGTGAACATGGTCCAGAAGCGCTGTCATGTCCTGCGGGTCAAGGCTCATTTAAAAAGGACTGTTTCAAAGTGGAAAAGTGTTCTATGGTTAGATGAGTCCAAATTTGACATTCTTGTAGGAAATCATGGACACTGTGTCCTCCGGGCTAAAGATGCAGGAGACATTACAGCGTGTTATCAGCGTTCAGTTCAAAAGCCAGCATATCTGATGGTATGGGGGTGCATAAGTGCATACGGTATGGGCAGCTTGCATGTTTTGGAAGGCACTATGAATGCTAAAAGGTTTATAAAGATTTTAGAGCAACATATAATCTCCTCCAGAAGCCATCTATTTCAGGGAAGGCCTTGTGTATTTGTGCAGGACAATGCAAAACCACATACTGCAGCTATTACAACAGCATGTAGAGTCCGGATGCTGAATTGGCCAGATCTTTCGCCTATAGAGAACATTTGGTGCATAATTAAACAAAAAAGTACGTCAAAGACGACCACAAACTCTTCAGTAGCTGGAAACCTATATCAGGCAAGAATGGGACCAAATTCCAACACCACCAGAAACTCATAACCTTATAACCTTGATGCCCAGACGTCTCCAAACTGTTTTAAAAAGAAGAGGAGATGCTACACATGCCCCGGTCCCAACTTTTATGAGACCTGTAGCAGGCATCAAGTTTGAAATGAGCTCAATTGATAAAAGTATAAAATTTCTCTGTTTAAACATTTATGTTATCTATGTTCTTTTGTGAATAAAATATTGGCTCAGTCTTTTAGTTTTTATTTTATTCAAATTAAAAAAAATGTACCAACTTTTCTGGAATTCGGGTTGTATTTGTTAAATCATGTCATACAATTTAATTTAATCAATTATTTAATTTATTACCAAATCTTTTATATATATACATATTATCTCTTACAGTTTTTTTTGGATTGCTTAAGCATGATTTTCAAAACAGGGCCCGTGTTTTCAAAACAATACACACAATTAGCACACCCAATTAGCAAAACACTACAGATCCTTTGCACAATTAAACACTCTTGTAAAAACTATACACTTCTGTTTCAAAACTACACTTTGTTACCATATGAAACACACACGTTTCACATTAACATACTCTGTTTGCACGAGTTACACTCTGCTGTGATAAACCTAAAACACTTTTAGCACTTCTACTTCCCTATGATTAGAGTAGGCTACCATCAACAAAGTACAAATATAATGTAAAGTCACCAAACACCACACAAGACCAATGTTGCAGACTGAAGAAACTAATTTATTTGTCAACACGCCCAAAATGTTGACATGGAGATCCAGAATACTGTAACAAAATGTCACTTCACATATTGTACTGTAAGTTCAAGGAACAAAAAAAACTATACATCGTCACTTCGCCTAGCTGGATCTGGCCAGAGAATTTCATCAACATCGCAGGCAATGTTGTCATTGGCAAGACACCTTGGAAAGAAACGTCTTGAATGACGAATCCATCCTTGCATTGCTGCAACCTCCATCTGGTCACAGGCCTCCTCCATGGCTTGGATGCTTGGAGACGGAGATCATATACCTTCCACCGCCATGCCGAGAAAAACTCTTCTATAGGGTTGAGGAATGGAGAAAATGGTGGAAGATATAGGATAGTGAAATGTGGATGTTGCTGAAACCAGTTCTGAACCAGAGCAGAGCGGTGGAAAGACACATTGTCCCAGACAACAATGTATTGCATATGATCAATTTGATTAGCTGCTGTTATGTTGTGCAATTGGTCCAAGAATGTAAGTATGAGTGCTGTGTTGTAAGGGCCCATATGGGCATGACGGTGGAGGACCCCATTTTGTGTAATGGCTGCAGAGAGTGTTATATTACCCCCACGTTGCCCGGGGACATTGACTATAGCCCTTTGGCCAATGATGTTTCTTCCCGCCTTCGTGTTCTCAAAACCAGCCTCATCTACGTAAATGAACTCATGCAGGATCCCCTCTCCATCCATTCGTAAAACTCTCTGAAGAACAGTGTCAGGCAAAATTGTATAGTTCAGTGTAGATCTAGTATACATAGTACAGTACAGTAAAATAATATGAGACAGTATGCAACATCACACTGCTATAGTGAATACATACCTCTGCATAATCATGCAGTCGCTTCACCCTTTCGGAATTGCGCTCGAAAGGCACTTGATAAATTTGCTTCATTTGAATATGTTTTTTTAGGATGCGTGCCAGTGTTGATGTTGAGACCTGATGGATATCGTTGAAAGTGGCATGGGTTTTGACAATGTTAGCTTGGAGCTGCTTGAGTGTTATAGCATTGTTGGCCAAAACCATGTTTACAATCTCCTCTCTTGCTGTTCTGTGAACATAGGAGGCCTTCCCTTGTCGCTCCTGACCCTCAATCCTATATATAAAAACAAATCCATACAATAGTACAGTAATTTTACAGGAAAAGGTAACAGAAGTGCTGATAGTGCATAGAATACAGTACTGTAAGCAGTTACTGAAACCGTGCAGATGTTTGTGATATGATGATATTTTTACAGTACCTATTTTCCAGTCGAAATGTTCTTATCACACTTGCCACTGTGTATCGGCTTAGATTTGGCTGTACTCGCAGTCCAGCCTCTCTCAGCGTCAGTCCGTGGTTGACAACGTGATCAACCAGTGTTGCACGGATCTCATTTGTGAGATTCGGTCCTCTTTGAGCACCTTCTTGTCTTCCTCTTCCTCTACCTCTACCTCTACCTCTTCCTCTGCCTCTGCCTCCAGCATGGCCTCCATCTCTTCCTCTGTTGATTCCTCCTCCTCCTCGTCGTCTTACTCTTTCTCTGACTCTTTCCATTGTGCTTGTAGACTGAGGAACTCACCTGCTGCTTTTATAGTGCTTATACACCTGATTGGTGTGTCTACAATTGAACAAGTGTTTGCACACCTAATGACTGTTTTGAACCAATTGGTTGGACGGTGCGGTAATTTGACAGTCAGTGCTTTGGTAGTGCAAAGAAGTGACTTCATGATAGATTTTTGTGTGTAATGTATGTTAAGTGTGTTTAGTGTTTTGCAAATCACTGTGTGTAGAGTTTTGCAACAAGTGTGAGGTTGACGATGTGCTTATAGTTGTGCAAATATGGGCTGATGTTTTGCTTCTTGAGTGTAAGGTTTTGCTAATAGTGTACTACTTTTAATTTTAGTGTGTAAGCAATCCAAAAAAACTGTAATATAGAAAATTCTAAACATAAAATTCTGAAAGGGGTATGTAAAATTATAAGCACACATGAAAATCATTAAATATTTTCATATGATGTGAATGGAGATTGTAAATTCCATAAAACCAATTCACATGTTTTGTTCTTTTTGTTCTGGTTCTCTTGAGTGCTGAGTCTTTTCTCATTCTTAACTCTCTTTATTGAATTTACAGATGTCACATGCCTGTCCTGTCTTGTGTGCACATGTGGGTTTGTTAGTGTGGCCATGTGCCTCTGTCATTGTCAGATCCCACCCCCTTATCTCGTTATTGGTTAATTTGCCCCACCTGTGTTTGCCTCACTCCTGCTTGATTTCTCCCCTTTATAAGCTCCTGTGTGTTTGCAGTCCTTGTCGGATCGTTGTATTGTCTCGTCTCCCAGTCCCCGTGTCGGTATGTTCAGTTTATATGTATTTCTAGTTTATGTATTCTTCCCCTCGTGGGTTTTGTTTTGTAGTTTGAGTTTGTTTTGTTTGTAATTAAATTCTTTTTCTCACTGCACTTGAGTCCTCGCCCTGTTTACACCTTCTTCACCATCCCGTAACGTGACAGAGGCACATGGCCACACTAACAAACCCACATGTGCACACAAGACAGGACAGGCATGTGACAGATGCCTGACAATATCATGGGTTAGAAGACCCTTTATTCTCCCTCAATTTCTCTCACTCCAAACGAATTGGTGCTATTCACACACACCATGTACTTGAGCATCTCTAGGGAGCCACTGGAAAACAAGATAAAACAACAGCAACAGACATCCTGTGCTGTTCTCTTTCCTTTATGAGCTCTAACCTTCCAGAGCTTCGACACCTCCAGACTATTGTCCTGGGATCTGTCCTGCTCCAAAATGCCATCAAAGAGCTTCTGTGTTTAGTCTGATCACAGAGCAGTTTAAAACTGTCAGACAGACAGCAATCCAGCTCAGAGGAATTCAGCACACCTGTCTGACAGGAACTGAAGGATTTACTGATTCCAGGTCTATAGTTACACAAGAAGTCATGCTTTATCAAAATAGGTGACTTTTAGTTAGACAATATTTTAGTAATACACGAGAACAAGTACAACTATAATTAGAATTGTGCTCTGGTTCTTATTATTTAAAAATAATAGATTAACATTAATAACAAGAAAGAAAGAAAGAAAGAAAGAAAAAGAAAGAAAGAGTCCTACACTGAACAAGTTTCACAGACACTATGAACAGAAATGGAATAATGAGGCCATAAACAAAAGGGGTGGTTTGGCACTGCAAGGACGATCAGCTGTACTTCCTATCTCCATGTTGCACTGTCTTATGTGTCTTACATTATGGACATTGCAGTTTATTGCTTTGTTCACATCTGCAGTCCTCATGCCTCCCTAGCAGGTCTATGGTATGTTCACGCAGGTGATCAGGGACCCAGGGCATCTTTCTCCTGTTGTTTTTCAGAGTTGGTAGAAAGGTCTCTTTAACATCCTAACTTATTGTAGTTGTAACTGTAATTGTCTACCACCTGTAAACTGTTAGTGTCTTAAGGACGCTTCCACAGGTGGATGTGCAAAATAATTTTGTGGTTCATTGAAAAAGCATGAAAACATCTTGGTTACTATTGTAACCCTTGTTCCCAGATGGAGGAAATTGTGTTGAAATACGGACTCTAGGGTTTCTCATTCAGGGCTCGAGAGGAAGATCACCCCGAAGGAGAACCCACTCGCAGCATCATAAGGTGGGCTTATGCCTTCTGATGCAGATGACTTGTCTGTGATGCAGACAAGGAGATCTGAATTCTTGAAATCTTGAAAGGCACCTTTCTCTGCCAGATCACGTTCCACAGGTGGAGCGTCCGTTTGCGTTTCTGTATGCCCGGAAAATGCAGCCACCTGATGGAATTGGCTGAGGCTCCCGCTTGTAAGTTTACCTTGTCTCTCACGGCGAGGACTTACAATGCCACTGACCAGCCCACCTCCACCTTGCGCACTATGGCAATGGGTAGTCCTAACCTGGAGGTAATGCAGGAACTACGAAGGTTACGGCACAGGTCTTGGTTCAGGCAATGTCCACGTTAGTGTCACAACTCACCCACCATCTCCTTCTCTGGAGTCAGCAGCAACTGAAGTCACTGCACGCCACTCAAGTCAAGTCACCTTTATTTATATAGCGTTTTTTTTACAATACATAGTTTAAAAGCAGCTTTATAGTGGTAACAACAAAATTTGATTTGACTGGACAGCCGCTCTGGAGAAAACAGTGATTTCATTGTCCAGCTCAGTTCAATTCTTATGTGGTGTCAATGCAGGCAGATCGGTAATATAGTTGAATATTTAGTGTCCCCAATGAAGCAAACCAAAAGCCATAAACGATAGAGGCAATGGTGGCAAGGAACCAAAACCTCAGGTTACAGAATAGAGAAAAAACCTTGGGGAAACCAGGCTCAGTTGGAGGGCCAGTTATCCTCTGGCCAACAAATTACAATACATAGTTTAAAAGCAGGTTTATAGTGGTAACAACAAAATTTGATTTGACTGGACAGCCGCTCTGGAGAAAACAGTGATTTCATTGTCCAGCTCAGTTCAATTCTTATGTGGTGTCAATGCAGGCAGATCGGTAATATAGTTGAATATTTAGTGTCCCCAATGAAGCAAACCAAAAGCCATAAACGATAGAGGCAATGGTGGCAAGGAACCAAAACCTCAGGTTACAGAATAGAGAAAAAAACCTTGGGGGAAACCAGGCTCAGTTGGAGGGCCAGTTATCCTCTGGCCAACAAATGAACAGTGTATGATTATGATTCAGGCAACAATACAGGTCATAAATCAGATTAGATCAGAACATTCAGAATATTTTTCCAGTTCCATGTGGTTGAAGATTGGAGTCATCACGCTGGAGACGTGCTTGTTGAGGATCAGTGCCACTGGCTATCGTGTTAAGGAGGTTGTTTAGGAGTCTAGTTGACGCAATCTCTGCAGACACTTTGGGGGTGAGGTGTGGTTGCATCTAGGCACAGGTCCACCATCTGATCTGGATATGGCCTGGAACAGGTAGACCTGTTCGCTTCCCAGGAATCCTAGATGGGTAGATACCATCACTCAGGCCAGAGCACCCTCTACCAAGTAGCTCTATGCCTTGAAATGGTGCCTCTTCACTACATGGTGTGCTTCCAGGGGGGAAGACCCGGAGTTGTGATGTCGAGTCTTTTCTTTCCTTTCTTCAGTAGGGCCTGGAGAGGCACCTTTCGGCCTCCACCGTTTAAGTGTACATGGTTGCAATAGTTTGCATGGTTGCACACTGTGATTAGCTGGTAGCTCCTTAGGAAAGCATGACCTGATATTTAGGTTTCTGAGTGGTACAGAGAGACTAAAACCTTCTAGACCTCACCTCATCCCCTCTTGGGATCTCTGTGGTCCTTCTTTAGGCCCTACAAGATCCCTTACTAAGAAGACTGTCCTCCTGATTGCTCTCACCTCCATTAAAAGGGTGGGGGACATACAAGACTTCTCCGTTAGTGAATCAGAAGAAGCCTGCGGCTTGAGTGACCTCTCTCTAGAAGACGTGAGTAGGTCCTCTTGACTGGGAGACCTGGGGCCATTACCCTGGGCGTTGGTAGGTTGCGAGTTAGTATAGCTACACTTCCTGTAGGATGTGGAAGCTTGGCTGCATTTGCACCGCCATACCTCGCGACAGTTCAAATTGTGGTGTTTAGTATAAGCGCCCGTAGTGTTGGTATTTCAGCATGTCAAAAGTGACAGACAGAAAGGAAACGTCTGGGTTACTAGTGTAACCCTTGTTCCCTGATGGAGGAAACAGAGATGTTGTGTCCCCCCTGCCACAACTTGAACTGCCTCTGATGACTTTAGATATATACTCTCTTAATTTGGGTAAATTATGGTTGGATAAACTGTTGCCAAACATATAACTTGCTAGAAACATAAAATAACAGCAATAATGATCCAATCATTGACTCTTAAGCCTTTGCCAAATTAAATCATAAACAGGCAGATAAAATCAGATCAGTTAGAGACACTACAATTAAAAACTGAATGTGTCTGTTCAATATATTGTGAGTGAGCCGATTGAGTGCCTCAAACGCAGCAGGAGTCAGATTACGTCTAGGTTACGGATGTAACCCTCGTTCCCTGAGGAGGAAGCGGAGGCGTAACGTTAGTGACTAATGAATGGGGTTTCGCTTAGAAGCCTATCATCTTGAGCTTAGAGAAAAGCGCCCAATGGCGTGCCAATGCCAAGGGCATGCGGAATTTGCCTACGTAACTCCGCCTCACCGCGTGAGTATATAAGGAGTGCGTGGCAATATCGCATTATGTTACCTGCTTGAGGAGCCAAGACTGAACTCCTGCGTTCCAGGTAGCACAGCTGATGTGGCAGCGGGGCGTTCGTCTCCGTTCCCTCCTCAGGGAAGCGAGGTTACATCCGTAACGAGGCGTTCCCTTCGTTCAGTCACTCTGACGTAACGTTAGTGACTAACGAATGGGGGTCCAATCTAATCCCGCCACTCAGCTGTCTTCCAGTGCCCTGCGCAAGTGCGAGTTCCCTGTCGTAAGGCAGTGCAGACGAAGCACTCCCACTTATCACAGGAATACCAAGGTACACTGGGAAGCATATCCCAGTGAGGAAATGCCAAGATGCCTACCCGTAGGGAGGACTTAGAGTACACATATGACCCGCAAGGGTTGCATATGGAAAACTCTAGGGTACCAGCCGAAGGTGGATTTTTAACCCTAGGGATGGCCGGGACATGCCAAGGAAGAAACCCGCTCACTGCGGAGGCTTACAGTGAAATACACGTGTGGGGGTCGCGGAGGAACCATGCACACGGGCACCTGGCCGGACACGAGGGTCTGGGCTCGCTAGAGGGCAGACACACAGGCATCGGCGTAAGCAGTGCTGGAGGAACTCAGGGCTCTCGGGGAGCTCACCTGAGGAATATCGCACGTATCCAGTCCGAGAGTGGAATGGCGAGCAAGCGAAGACACCTGAGCCTGGCCCATTACCGGCCTCGGGGCGAGTACATAATCGGACACTGGCTCCACTCGGAGATTATAGAATCTGGCGAATGTGTTAGGTGTCGCCCAGCCTGCAGCTCTGCAGATGTCTGTTAGCGGCGCCATGCGCTAAAGCCCAAGAGGAGGCGACACTCCGAGTGGAGTGAGCCCGCACCCCAAGGGGACATGGTCGACCTTGCTGCTGGTAAGCCAAAACAATGGTGTCTACTAACCAGTGAGACAGCCTTTGCTTTGAGAGAGCACTTCCGCTCCACCACCATAACAGACAAAGAGCTGGTCTGAGGTCCTGAAACACTGCGTCATGTCTCGTGGCGCGGAGCGCGTACTGACAGAGCAGTGCCAAGGCTGGTCTGCCCCTCCACGGGCAGCGCTTGCAGGTTCACCACCTGGTCTCTGAGCGGAGTGGTGGGAACCTTGGGCACATATCCAGGCCGGGTCTCAGGATCACGTGAGAATTAGCCGGCCCGAACTCCAGGCACGCCGTCAACCGAAAATGCCTGCAGGTCCCGACCCTCTTGACGGAGGCCAATGCGGTCAGCAGAGCCGTCTTCATTGACAGGAACTTAATATCAACCGACCGCAAAGGCTCAAAGGAGGCCTCTGCAGAGCACCTAAAACTACTGAGAGGTCCCAAGAGGGTACGAGAGGAGAGCGAGGAGGATTCAGTCTCTCGCCCCCTCAGGAACCTGATGATCAGGTCGTGCTGACTTACCTTCTTGTTCTCCAAGAGATCGTGGTAGGCAGATATAGCGGCCACATAGACTTTGAGGGTGGAGGGAGACAGCCTTCGCTCCAGCCCTTCTTGGAGAAAGCGATAGCACGGACCCGATCGGGCATTTCCAGGGTCTTCTTGGCGGGAAGAGCACCAGGTGACGAAGAGGTTCCACTTCAACGCATAGGCATGCCGAGTGGACTCTGCCCTAGCGGAAGTGATGGTGGCGACCACCGTGGGTGGCAGGCCACTCAAACCTGCCGCGTCCCATCCAGGAGCCACACGTGAGGCTCCATAGATCGGGACGCGGGTGCCAACGGTGCCCGTCTCTGAGTGAGGAGGTCCGGTCTCAGAGGAATAGGCCAGGAGGGCTGTCGCAAGGAGTAAGAGTTCGGGAACCAGGTCGGCTGTGCCAGAAAGGCGACCAAAGGACCTGCTCCTTGTCCTCCTGATCTTGCACAAGAGCTGTGCGAGTAGGCTCACTGGGGAAAGCATGCTGCGTAGGCCCTGCGCCAGCTGTGCGCCAGTGCATCCGTGCAGCGTGCCTCGGTCAGGGAATAAAACAGGCTGCAGTGGGAAGAGTCGTGGGAGGCAAACAGATCTACCTGCGCGTCCCCGAACTGTTCCCAGATCAGCTGGACCGACTGGGGATGGAGTCTCCATTCTCCCGGGAGAGGCTGAAACGCGAGCTCGTCGGCTGCGAGGTTCAGGACTCCCGGAATATGGACAGCACGAAGGGACCTCAGGCGCTTCTGACTCCATAGAACGAGATGGCGGGCGAGTTGAGACATACGGCGGGAGCGTGACCGCCCTGGTGGTTGATGCGCTACTACGGCCGTGTTGTCTGTCCGGACAAGCACATGTTGACCCTTCAGCAACGCTCGGAAGCGGTGCAGGGCGAACCGTACTGCCAGCAACTCGAGGCAATTGACATGCAGGAGGCGCTGGGGTCCTGTCCAGGAGCCCGCGGCTGCTTGCCCATTGCACATGGCACCCCAACCCGTGGCAGAGGCATCCGTCGACACGACAACATGCCTGGAAACTCGTTCTAAGGGCACACCGCCCGTAGAAAACTGAGGTTCGACCACGGGTGAGCGTCTGTAAGCAGGCCCGAGTCACTTGAACCCGGGCGTGCCAGACTGCCATGCCCATCTCGGGACTCGATCGCGAAGCCAATGCTGAAGCGGTCTCATATGAAGCAATCGGCGGCGTCACCGGCTGCAGATGCCATATGCCCCAGGAGCCTCTGAAACCGTTTCAGTGGGACCGCATTCTTGCTCTCGACATGACGGAGGCAAGTCAGCAGAGACTGCGCGCTCGCTCGAAAGCTGCGTGCACATGGCGACCAGTCGATGTCCATACCGAGAAAAGAGATCCTCTGCACTGGGCAGAGTTTGCTCTTCTCCCAGTTGACCCGAAGGCCCAGACGGGCTAGGTGTTGGAGCACCCGATCTCTGTGTCCGCAAACCTGCTCTCGAGAGTGGCCCAGTATGAGCCAGTCGTCGAGATAGTTCAGGATGCGAACCCCGTGCTGCCATAGGGGCGCAAGAGCTGCCTCGGCTATCTTCGTAAAGACGCAAGGGGACAGAGACAGCCCGAATGGGAGGACCGCGTACTGATATGCCCGCCCCTCGAAAGCAAACCGTAGGAACGGTCTGTGTCGAGGAAGGATGGAGACATGGAAGTAGGCGTCCTTCAGGTCGATCGCTGCAAACCAATCGTGAGCGACGCGCGTTGAAAAGGCGTTTCGCAGTCAACATCCTGAACGGAAGCCGGTGAAGGGATCGGTTCAAGATGCGAAGGTCCAAGATTGGTCGTAACCCACCGGTTTTCTTGGGTACAATGAAGTAGGGGCTGTAAAACCCCGACTCCATTTCGGCCGGAGGGACAGGCTCGATCGCACCCTTCGCCAGCAGGGTGGCAATCTCCGCACGCATGACGGGGGCGTTGGCCCTGATCATGGTCTGGCGGACTCCCCTGAAGCGGGGAGGAGCCTGCGCGAACTGAATCGCGTAGCCGAGCCTGACAGTCCGCGCGACCCAGCGGGACAGTCCCGGAAGCTGAAGCCAGGCTCCCAGGAACTGCACCAGCGGGGTCATAGGGACGGCAGACGTACCCAGGGTGGGGCAGCGAGGCAGCGTTACCGGCCCGGACATGGGAGGCGGTTGGGCGTCCCGGTGTGGGGGCACGGTTAACGGCTGCGTCCTGACAGAGGAGACCAGGGAAGGACGCCGCGTTCGCTGGGGTCTGCTCTGAGAGGAGGCTGGCGACAGAGAGGGATGCGAGTGGCGGGACCCGAGGGTGGCGCACACCGTCATCACCGGTCTCTGGGGGCTCAGGGATGGGGATATCAGTTCTCTCTTTAACCACATTAGGGTGCTGCTGACCCGGGGGCCAGCAGCTGAACAAAAATTCTCCCCGGCCCTCCACCGGGAAGGAGCGCCCTGCTGCCGTCTCCTGTGGAGAACTGCCCATCCCTGAGCCGTCCGCATCAGGGCGCCGCTTAGCCTGGCGTTTCTTCGCGGGCTGCGGGCTGGAGCGGACTGGGACGCCTTCCTGCGGTCACCTCTGCGCGGCCCGGGTGGAGGCTGCTGTTTGGGTGGCGCGGAGGTTGAGGAACCGCAGGAGGGCGTCCTCGGCGCGAGCAGGCTGAGGCAACTGCGCGGCGGTGGGGTGAAGACAGCAGCTGACCGCCGGGGCAGAATGTGTTTTATCGCCTCAGTCTGCTTCTGAGCGGCCGAGAACTGTTGGGCGTTCTCAACCGCCCGAATAGCCCATCCTGGGATATGGGCGCGTCGAGGAAAGCGGGTTCGCTCGCCGTCGCGCGCAGTGAGCCATAGGTGTCTGTCCTGGACCACATTAGTGGACATCACCTGACCCAGGAGCGCGGTCACCTTCGTCGCCGGAGAGCGAGGTCGGTGGCGCACGCAACTCATTGCTGAGTCCTGGATCAGCCCCACCCTCGTGCATGTCACACAGCAACTTGGCTTGGTAAGCCTGGAGAGTTGCCATGGCATGCAAAGAAGCGGCCTGCCCGCAGCTCTATAGGTCTTCGCCACCAGAGATGACGAAAACCTACAGGCCTTGGAGGGGTGCTTTGGGTCACCGCGCCAGGTCGAAGCACTCTGCGGACACAGTTGCATCGCAACAGAGCGTTCGACTGGGGGAACCCCAGTGTACCCACGAGCCGCGGCTCCATCAAGAAGCGGTGAAGGCGGAAGAGTTCGCCGACCGGTCACGGGAAGACAACGGGTTCTTCCAGGACCGCGCGATCTCCTCATGCACCTCGGGGAAGAAAGGAATTGGAGGGGCGGACGGACGGGTGTCCGCACGCCGCCCAAAACCAATCATCCAGCCGCGAACGCTCAGGTCGGCGGAGGGTTCCACTCAACCCAGCGCTGCGGCTGCCGAGACAGCATGGCTGTCAACTCTGGAGTCCGACTTCGGCCAATGCCGGCGCGCCAGCGGCGCGCCGCGCGGCGAATCATCATCCTCAGATGAATCCAGCCCACCTTGTGATGCGGCGATAGACATCACTTCATCCTCCGCCGCCTCAAACACCACAGTCGGGACGGCAGGAGCGGCCCGATGTAGATGCCTGAGCGGACCGGGTCAGGTGCATAAGAGAGGGGTGCGGGCCGAGGCATCAGCGTCGGCGCTTTGTTCCACACCGTCACTCTCAGGTCACCCTGGCCACCAGCCAAAGTGCCGCCTCCCGTGGAACCGCGGGATTGGGGTGTGGCAGAGGGGACTCGCTCCGGCATCCGCACGGAGTTCACGGAGTCTCGACCGTAACACCGAGATGACCATGCACCGCAGTGAGCGCATGAGTCATCCACGGCGCCGCCTGGCGTGCTGAAAGCCCAAACACGTCACGCGGTGCTCGTGCCCGTCGGAAGGCTGAAGCGACCTACCGCGCAGAAATGCACGCAGGCGAGACATCCTGAAAAGGGCGTGCCACGTGCAAGCTCTTTAATGAGAGGAAGCCTCGCAGACGATGCCGGCGCCCAGGAAGCACACACCAGCTGTCAGACAGACCACTGCGCAGATCAGCAGGCAGGAAGTATGTGATCACTGGAACGCGCTGTACACCAATACCGACTGGAAAGCTGCTCGTCTCGAAGAAGCTGACAAAAAGACTCAGAAGGCTGTAGGAGTGAAGAGGTAGGTACTCTTGGCTCCGAAAGCAGAAACATAATGCGATATTGCCACGCGCCTCCTTATATACTCACGCGGTGAGGCGGAGTTCACGTAGGCAAATTCCGCATGCCCCCTTGGCATTGGCATTGGGCGTTTTCTCTAAGCTCGAAGATGATAGGCTTCTAAGCGAAACCCCATTCGTTAGTCACTAACGTTACGTCGTAGTGACTGAGCGAAGGAACATTCATCACATGAGCTGAGGTAATAGCGGGATTCGCGGCTGCGGCTGCATTCACAGCATGTGTTCAGTCTGGCGCATTTTCAGTTCATGTCTTTGGAAGCTTAACTTTCATAGAAATTAATTTGAAAAGTTGAAACACTCACTTTGCTCTCCACCGCTCCGTTTACATTAATCTCCGCAGCGAGTGCGATGTTGAAAACATAAGAAAATAGCGATTAAACTCATAGTCAGTGATGAGTTTAATCAAATATTTTTCTTTATGATCATTTCTGTTTATGGCTTCTTTTGATTTGAACAGATGTGTTTTGTTAACACTGTAACAAAAACCACAAACTCACACAAAAATCCAAGAGTCAAACTGCCCAATTAAAGGAAACACTGATCACCAAAATGGTGACCAATAAAACATCAACATCTCAACCTCTGTTAATTCTCAATAAGAGCTTCTATAGACGTCTTTCAGAGTTGGAACCAAACTCTGCAGGACAGCGACTCACTAGGACCGAACTTGCCTACCCCTGCTCTAAGTAGAGGGAAACAATGGGATAATTGTACCCTAAGGACCAATTGTGTACCTTTAAGGGTACAGTTATATGTTTTGTTCCCCAAGGAACAAAATTGTACTTCCACAGTAACTTTTTTTTCTTAGTGTGTACAGGGAACTTCTAATGTACTTAGACTCTCTCCAGTACAAATGTTCAGCCACCCTTTCATAAGAACAGATGGAGGTTTATCTCTGGGAGATAAGCTAAGGGCTGATGAGGCAGACAAAAAAGGGAAATGATAATTGCGTGTGCACAAGTGTGATAGGAAAGGTGTTGTCATGTCTTTCTGTGTGTGTATGTTTTGCTTAAAGGCCACTGCATCACTGAGGGAGACTCACAGAGCCATCTGCCCAATTAGGCAATGCACTCGCCGCAACACACTTCTTCAATTACCACACTGATCTAAGACAACACACACACCTGTACAAGGCCAACAGGAACAGCATCCATATTTGTGTGAACGGCAGTAAGACACATACACGCAATTTTTTTCAAACTCAGAGAGCTGGTGACTTTCTTCAGACTTTCTGACTCAAAAGGTCAAAGCCACACAAGTCGAAGGCTCCTGACGTTGAGAAGTCAATGGCTTCCATGATGATGGGTGAAGTTTGGTCATCAATATCTGCCAGCTGAAAAGGCCACAGTACCCTGGCATCTTGGTTAGTTAAAGATCTACTAAATCCTTCATTATAAATGTTTATGTGTGCGAGTACTAAAAAGCCTAAAAAAAGTACTAAAAATACTCTAAGCAAAAGATTCAGCTCCTCATATTAAACACTTTTAACCTTTTTTTAAGAAATTTGCACCTTGAAAGTTCAGTGTATTTATATACTAAAGTAGATTTCCAAATGCAAAGGTAAAAATTTAAAGTGATCTTTGTGTAATATTAAGAATCTGTATTTATAGATCTTAGATATTAACTGACATTTCAAGAGAGAATCTTATGACAATAAACAGCTGATTAGTCAAGATTGGCATTACCTTGCTCCCAACCATTTCCCAAAATAAATCTAATTTAAAATAAATGTTCATCAAGTCTGCATTTATTTGATATTTATAGTTTTTTTTTATCAAATGTACATTATTACGAATATTATTTACAATTGAACAACTTTTCTATTTTAATATAGTGATAAATTACTCCAGTCTTCAGTGTCACATGAACCTTCTGAAATATTTTCTTCGTATTGTGTTAAAAACAGTTGAGCTGTTTAATATTTTTTTGTGGAAACCATGATACAACCTTTTCAGGGTTCTTTGATGAATAGAAAGTTCAAAAGAACAGCATTTATCTGAAATTGTAAGTACAGTGTAAGTGCAGTATATACTATATACAGTAACATAATACATGTCATGCAGGTACATACAGCACATACATATACAGTACATAATACATATAAGTAAGCAGAGTGTTATCTTTGATGACACTGCAGGTTTTTCCAAATGAACACATTTTGACAAGTGAAGTGAAAATTTAAAGATGCGCCCCGTTGAGTGTGTAGGAAGCACTGATCTACAGACTGGAACACAGCTTGGGTGATGAATAATCTTATAATACACTCCATTGAAAACCTGAACAAAAAAGAGAGACAGATAAACAGAGAGAGAGATCTGGTGCTGTGACAATGAGTGTCATACATCCACTCCACACACCTCCTGAACCCAATGTGATTATGGCACATCCCTCTGCAAACACAAATACTGATAACCACACAGAGCAGGAGTGTTTGCCTCTGGCTTCCTGACAGACGGGTCATCACAAAAGCGTTCAACTGTATTTGGCCGCCACCAAGCACAGCATCATGGATCATGGTAGTACTGCACAAACATGCTTCTGGCTACTATAAAAGAGACTGGAGAGGAATCTAGGGGAATTTATAAAATTGTCCTTAATTGATAGTCAGATGTGCTGATTATGTGTTTTCCCTAAAGCATTTGTTTCCTGTAAATGTATAAAGCTAATCAATTTTTTTTTTAGGTGAACTAGATTCAGTGTAACAGAATGACATGGTCACTTTATTCCCTAAAATCCACTGTTGATTTCATTCATTGGCTCTCCTGTGTTTCATCAGTGTGAGTGTGTATGTGTGTTCAGGCAACAGAGAAACAGAAACCCTGCACAACAGAATAATATTCAGTTTGACCCTACTTTGATTTGATTTGACATTACCAGAGTCCAAGCAATTACGCACATTTGCCAGTTTGCAGCATTTCTGGCTGGCTGCAAAGGGACAGGCGTGATGTCTTTACACTGACGCTCGGTCGAATACACTCATAATGGAGGTCAACATCAAATACGGCCTCTCAGCATCCATGCCTAATGAAAACAAGTGTGTGTGCGAGTGTTTGAAGTGCGTGAAAGCCCTATCACGCGCCATAATCCAAACACATCCTGAATTCTGCATGCACTGTCAACAGACTTAAGCAGAGCGCACACAATCCACTGAAGGAGAAAAGGGCAGCCTCTGACTTTGATAAAGGCCAGCTTTATCTTGCTCTCTCTTTCTCTCTTGCCCCTTCTCATTCACGTTTGTATATGTTGCCCTTAATCTCGCTGCTACACAATGACATCCGAAGACCCATATGATTATGCAAGTTGGCAGGTTAAAGCCAAGGAGATCAGGCATATCATACAAAAAAAAAAATGTGTGAACTTCTTTTAAGGAAGTGTGTTAAAAGTTCTGTCAAAATTAGCCATTTAAAATGATGGTGGGAAAACCTAGGTTTGGCTGGTTACCAAGCCCCTGCTGGTTGATACCTTAACTACATCAACTGCTTCCAAAAAGCATCTTTCTCCACTGACAACAGTTTATTCTGAAAGCAATTTTTTGTTGAAAGCAACATATACTACCTGTAGACAATGATGATGATGAATAAAGTTTCAACAAGTTTCAACAAGTTTTCCACAGGACAGGCAATAGCAACACACACATAGATGAAAACAGAACAGACCAGGGAGATACACTTGCAAACTTCCCTAAGCACTTCCCCTCGAGGGAGTCCCTGCCGCCATTTTGAAGTGCATTCCATTTCGTGAAGTGGACGAGGGAAGTTTATATGACATGAGGGAGCCGAGGGAGCTTCAGGCAGCTTCATATACCACAATGTAACACGATTGTGATGTCACCGCATATTGCGTTTAATTTACCCCACCACAAACAACTCTATGATATTTTAAATATTTGAAAAATCATTTAAAACAACCCAAACACACCTATATACAAATAGAATGCTGCATTTAACAATTTCGTAAAGGAAAAAAAATATTAAAATCAACTCCATAGTGGATTCCAAGTAATCAAGGGCTTAGGGCGTTCCAGTTCAGTCCATAGCAAAGGTTTCGCTAGTAGTGGTCACTCATGCAATGCAACGCAAGCAATGATGCACATCCGAGTGAATGAGACAGAGGGAAGTTTGCAAGTGAAGGGCATAATAAAAACGAACTGGATCGCAGCATATATAAGGGAACTAATGAAGGAGAAGAGAAACAGTTGTAGATGGCAAACTAATCAGGAACACATGATGAGGGCAAATGAACAGAACACCACTTGACAGAACTAAATGCAAACATAACAAAAGTTCATTAGTGTTACACTACCGTTCAAAAGATTGGGGTCTGTAGCAATCTTTTTTTTTTTTGTTTTTTGTAAAGTCTCTTATGCTCACCAAGACTACTTTTAGATAAACAATAATATTCTGAAATATGAATATTGTGAAATTTTTTATATTATATTTTTATCTGAATATACACTCACCTACATGATTATTAGGAACACCTGTTCAATTTCTCATTAATGCAATTATCTAATCAACCAATCACATGGCAGTTGCTTCAATGCATTTAGGGTCCTGGTCAAGACAATCTCCTGAACTCCAAACTGAATGTCAGAATGGGAAAGAAAGGTGATTTAAGCAATTTTGAGCTTGGCATGGTTGTTGGTGCCGGACGGACCGGTCTGAGTATTTCACACTCAGACCGTTACTCAAACACATTTACTGGGATTTTCACGCACAACCGTTTCTAGGGTTTACAAAGAATGGTGTGAAAAGGGAAAAACAACCAGAATGCGGCAGTCCTGTGGGGCGAAAATGCCTTGTTGATGCTAGAGGTCAGAGGAGAATGGGCCGACTGATTCAAGCTGATAGAAGAGCAACTTTGACTGAAATAACCGAGGTTACAACCGAGGTATGCAGCAAAGCATTTGTGAAGCCACAACACGCACAACCTTGAGGCGGATGGACTACAACAGCAGAAGACCCCACTGGGTACCACTCATCTCCACTGCAAATAGGAAAAAGAGGCTACAATTTGCATGAGCTCACCAAAATTAGACAGTTGAAGACTGGAAAAATGTTGCCTGGTCTGATGAGTCTCGATTTCTGTTGAGACATAGATGGTAGAGTCAGAATTTTACTTAAACAGAATGAGAACATGGATCCTTATTGCCTTGTTACCACTGTGCTGGTGTAATGGTGTGGGGGATGTTTTCTTGGCACACTTTAGGCCCCTTAGTGCCAATTGGGCATCGTTTAAATGCCACGCCCTACCTGAGCATTGTTTCTGACCATGTCCATCCCTTTATGACCACCATGTACCCATCCTCTGATGGCTACTTCCAGCAGGATAATGCACCATGTCACAAAGCTCGATCAAATTGGTTTTTTGAACATGACAATGAGTTCACTGAACTAAAATGGCCCCCACAGTCACCAGATCTCAACCCAATAGAGCATCTTTGGGATGTGGTGGAACGGGAGCTTCCTGCCCTGGATGTGCATCCCACAAATCTCCATCAACTGCAAGATGCTATCCTATCAATATGGGCCAACATTTCTAAAGAATGCTTTCAGCACCTTGTTGAATCAATGCCACGTAGAATTAAGGCAGTTCTGAAGGCAAAAGGGGGTCAAACACAGTATTAGTATGGTGTTCCTAATAATCCTTTAGGTGAGTGTACTTTAAAATGTAATTAATTTCTGTAATGACAAAGCTGAATTTTAACAAAAAAAATTAAAGTTAAATTACTTAAAAAAAAAAAAAGTATGATGACATGACAGCATGATAGCATCTCAGCTACTGCAGATTTGTCGGCTGCACGTACATTTTGCAAATCTCCTGTTCCACCACATACCAAAGGTGCTCTACTGGATTGAGATCTGGTGACTGTGGAGTCAGTTTAAGTATAGTGAGAGGAGAGGACGTCTTTGCAGAGGATGCATAACTCAAGCCAATTACAAGGTTATCCTGAAAGAAAAATGGCTTTCTTCTGCTCTGACAATGTTCCCCAACTCGAAGGACTGTTTTTTTTTTTTTTTGTGCAGGACAGTGCACAGCCAGATCAATCAAGGTGTGGATGGAAGACCACCAGATCAAGACCCTGGCCATCAAAATCGCCAGACCTGAACCCCACTGAAAACCACTAGAATGTAAGCAAGAGAGTCACCAGCCATTAAAGGCTCCAGGAGGGAGCATGCCAAGATGCATGGAAGCTGTGATTGGAAATCAGGTTTATTCAACCAAATATTGATTTCTGAACTCTTTCTAATTTAAAACATTAGTATTGTGTTGTTTAAAAATGAATATAAACTTGTTTGCTTTGCATTATTCAAGGTCTGAAAACATTGAATTTTTTTTGTCATTTTGACTAGTTATCATTTTCTGCAAATAAATGCTCTAAATATTATTTGAAATTTAGAAGAAATGTTGTCAGTATTTTGTAGAATAAATAAAAATAATTCATTTTACTTGAACAGATATAAATAATAAATCTAGAGAAACTGATAATTTTGCAGTGGTCTCTCAATTTACTTTATTTTCCAGAGCTCTCTTTCTCTGTGTGTGTGTGTGTGTGTGTGTGTGTGTGTGTGTGTGTGTGTGTGTGTGTGTGTGTGTGTGTGTGTATGTATATATATATATATATATATATATATATATATATATATATATATATATATATATATAGCCATGCATGTCATGTCTCCTCTAAGAACATGCTCCTGTCCATCCCCTCTGTGCTGGCTTTAGCCCCAGGATATGGCTAAATCACATTAGTGTTTGCCAGTGGAAATGCTGAGTTGGCCATTTGACTGACCCACTGCCTGAGACACACAGAAACACACAACACAGCCTTCCTGATGGCTCACAAATGCACACATTCACTGCTGGTGTCAGATTTTGCACAATGACCTTCGTGCTGTTGTTTGTCACGGAATCCTAACAAAGTGTGCTCTAGAATCAGTGCATGACTTGTCAGTCTGACACTAAATATTGCTCTAGTACTTTCTTCTTACCTTTCTTCTGGTGCACAAAGGCCAAGGATGTGTCTCGGAAAGGTCAGTGCCTCAATGCCAGTCTGGAGACCATAACTTATTCAGTTGTAGCTGCAGACATCTGCTACTGCATATCGATACTGCAGGACTAGTAGTTCAGTTTAGTCTACAAAATGTAGCATTCACAGTTTTTACAAATTCAGCTTTTTATATATATTTATCTGTACTGAAACCATAATAACAGCACTGTAGACTAGAGTCTTTTCAGTACCACGGACAGCGATTTTCCACAATGTGTCTAATGTTGAATTCATCCATCACGCAAGCCCAGAAAAAAGGACATCATGTACAGTTAGAGTCAGAAAACAGCAGCAGTTCTGTGAGTGTGTCAGTGTGTGTGTTTCTATGCGCTCATTAAAAGTAGAGAGGGGCTCCTCATGCATCAGTGTCCAGGCCAAGAATGAGTAAGCCAGTCTGACGGCACAGCTATTTTAATGCATGCACTTCTTGTGTAAATCACTATGCTACACATTGCACATACAGACACACACACTTACTGACGCCATCATCATGCATGGATCTGATGACTGCCGTGCATTTAAAACAAAATATGTTGGTGTGTGTCCTTGAGACAATGGGTGTCATTGATTAACCATCCCAATTTGTGCATGATAACGAGATATGAACAGAATCATAATTAATCAATAAAATTAGGGGTGCACTGATCCAACTTTTTCAGTCCCGATACCGATGCCTGGGCTTTGTGTATTCGATACCCGATACCGATCCGATACTATTGTTGAATTAATTATAAACTGTATACTTTCCACCTTATACCTTCCTTGAAGAGACTAAAGGCACCAGACTTTATCAACTAAACATAACTAAGAAGACAAAATAACAGATCTATGTAAAGTGTTGAATTCGTATAGAACTAAAATATAGAACATTTATTTAATTGAAAAACAGTTACGGTATATGGTCACATTTGACCATCAATGAGTATGAGTGTAACCAATTAATACCTGAGGGCTAAATACAAGAATGACATTAATGTTAACAGTGTTGCAACTCTATCACTCTCCATGATAAAACAATCCTGTAAATATGGTTGACTTAATAATCAATGCACACTATTCTGTACTGTTTACCAAAACTTTCTGCAAACATCTGTATAGTGAAACTGTTGTGTATCCGCGTAAGCCATTCAAATGCATTGACACAGCGCTAGAAGTATTGAGCGCTTCATGAACCACGTGACAGTGCGCGCCGCCGGGAGATGAGAGCATTCGCAACTCCGGTTTTCAACGCCTCTGGCTTTAACATTATGCCACATTAGCGCCAAAACGCTATTTATTGTTTGAAAAATATTAAGCTTTGTTTAATATCAAAAGCAGGTTTGGCAACTTGGCGTGAGATTAAGTTGGGCAGAGTGAGAGCATGACAGAAATGCGTGAGAGTTGATAACCCTGCAGTGGACTGGTCTCATGTTGCTTCTAGCATGCGACACACGTGAAGCTGACGAATGACGTAGGTTCTTCTGCGAAAAAAAAAAAAAAACCTGGATCGGCCTGTGGATCTGTTAATTATTCCGATCCTCGATCCAGCTATTTTGTCAGTATCGCGGCCGATATCCGATCCTAATATCGGATCGGTGCACCCCTAAATAAAATGTAATTCTAACATCTGTTCTAAATGTATTAAACCCGTATTAAAGTTCTTTCGTGCCGCCGACGTCACACTGGATTTTTAAGATTAGTGAGTGACACTCAACAACTCAAATATAAAAGCTAAACATGCCACATACCTTTGGAAAGCTGAGATTCTTCCGAATCGAATGATGTAAACCAAATGTATTAAAAAAAATTCACCCCTCACAGTTATCATGAAGGGCAAAATTAGCCATTTAGACCAAAACTAGAATTTGTACCAGGTTGTAAAGATGTTTTTTTTTCTGCTGTAAAGTTGGGCATTTTAACATGCAGGGGCTCAATGAGATTCTGCTCCCTTCTGGAGCCAAAACTGTGCCGATTAGGGCTTTTTTTTTTCATAGTAAAAAAAAAAAAATTGCTAACCATTCTCATTTTTAGTGTCAAGTGTACAGTTTTTGAACCTACTTTAAATGTAAAAGGTGAAGGACTGAGTACACTGTGTTTTGTTTTGAACAACATATTTGGCTGTTATATAAATACACCTTTGGTAAACATACTAACCTTTTTACATTTTTAGGTTTCCATGAGGATTTTTTTTTATTTGTCCAACATTTGGTCCCCATGATATAAGCTAAACTGACCTACACATACACACATCAAGGCTAAGATGCATGTCTGGTTTATAATGGGCTTTCTGAATTTCTGATCCTACTGAGATCTGAGACCCAAAGCAAGCCATCTGATAATTATGCACATTTTAATCAGTCATATCCCTTTTCCGCCAGTAAAGCTCTGTGTATATGCGACGTGTGTGTGTGTGTGTGTGTGTGTGTGTGTGTGTGTGTGTGTGTGTGTGTGTGTGTGTGTGTGTGTAAAAGATGGGGAAGGGATTGGAAAATGGAACAGGACCATGAACACACTTGGGGTACAGAAAAAAAAGTGCATCTGTGTGTATGTGTGTGTGTAACAAAGTCAAGGGTAAAAAACTATTAAACTAAAGTGGACCTCGGGCCACTGTAAGACTTAATGGCTTTTTCCCCTGCTTTCTCTCTCTCTCTCTATAGCTCTGGGTCTCACTCCTCTCCTCTAATCCCACATGCTCAGACGTAGCAGGTAAATTGACTTTTCAGTGACAGACACGGGGGCTTTTCTTTCGAGCTTGACGACAGTAGCCGCGTTCCTCACCTGTGACAGAGCATGTCTACGGCTCACATCACCGCTCCATTCTCAGAGCTGCTGCCATTAGCTCCAGATCACTGCTGCCATTAAAGCAACCTCCGGGTAAAACAGCACTCCAACCATCATCAGCCCCAACACACACACACAATCCATCACAACCACAAATAAAAGCAACAATCACCACACACTTAGGACAATGATCAAGAATTTACAGAATCATATATTTTGTACATTACTGTTTGATTTTACTATTTAATGCATAAGGAGCAAATAAAACATTTACCCAAATTCAGATTTTTTAAAGTCAACTGAATATAGTTTTGTTTAATGTATTAAATAAAGTTGCAATTATAATTGACGTCCTGATGTATAAAGCATCAGTAAATAAACATTTTTTTTTTCAAAGAACTAAAAGAAATAAAAAGTTCTTTGAGGAACGTAAATACATTTTTCCATGGCAACAGGCAGCAAAACCCTTATTGATGTAACAGTGTTATATTATCAATTGAAAATAGATTCATCCAATCATGCAGATTTGAAGAGATATGTTTATTCTGACTCATTAAAGGGGACCTATTATGCAAAATAGTAATACAAAAATAAAAAATAAAAAAATCTAAATAACGACTTTATTCAACTTTATTCTTGTCTTCCGTCTGGGCCCTGACGCGTGAACTCATGCGCACCATGCATACGCGAGAATATGACATGAAGCCAGCGTTCGAGCATCCAGGAAATGCGCACTGTAGCAGCATTTTGAGCACTATGCCAAGACGTAAAGCACAAACAATGAAGAATTCAACAGCTTTGATACAACGCGTCTTCTTCTGCTTGTAAAGCTCATTGCTCTAGGCCTACATCATATTCTCGCGCATGCGTCGTGGTGCTTTGTGAGTTCACGTCAGGGTCCAGACGGAAGACAAGAATAAAGTTGAATAAAGCCGTTATTTAGATTTTATTTTGCACACAACAACTATTCTCGTCGCTTCATAAAATGATTGTAGAACCACTGTAGTGAGATGGACTTTGTAACGACGCCTTTAGTACCATTTATGGGTCTTGAGAGAGGAAATGACTTTGCTGTCAATGAAGGCCATTCTGAGCCATCGGATTTCAACAAAAATATCTTCATTTGTATTCCGATGAACAAAGGTAAAACATAATTTTAATTTTTAGGTGAACTAACCCTTTAAAGCTACTAAAGTTAATTCAATCAAAAGAAGTGAGTGATTTTCTAGTTTTCTTTTCTTCAGATGCCCCAACACCTGTGAAGAGTGTCCACAACTCCTACGACGACTTCTGTTCATTTTTCTATTCTAATCATTTGTTAAAAAACATGTAGCCTATTCATTACTTCAATAAGCTCCTTATTTCTGCCTTAAATTAATAAATCAATAACTAACTGTGTGATTTGTATATGTAGCCTACATTTCTGAAATAGCCTACATAACTTCGACACATTCACCTCTGATTACAAATCACTCTAAATTGTAATGTAGACGCATGCGTTTTTTGTAAAGCTGCTTTGAAACGATATGTAGCCTATTGTGAAAAGCGCTATATAAATAAATGTGAATTGAACTAAATCTAATATGCACATGATTTCTTTATTTGCGGCTTATATTCACAGACATAACCGACTGTGTTTATGTGAACTTTGTTTGACATAATCTTGTGTGTATTTGACAGTTTCAGCACAATAACACATGAAAGAGAACTTCATTTAATACTCACACAGTGCGCCGTCTGACATCCAGCTCTCTGTGTGAGTGCTTCGGATGTGTGCACGCACCATATATCAGACCATTTATGATATGGGTTTAAAACACATGCCGATAATAAAGATTTGCATTCAAAGATACATACACGTAAACAACGTGTGTTTCCTTCCACTCAGAAATGGGAATGATCTGTGGGGTATTTTGAGCTGAAACTTCACAGACACAATTTGGGACTTATATTACATAGTGTAATAAGGGGCATCATAGGTTCCCATTAACACAAATACATTAATATGAACATTCATCACATCACACCACGTTCACGTCACACATACAGTGTCCATTTTAGAAACCTATTGAGGCCAGAGCTCAGAGACGCACTGCAAAAGAAACATGAGACACCTGCCACTCTATTCTGCTTCCTGTTTGAGGGAAATATAAGACTCCATTGATCCTGCTGAGCTCAAGCTGTATTTAAGACAAGCATGAAAATACCCATGCATGCGCACGTGTGTGCACACCACGTAAGCAGTTTCGCCCTGCGGATGAGCTAGAATCAGCCAAATGTGTTTCACAGTTTATTCCAAAATGCAGAAAACAACAGGCGCATGTGTGTGATCATGTCAGGCATCTATTTCCCCCTCTAATTGCACAGGATTAGAACAAGTTTTCCCAATTTAAGAAACAAGGAATAGCTGTTTAATCATTTGCCTAATTGCTGCCAACTTGCTTTCTGAATCTCTCCATGGGCTGCACTCGCTCTGTGGGTGTGTTTGAGAAGGGCGGTGAAAAGATATCAGTGTATTGTGCATCCTCGTCTGTGTTCTTCCAGGAGTATATGCATTAATTTGTGCTTATAGGTGTTTGTTAAACCCATTTCCCCTGATCAGGTAGTTTTCTTCTCCTTCTCTTCCAGCAGCTGTAGCCTAATCGAAGGCTTACAGTAATTTAGACAGTAGACAAATCTGTTCTGCTTTCTTAGCATAAACAGTGTCAATAGTGCCATGTGGTGCTTGGTAGTAACGAATGGACCTGCATCTGAAGTCACCAGCACAGCCGTGTACGATAGCAGGCAGAACCCTCCTAGGGACCAATTGGAATAAGTTGCTATGTGCTGCACTTTGCCTTGTGTGCTAATTTTACAGGTGCTTGTGAGAAATGACTCTCAAACACAAAACATTCACCATTCTCTGTTTCCTAAGTTATTTAGAACTTACATTGTGATTTACACTTCTTATTTCTGGCTTTATAAGAACATTAAAGTGCACTAAAGCTGCAGTTAGGTACTTAAATGTTAGACATGTTCCAACACTTACCTTGATTTATGACCAACACGTTCATACATGGAATTAAATTGGTGAAATGTAGAGGGAGAATTCACTTAACAGTTGTGCCATTGTGTGCAATATTTCAGCACAAAAACCTGCATCTTACAATTAGAGAATTACTACTTTAATGTCGGTCTGTTCCTCACAAAACTCATAAGGCATTAAGAAATATATTGAATATATTGCAAAAGGACAAATAATTTTTTCTTAATATTTATTGAAGGGGGGAAATCATACAGTGGCAAGAAAAAGTATGTGAACTGCTTGCAGAATCTGTGAAAATGTGAATAATTTTAGCAAAATGAAAGCGATCATACAAAATGAAATTTTTATTTTATTTAGTGCTGTCCTGAATAAGATATTTTACATTAAAAAATTTTTTTACATATAGTCCACAAGACAAGAAAATAGCTGACTTTATTAAAAATGACCCGTTCAAAAGTTCCATTGATTCTCAGTACTGTGTGACGTTCCCTGGATGATCCACGGCTGTTTTTGTGTCTTGTGATGGTTGTTCTTGAGTCCCTTGTTTGTCCTGTGCAGTTAAACTGCCCAAAGTTCTTCAGGAAAATCCTCCAGGTCCTGCGCATTCTTCAGTTTTCCAGCATCTTTTGCATATTTGAACCCTCTCCATCAGTGACTGTTGAGATCAATCTTTGCACACTGAGGACGATTGAGGCACTCAAACACAACTATTAAAAAAGGTTCAAACATTCACTGATGCTCCAGAAGGAAACAAAATGCATTAAGAGCCAGGGTGGTTAAAACGTATTGAATTTGAAGATCAAGGTTAATTGTACTTCATTTGTCTTCCGGGAAACATCTAAGTATCTTCTGTTGCTTCTGAAGGGCAGTACTAAATGAAAAAAAATATATATTTAAACAAAATAAGAAAAATGTGGACATCTTCATCCTGTTCAAAAGGTTTCACCCCCCGGCTCTTAATGCATCATGTTTCAGTGAATGTTTGAACTTGAAGAGTTTGCAGGAGCTGGAAGATTTTTCTGAAGAACTTTGGGCAGTTTAACTGCTCAGGACAAACAAGGGACTCAAGAACAACCATCACAAGACACAAAAACAGCCGTGGATCATCCAGGGAACTACACACAGTACTGAGAATCAATGGTTCATAAACCTTTGAATGGGTCATTTTTAATTAAATTCAGCTTTTTTTCTTTCTTTTTATTTGTCTTGTGGACTATGTAAACTTTTTTTAAATGTAAAATATCTTATTCAGGGCAGCACTCAATAGAAAATAACGCATTTTGTATGATCGCTTTCATTTTGTTAAAATTTTTCACATTTTCTGCAAGCAGTTCACATACTTTTTCTTGCCACTGTAGGTTTGGAGTGTAAAGGTGAGTGAACAATGGCACAATATGTGGCAACTTAAGTCACTCATAGAAATGTAAATATATCAGACAGAGTGGAATTTATTAAAAAAAATAAAAAGCAATTAGAATAAAAAAGACTGCATAAACACACCGTCCAGGCAAAACATTTCACATACACACAAAAGAGGTTTGTAAGGTTTTATATAATATATATATATAATATAAATAATCAATTGAATGTTCTTGCTACATATTTTGTTTAAATTACTCACACATGTGTACACATTGTCTAATATATATATATATAAATATATATATAAAAAAATTATATATATATATATATATATATATATATATATATATATATATATTAGACAATGTGTACAAATGTGTGAGTAATTTAAACAAAATATGTAGCAAGAACGCATTCAATTGATCATGAAATAGTTATATTTCTTTTGAAAAATCAGTGGTATCAATATCAAGTTTTCCACAAAAATATTAAGTAGCATGCCTATTTTCAACATTTATAATAATAAGAAAATCTTAGAAGGATTTCTGAAGGATCATGGGACACTGCATACTGGAGTAATGACGCTAACATTTTTGCTTTTCCATCACAGGAATAAATCACATTTCAAAATATATTTAAATAGAAAATAAAGTTACTTTAAATTACATTAATATTCCACAATATCAGTGTTTTACTGTATTTTTGATCAAATAAATGTAGCCTTGGTGAACAAGAGACATCTTTTAAAAATGATTTGTAAAAAAATGGCTAACCCCAAAACTCTATATCCCAAAACACAAAAAAATTGTGGCAAAGTCAGTGATAATGTAATTCTCAAAAGCACTTGTTATAGCAACCCAAGTCCTCATAAACAACCTAGAACCTTGTTCCCAGGTGGACTGATTGAAAACCCTGTTTCCCCCGTGCACTAAAATTAGAATTTGCCAGATCAAGAAAGTCCTTGCCAGTTTTGTAAGCAATATACATCAGACAATCCGTGTGTCATTGGATGCTGAGACAACAATACATACATAAAAACATATAAACCTGTTGGTTAAAAGTAATTCCAGAAATAGCTTAGAAAATGTAAGCTAGTTTTAAGAAAATGTATCATGTCTGTAAATGCTACTAAGTTTAAATGTTGTGATGTAAAGTAATTCAATTTATACACGTGTATGTGACTTCAGTGTTCAAATACTTTTTGGGGTCAGTGTATCCTTGAATACTCGGTCAGCAAATCTATTTCTCCATCCTCTCTTTATATTTTCTACTCCTCTTACTTCTCAAACAAACTCCCTCTTTTTGTCTGTTTGTTTGTCAGCATGTCTCCACTGACATGCTTTCATGCTTCAGCTTTCATGCGATTTTATCACACAGCACCAGCAAAAAAGTTCCTGTTGCTCAAATCTCTCTGACACACACACACAC
This sequence comes from Gobiocypris rarus, assembly GCA_023029165.1. Taxonomy (NCBI): domain Eukaryota; kingdom Metazoa; phylum Chordata; class Actinopteri; order Cypriniformes; family Gobionidae; genus Gobiocypris; species Gobiocypris rarus. The sequence goes on along the minus strand of CM040934.1, from coordinate 22,095,656 downwards.
ACACACACACAGATTGATGTGAACATTCAGAGCTGTCTGTGTCTCTCTCATGCTGTATGTGATTCAGGATGATAAGTAGAAAACCAGAGTCGTCACAGTATTAACATAAAGGTCACGTAAGGAATAATTTTTCATCTTCCTCCCCATCCATTCATCTCTCTGTCGGTCTCTTTTGAAATATAAATCAAATCTCTTGTTTTTCCTAGACTGCAAGACTCATTCTTGCACAGTTACACTATTACAATGGAGAGAACATGAACGGACAAACTTCAGTTCAGTGATTCCCAACCACTGGAAAAATGTTTTCAAAACAAATATTATTTTAAAATAATTAGATCATTTTATATTTTAAATATTATATTATACATTTTAAATATGAATATATCACAAGAGAATTCAAAAAGTAAACCATTGTATTAATTTTAAATGTACACTATGCAACTTTTGGCCATCTAGTGGTTAAAAACAAAACTGCATGCATTTTGCAGAAGAATATTGTTTTGGGTGTGCTTCGGCTTTGCCTGATTGTGCGGATGAATATGTTCTTTCTCATAACTTAAAAAAAGAGAGAGAGGTTATCCTACTGCTCACAAAACATTAACTACGGTACGTTATTTGTTCAATAAAATATCTAACTCACCTGTTGAGTAATAAAAATGGCATCACTGTGATGCTTTTACAACATTTCACATCCCTCCGTTCTCGTCATCTCCGAAAAGCCAAGCAAATGTTGATTCTCATTTGTCGCGTTCTCTTTATGCCGGCAGACATTTTTTAAACTTGTGATTTCCTGCAGGTTTGGGATTTAGCATGCTGCACACATAACTTTTCTCTTTTTACGGATATGACAAGACATGCACAGGTGAGTCAGGCACTGTTCTTGACACCTATAGAAGGGTGGGCTGACAGATATACTGGGTGGGGGGTAATAGACAGATTTCCATTCCATTGTGCTACTTTTCCATCGTTTTTCCAATCGCAATCATTTTTTCTCGCATCCATAATTTTGCAGCACCTCCTTGAATAACTAACTAACTAGCCTACTAACCCTAACCCGTTCTAAAAACTGGGTGCTTCAGCAATAAGAACAGTTTCTCTAAAAGTACTTGCACAGAAGCAGAGAGCGTCTTTTTAAGGATGCCTTTCCGTCTGTGTGTTTCTGGGTGTGGTCGATACCTTTTATCCTCAGATGGCCACAATCTCTGCCTTATGTGTTTGGGTCGTACCCACACTGAGATAGCGTTCGTGGATAGCTCATGCCCTCATTGGGAGAACATGACCATGACAATTATAGAATTGCAGTTGTGACTCTTTTCGGGTCAGAGGGTCAGTCAATTTAGTGGCTCCCCTGCATAAGGTCGTGGCGGCAAGCGCTGAGGGTGTTATAAGGACAACAGTGGGATAGCTTCTGCTGGGTCAATCCCCACAGGCCTCCCATTCCTCATCACGCTCGTTGCGCACAGTTGAGTTTAGTTAGGCGGTTCATCTATTATGAACCTAATTTCTCATTCAGGCTCCAAATGAGGATGAACTGTCGATTGCAGCATTGGACGGCGGGCTTATGCCTTCTGACGCTGAGGACTCGGCTGCACTCCAACCCTTGGGTGTGGCAGCTCAGTATGAGTTCGACCCAGAGTTGGCAGACATGGCCGCTGCAAATGTAATCCCTCCTGTTTGAACATGCCCGCTCTAAGCAGGACTCAAACCCGCGACTGCCGGCATGAGAATCGGATGCTCTAACATGGAAGCTAAAGGCTGTAACATCAATCACTAGAGCGTCTCTTGAGATCAGAGGATTTAAGTTTACTTGCACAGTGACACTGTAAAAAAGGATTTGAGGCTTTTGCTACCTCAACTCATTTTCAAGTCAGTTCAACTAAAATGTTGCGTTATTCTAAATGTAATAATGAACTTGAGCACGCAAAAGACGCAACATATGTCACGACCACTTAGTCAGTTGCTAAATGAGCGTATAGCAGTCAATAAACAAGACAAGGGAGGTCACGTCCGATACATTTAGGCCCAATATACGGGACGTCCCCAGGCTAATACGGCACAGTTGGAAACCCTACTTTTTATATCATGCTGTGTTTATTATTATAGAGCATAAAATACCCTTGTGTTGTACGTGTATCTTTATTTAGTATTGAAAGGTTGCTTACCTGTCTATATTTAATTTTCAACATGTTTCCGTTGATTTCACATTTTAGTCTAGTTCGACTAGTAGACAATGTGACTTTTCTCAATAGATATCTATTGTGTCTGTGTGGCAAGGATTCCCTGAGTTACAGTTCATTTTCAGACACATTTCAGGAGGCATGAATTGCAGGAGATTTTTTTCATCCAATTCTGTTATAGTCGAGTCTGTTTTGGAATATGCGGGTCACATGACTTGGTTACTATTTTCTGTGCTCATTTTGTCAGTTTGACCTAAAGCCAACACATCTGCCCATGACATTCTGACTGAAAGTAGGCATATATTCATATTTTCTTAAGCAAAAAAAATAAATAAAATAAAAATGCTAATATTAATTGTGAACATTGTCTTAAGATGTTGAAAAAGAAAATGCACTGAACAAAATTATAAATGCAACACATTTTTTGCCCCCATTTTTCATGAGTTGAACTCAAAGATCTGAGACTTTTTCTATGTATACGAAAGGCCTCTCAAATATTGTTCCCAAATCTGTCTAAATCTGTGTTAGTGAGCACTTCTCCTTTGCCGAGATAATACATCCACCTCACAGGTGTGGCATATCAAGATTTGATTAGACAGCATGATTATTGCACCGGTGTGCCTTAGGCTGGCCACAATAAAAGGCCTCTCTAAATTTGTGCAGTTTTACTGTATTGGGTGTGTCCCCGGTGGTCTGGGGGGTCCGAAAACCAGTCAGTATCTGCACTCTAAAACATGCTGGGTAAAAACCAGCATGAAAATGGACTAACCCAGCAATTGGGTTGTTTTAACCATGCAGTTGGGTTGTCGTTGTTTTAACCCAGCGATTGGGTTGTCTTAAGCAAACATTTAACCCAACTGCATGGTTAAAACAACCTAATTGCTGGGTTAAAACAACCCAATTGCTGGGTTAGTCCATTTTCAACCCAACTTGGGTTGTTTTTTACAAAGCATTTTTTAGAGTGTGGTGTGACCACCATTTGCCTCACCCAGTGCAACACATCTTCTTTGCATAGAGTTGATCAGGTTGTTTATTGTGGCCTGTGTAATGTTGGTACACTCCTCTTCAATGGCTGTGCGAAGTTGCTGGATATTGGCAGGAACTGGAACACACTGTTGTATACGCTGATCCAGAGCATCCCAAACATGCTCAATGGGTGACATGTCCGGTGAATATGCTGGCCATACAAGAACTGGGATGTTTTCAGCTCCAGGAATTGTGTACAGATCCTTGCAACATGGGGCCGTGCATTATCATGCTGCAACATGAGGTGATGTTAGTGGATGAATGGCACAACAATGGGCTTCAGGATCTTATCACGTTATCTCTGTGCATTCAAAATACCATCAATAAAATGCACTTGTGTTCGTTGTCCATAACATACGCCTGTCCATACCAGAATTAAATTCTTTAGTTATGGAAACCGATTGTTGCAGCAGCTGTCCAGGTGGCTGGTCTCAGACGATCTTGGCGGTGAAGATGCTGGATGTGGAGGTCGTAGGCTGGTGTGGTTACAAGTTGTCTGCAGTTGTGAGGCCGGTTGGATGTACTGCCAAATTCTCTGAAATGCCTTTGGAGACTGCTTACGGTAGAGGAATGAACATTCAATTCAGGGGCAAAAGCTCTGGTGGACATTCCTGCAGTCAGAATGCCAATTGCACACTCCCTCAAAACTTGCGACATCAATGGCATTGTGTTGTGTGATAAAACTGCACAAATTTAGAGAGGCCTTTTATTGTGGCCAGCCTAAGGCACACCGGTGCAATAATCATGCTGTCTAATCACATCTTGATATGCCACACCTGTGAGGTGGATGGATTATCTCGGCAAAGGAGAAGTGCTCACTAACACAGATTTAGACAGATTTGGGAACAATATTTGAGAAATAGGCCTTTGTGTGAATAGAAAAATTCTTAGATCTTTGAGTTCAGCTCATGAAAAATGAGGGGAAAAACAAAAGTGTTGTGTTTATAATTTTGTTCAGTGTATATTGATTGTGCTGTTATTTACCCCATTTTAAAAAGTCTCAAGTTGAACTGGGCCCCCCTCACAAATTATTACATTATCTGGGGTGACAGGTGGGAGGATGGGTTGTTTGGAGCCAGTAGAACCGGGGACTGGGGCCCTTATTGAAGATACTTATAGGCCCTCCTGGCCTCTGGCCCCCCTGTACACAGTATTTTGAGTTACAAACTATGCTTAAATACATTTTTGCATGTTTAACTAAATATTTTCTTGCAGGGTTTTACACAGCTCATTTTATAGTAGAACAGGGGTGTCCAATCCTGCTACTGGAGGGCTAACATCCTGCAGAGTTTAGCTCCAACCCCGATCATGTTACGGAGGTTACAATGGTAATCGAGAAGTTTTTCTTAATTAAATAATTGTCTTGTCATTGTCCTAAAGAAATTATTAATACTGTATATTATATGTAAAATAAAGTATTTTGTAAAGTATTTTTTTCTGCTCAATACATAGTGTTAGAATACAAACCTTACAAAGTTACAAACCTTTTGAATTTTTTTTACTTTGCTTTTATTTCTTGTTAAGACCTCTGTGATTAATCCGACCATGATTTAAAAACCATAAATAAATTATGAAATTATTTATTGTTTGTTAACTTTGACAGCCAAATGAGAAAAGAAAAGAATCCTCCTGCAAATCCCAGTTTGAAAACCTTTGCTTAGGTGACACTAGGAGAAACTTGATTTCTAAATCGGTTGATGAATCTCTCCATGTATTTTGAGTAATTAATCCATTTGTTTGTTTCCTGAATATCACTTTATCCTATTACAGTCTCTCTCTCTTGCTCTCCTACTCTCACCTCTTCTCCCCCTGCACCCCTCCCTTGTCGCCAGCAGTTCAATTAACTGCTCAGGCATTAGCTCACAGACACTTTGGCTGGCTGTTAATTTAAATCAGCCGTCACATTATACTTGCCTCATATTCATCACCTTCTCATAACCTTGTCATTCCTCTGACAAACTTCCTACCCCTACATCTCTGCCTCTCCATTTCAGTCAGTATCACGGCAACTAAGACTCTCAGCCAGTAGTTAACACTGTGGCAACATTAAAGAGCTCATGAGGAATGTTTGGGAGCGAAAAACGTCTTTCATGTTTCTGTAATTTGGGGAGACATTTATGCAGGGAATGGATATGTGAGACGGAATATTCTCGACAGCAGTTGTCAGTCAGAGGGGGCGCAAACATGCATTCAAAATGACCATTACAACTGAAGTGATCAAATTAACTGTTGTTTTAATCAATACACTATGTGCAAAACTTTCATGCACTTTAACCAAAGATTAAGGGCCCTATTTTAACGATCTGAGCGCATGGTCTGAAGCGCATGGTGCAGGTGCACTTAGGGCATGTCCGAATCTACTCGCTAGTTTAACGACGGGAATAATAGTCTAAAAGGGTTGTCCCGATTCTCTTAATGAGTAACGTGCAATAAACTAATCTCTCTTCTGCTATTTAGGATTCGCTATTTATATGGCGGAATTTGCAAGCAGAAAAACTGATCGCTTCTCCTTTAATTTTTAAAAATGTGTGTGTGCTGCGTCCCTGTGTGTGTAATTCGCAAAGTGTACGCCTGTGGATCCACCTATAGGCACATATTGCTCACACACTCTTTAAATGACAAAAAAATGTGCCATTGACTTTAGACCAGGTCTCAATTGCCTCAAAATAGCAACGCACCAACAATGCGGCTGAACAGACTATGTTTTCAGACCAGCACAACCATGGGTGAACAAATGGGCGCAAATGCATTTGCTATTTAAACAGTGTGGCACAGGATGTGAAAATTATAACTGCGTCGGGCTAAAAATAGAAAAAAATAAATAAATGTTTAAGCCAATTGGCTTTCACTGCAGCTTATGATTAATTAAACAGGTGGGGAGAGACAAAAATAAACTAAAAACAGATTTTTGTTTTTGTTTTTTAGGAATTTCAAAACAAATTTCAAAAGTGAAAGAGTGAACAGCAGGGCCATTTGTTTATTGCTTGGTTGGTGACAGTTATGTCATTCCAAACTTTCTTTCTTCGGTGGGACATAAAAATAGATATTTTGAAAAATGTCTCCATGGTTTTTTTGGGGTTCTTCTTCTCTTTTTCTCATACAATGGAAGCCATTGGTTACTAACAGTTTTGAAAGTTATATAAATCCATGGAAACAGGAAATAACAATGTAAAAACAAAGAGTCCATGAAAATGAAACTGAAAACCAAAACTGATCGTGACAGTCATACGGGTATGGAAGAACATGAGGGTGAGAGTAAAATGAAGTCAGAATTCAAATTTTTGGGTAAATTACAGTAACCCCTTAAGAGTCTCTGTTTCCAATGAACATTAAGAGTCCTGGATACATTGCACTTATATAAGACACCTGCAAGAATTAATTGTTCCTAGAAATATATTCTTGAGGCCCCAGTACTTCAAGCTAAATTGAAATGTGCACTGGTGTGGCATAATTTCAAACAAAATCAGTACAAAACAAAGTACCAAAGTGAACTTTCCAAAAAAGGGTAAACACCTTCCAACTACCATTGATCCATAGCAATTACATAACTGGTGTGATCTGAGGCAACACATTTCTTGACGTGGAAATCTTCTCCAGTTCATGTCTTTTGTTCAGTTCCTTGAGGTTGGAAGTCCACGAGTACTAACGACAGTTTTCCCACTGCTGTAATTTTTGTTGTTGTGTTTATTTTGTAACTGAAAGAAAAGAGTGCTAGAGAAACCTAAGGGGGAAGGCCTGAAAACAGATGCCAAGGTTCCGTTGATTCTGCTCCATAGGCGAGTAAAATTGGTTTTGCGGATTCACAGAAGCAAGAAATGCTGTTGTTTTAATGTTATCCATAGTTACAGGACAGTTTTGAGTGTCATTGTTTGCCTGGAGCTGCTGTGCTTCTGGCGACTAACAACCAACTCTTGCTTGTATTTACTCTTGTGTACTGTATGTTAATTTTTTTGTGCTTCCTTGTTGTTTGTTTATCATGATTGCTTTATTTTGTTGGGAATAATTATTTAGCTTCACTGCTGCTATGATAAATAGACATCCACTCTTGCATTGCATGTGTAACGGAGGCTATAGTGACACTAGACTGGAGAATGCAATGTTTAGCATCCTTGTTACCAGCTCTGAGCGAGGCGGTTAGATGCGCGCTGTAAAGTATTTGTGAATTTTGGAGACGGAGCAATGAAGAGAGGGGGTGGGTTTATTTGGAATGATTTCAAATACCATACTGCATCTTTAAGTCTGTACATACAGTATTTGTGCATGCACACCCTTTTATGTTTTTGCATAATCCTGAAACTAATAAATGTACAGTATATGCACGGAAAATGTGATTTATTTCCTGAACGAGAATCAGCTTCACATAAGGAATATTTATATGCATGCTTTTGCAGGGGACACAGACAGGAGGTCATGTAGAGTTCAAAATACAGGGCAGTATGAGAGGGGCATGGGCATGTTTATTTTTCTCTACAGGGCACAGAAGGAAAAGATGTGTAATCACACACACACACACACACACAGGGACATATTCACTCAAGTCTCAATGGAACGATACCAGCCTGGTTGTACCAATCCCATCCATCAGCTGCTCAGGCTAAAGCCCCAGAGGATTACCGGATGCGCTACAGTATGTAGTGTGAATGTGCATTTGTGTGTGTGTGTGTTTGTGTTTGTTTGTTTGTGTTTATTACAGAGAGCAAGTAAAAGACAAAGGAGGATGAGTTAGGTGGAAGATCCAAGAGTAAGCAATAAAGGGACTCGGCTCCAAATAAATGATTTATCTGAGAAGCTAAGCAACCTTTTAACTGCAACTCAGAATACTACACTAGCTCTTTTTTCTCCCCAGGCCATTTTCCATGAAACAAAGTACAATCTTGTGTCCCTGCACTGGCTTCAAAGTGGGTGATTCATAAAATCTGATAACTTCCACAAAAAGTGTCCCTCAACAAATTAACACTGATTTCCCAGAGTCCCTGAATTATTCAGTCCCCCACGACACAGCCCGTTCAGCCTCTGAATACCCTTCAGTTACCCTTACATATCCCCCAGAAGGCCTTACAAATGCTCCTTGACCTTTTCACTAACATTTAACACTGCTGACACCACCTATACCTGTACATGCCCTCTCCATTCCTTCAACGGCCCCCATCATTCTTAACCCGGTGGCCCTTGCAGCGTTCCTTAGCCCCTAGCACCCCTCCCCCTCTGCTGTTGTTGGCTTCACAGTTTGGATTCAGGCCCAGCAGTGACAAGGTGACTGCCTCCTTATGTTTGCACTAATTAAAAGAGAAGCACTCATTTGTCCCTGACTATATGAGGCTAGTCTAGTTGGAGAGCCCAGCTGTATGAGAGAGGGGAGAACTGTACGCCTGTCCTTCCAGAAGTCCTATAAACAGACTCTCTCTCTCCCTCCCTCTCTCCCTCTCTCCCTCCCTCTCTCCCTCTCTCCCTCTCTCTCTCTCTCTCTCTCTCCTTGTCACACCAATGTTCCTGCGATAGCTTTATTATAGCAATTACATAGATGGGCCTGCAAGAAAGCATATACAGATGGAGCGAGATGCTCTCAAACATAAAAATGTGCATAAAAACCTAAATAGAAAGCATAAACCAAGCTTCATCTTGGTGGAGAACACAAGTTAGTTTTGAATCACTTCCACTGAAGTTTTGGGCAGTTTTAAAGTAATAGGCTACTTCTGTAATATCATTGATACCAGGGCGAGATTTGTTTAAAAATATTTGAACAAGAATGTCATCATTGAAATTTGTATGTAAAAATTTAGACAATGTAGAAATACAGTGTGATTCGCATGAAATGATCAGTAAAAACAATTGTTTTAACTGAATTAATTAATTGAATATTTACATGACAATTAACTGTTAATGTATTGGTAACACTTTACAGGTTTCATTTGTTAGCATAATGTATTAACTAACATAAACTAACAATGATCAATTAATTTGTTTTTTTTAAAGGGGAGATGAATTGAGAAATCAACTTTCCCTTGAGCCTTTGGTATATAAAAGGTCATGGTAGAATATCCTGTAAGTTTCAGAGCTGAAAACGTCCTTGTTAGTCAAAGAAAAGCTTTTATAGACACCAGGCCCAGAAAACGACAGCTCTCAGATATATACTGATCAGTGACGTCATAGGAGGGGGAAACGCAGCCTAAACAGATAAATGTGCACGCCTGCTTCTGTAGCCCCGCCCACCGCCTCGTGGAGCTAAACTGTGCTGAACAGAGATAAACGCTCTACCGAGCAATAAACATGCCTAAGATAGCAAGATAATCGTTTGTAAACAAGACGCAGGTCGATACTGGATTTGGAGACATATTGAGATTAAATTCTATATGTCCTTCTATATTTAATCCGACAGGAATGGTGCAACACACTTATGTGAGTAAAACATGTTTTTTATATGTGATAGTACTGCATTGTTACAGATCGGTATGATTATGTGTAACTTGACTGTCACAGGCACGCTGTCACAGGCTGGAGAATCCTTTATTTGTTGGTTCATTGCGATTCAGAATCAGACTCTGATATGTATGGGCCACGGCTCGCAAAGCCCAACGTCCCGGGGTTACGTGTTTTCCAGGGGCTGACCCCTGTCGGCCCGTAAGCCCGTCGGCAGGCCGGTGAATTTTTAATAGTGAAATAACATTCCTTTCTTGATCTGTGTTTATTCTCTTGACTTGATATTTGAACAGCGCGTGCCCTCGCGTGTGCGTGCGTGTGTGTGTGTGTGTGCGGTTTGCGCTTATACCCACCAATTGGGCATTCCAAGTAATAACAAAATCAATCAATCGTGGGTGGATGAGAGATAAATTATTGTGTTTGTTTGATAAATACGGTTTGAGAGCCCTGTGTGAGGGAATCTTTCCGGTTGCCGGTCTCAAAACAATCTCTCACGTGAACTCTCACGTGAACTGACAGGTGAGCAGAAGCTCATTAAATATGCAAATCTTATCCAATCCTAGCCGTGGGCGTTTACTTCCAAGTCTTCACGCCCATCAAAACCGAGCGTTTCTTTAGAGAGCCTCAAAACCAGGGTAGAAAATAGCCTATTACTTATTCATTATGATGTTTTTGAATGTAAAAACCACTCAAACGTCATAAGTTGACCTCAGACAACAGTATAAAAAAAAATAAAAAGCCAGTTCATGACACCTTTAATAATGTATTAGTAAATGTTGAAATTAACTAAGATTAATAAATGCATGTTACAATGTATTTATACAATCTACAAGCCCCATGAGGCATTAAGATTAACAAATTTGTATCATCTTCATTCCATCTTAGTCCATTATAAGTCGTAGTGTCGTGCATGTTTTACTAGGCTGCTTGCAACGCTGTAACATAAAATAAAATTAAAATGTTTTGAAAATCTCGCATCTCGCAAATCTTAAGTTCTTCAGCCCCTAACCCGCCTCCCCCTATGCTGTTGTTGGCATCACCGTTTTAAATTAAGGCCCAGCAGTGACATCAAGAATTAAACTGGAATCAAGAGTCAAGAATTTTATCCATCAAGAATTGATTGGATTGCGAGTTCGTGTTAAATACGTTAACAGACAGTTAGAGGGCATCAGTTAAAAAAAATGAGATGAAATATTATAAATACATCCCCCTTTTTAATTAATGTGAACATCTGAATTGTGCACAAGAGACCAGGGACATGCACAAAGTAAATGGATAGGATCAGTTTTGATTTTATGTTAGCTTTAAAGCTTTACAGTATAGACCAGATAAATTCCCATACATCTGCAAACCGGCTGGATATAATACTGCATTTCGAGATATTACTGCTGTAATACATTTAGTAAGAAAAATTACCAGGTTAAATTATTCTTTGTGGTCAACAGACTCTCTAAGTACATTCAATTCCCATTGTAAAGTATTTGGGCAGCAGGTCAACGTGTGAAAGCGCTTATACTTAAATAAGACGGCCACTGCAGGAACATCACACATGATAAATTAATGAATGCAGTAAAATAACACATCTTCATTATCACCTCTCGTCTCTGTGGTCCTTTCAGCCTAGTTAGAAAGTACTGCGGCAGCTGAAGCATAGAGCAGTTACTATATAAAGTTATATATAAAATAAGGTATTTATTGTAACACATATATAACCTAAGTGGTAGTGAGTGCTGTGTTTGTTTCTTATGTCATCATACTGTACACTCAATGGTTAATTGTCTGGGTTTTTCAAGATAAATATGCAAAAAAAACAAACAAACAAAAAAACAGAAGGGAATATTCACCTATTTCCACTGAGTTCTTGCTCCCATGGTAACCATGTTGTCTTTCTGAACTACAAACCAGTGATCAAGTTAAAACTCAATGGCTTTATGTGTTTAATGAGGCAGCATCTAAAACAGTTGATTATGGTAATGCAATTCACCAAGAGTATTTTAGATTTTCACCAGCATGTGGATGTGAGGATGACTGTAATTCGCTTCACTAGCTCTTGCTCTCTACTGAGGACAGGACTCAGTGGAAAGAAGTGCTGTAAATATAATGGAATTATCTGAGCTCTGGCCTTTGGCATTCGTTGAGGTATATTTGTGCTCTCCCATGGTGTATTTGTCAAATTTCCCTTACATTTTTATAGTAGGTGGGTCTTTTCCCCAGTTGTTCGATTTTATTAATATTAAACTAGATTTCATAACTCTTAAATCTATTTTTGTTTTAATGGGACATTATATTACAGGGGGGGAAAATAATTCATTCACATGTGCAGTTTTATCAACTCAATTGCAAATAATTTAATTTAAACCTAAAGCTACCCAATTTTATGTTGCTCAGATCTCTTTTTTATTATAAACAGAAAAATGGGTATTCTCAAAAATTTATGAATAAAATAAGTAGATATAAAACTGAGAACAATGTCCCAATATAATGTCCCAAATATTGTTCTTGTTATCAGAAAAGTATTATCTGAAATGTAAATAAATAAATTAAATTAAATTCGAATAAATAAAATAAATGTTTCAATATTTGAACCTGGGTCCTCTCTTGCTTGCTAATCGTAAACTGAATGTGACAAAAATGATTGTGTCATGTCTGATCTCGCCTAGGGATCCAAATGAGTCAGGACTGTCACGTTTGCCCCTTCAGAAAACACCCCAGAAAACACTTTCAAGCAAGTTGAATAAATCTGGCAGCCAGCCATATTTGTTGGAAAAGACTATGTTCCCCATGAGGATGACTGAGCAAAATATCCCAGTCAAAGAGCAATCTCTGAAAAGTGCACTTCAACAACTCAGAGAGAGCACACGACAAAGAGTGTGACGAGGGGAGAAAATGAGGAAAGAGCTAGTCAAACAGGGTCTTTAGAGGGCATGGGGACATAAAAGACAACATAAAAGAGGAATGGAGAAAGAGATTGCGATTGCGATTGAGATAAAAAAAATAAAAAAAAAGATGATGGCTGAATGTGTAAATGAAAAGTACAGATAAAAGAAGCACATGCCTCAGAGAGACTAAGGAGAAGGCACGGATGGGACAATACCAGCAGAGCTTGTCTTTTGTACAATTGTAGAATCTGACCACAGTGACCACACAGAAACGGCAAACAAAAGAAGTTAGACCTGTAAGGAAACAGTGAAAAGACTCAATAAAAACTTTTAGAGTATATAAAAACCCACATTTATAAGCGCAAAACTGTTCTTTTTATCGTATTTATCACTTATTCTTCAAGACAGAAAATAACATGGCACACCCTGAAATGCATACATTTTATATGCATTCATGCCACTACATATATATTCCATTTAATATATATATATATATATATATATATATATATATATATATATATATATATATATATATATATATATATATATATATATATATATATATATATATATAATTGACTTTAATGTTAAATGAAACAAACACAGTGCTTGCATCCCCTCATTCATTCCCCTAAGAACCCACAGGGACAAAACTGTAAAGGAGAATCACTTTAAGACAGGAGCTGACAGGAGGCAGAGAAAAATGTCACTTCCTGGAAAAGTGGGAGAGATGAGCCATGCAGTAGAAGTGTGTGTGTATGTTTCTGCAGACTGTGAGCTCATTAGGTGTCTACTCATACCGTACCTCTCGCACCTTTACTTCCTCACACCTTTTAACCCTTCTTCCTGAATCCTGAACACCATGCTGTTCTCCTCTTAAACCCCTCCTCTCACTCTTGCTGTAAGTTTCTTTGCATCTTTCTCAATATTTACTTTTTTCAAGACCCTTAGTCTCAAACCTCAGCTTCGGCATATTCCGCCCTGCTCTCTTTCTCAGCCTGGGCTCAGAGAGACAAAAGATTGTCTCTTTCGCTCTCACCATGTCACTCCTCATTGGTCCCTCTATCTCTCAAACTGTTTGACTCCATCACAATCTCCATATAGTCCATCTCAACTCACTTTACCGTATTCGCACACACCCTCACGTAAACGTGTGTTTATTAGCATGTCCCTGGGTTTGTGATCCACTCTCGTATCATGTCAGACAGCTGGAGCCGATTAGCTTGATGTCACAGCGTGTCATATGAAACGCGGTAGTTGCTGCCGCCACCACAGAAACACCACCTTCTGCCAGCCAGCTGTGCCCACAGAGGGAGCATCCTTGCTGGGAATACTCAATTACTGGGATCAATCTACAGCCATGTTTCAGTCTTCATTTATTGATAATCATGTGTGGTCCAGTTGGCCATTTCTCACTCTTAATACCTGTTCATAAGTACAATGGCTGAAAATAATCTTAAAAAATATGTGTTCTGCCAAAGAAAGAAAGTCATACTTGTTTGAACAACATGAGAATGAGTAAATGATTACACAATTTTCATTTTTGAGCATTTAAGTTATTCAAGGTAATCAAAACGCATGTTCTAATGGACGAAGAATAAAATAAAATAAAAACAGCATTCTCTTTCATTCGTACACTAATGATCACTGAAAAATCTGCATCACTGATCATGATTCTGTCATTTTTCTTCTACGTTCACATTTAAAATGATAAAAATCTTCCCAGATACTTGACAGTTTGGAAACGATCAATTATAATGGTTCTCTAGGCAGTGGCAGAAGCTTTGCATCTGATTAGAGAGTTTGTGTGCGAGTGTAAACAGATGAGTGGGCCAGAGCAGGCAGCCGCTCTTGATGCTCATCAGACAGGTTGTTGGTTCAGTTGCCCCTCAGCCTCATGCAAACAAATCCAGATGGACAACTTTGCCAAGAGAGAGAAACAGGAGAAATGAGAAAGAAAAGAACAACAACAGGCACAGGATTAAAGAAGAGAGTGAAGAAAATCATATCCTCAATAAAATGTATTATTCCAGCAGGAAGAACAAGCACGCTTTGAATGCTGACACTCCAGGTCTCGAAAATCAATATACATAAATTAGAGATATTCTAAAAAGGAATTTTGCTGTGTTTGCATGGTTTTATGTCTTATTCTTTGCTTGCACTGCTCATCTGCTCTGTCTGTATTGCACATAATGTTTATTTATTCACTAAGTTTTCTATATTGCATTGAAATTGTATTGTCTTTACACCACTGTTAAAGAAAATTGCGTCAATAACATTTTTTAAATGTTTATGAAAGAGGTTTCAATACACTCAAAATACAGTAAAAACTGTGATATTGTAAAATATTATTACAAATCAAAGTAACTTTCTATTTGAATATTTTAAAATGTAATGTATTCTTGTGATGACAAATCTGAATTTTCAGCATCATTACTACAGTCTTCAGTGTCACATGATCCTTCAGAAATCATTCTAATATCATTATAATTTCTTATTCTCAAATGTTGAAAACAGTGTGCTGCTTCATATTTTTGTGGAAAGTGTGATACATTTTTTTCAAGATTCTTTCAGAAGAACATTTATAAATGTCTTTACTATCACTTTAATGCATCATCAATTTAATCCATCCATGCTGAAATTCTTGGTGTACATTCAAACACTTACATTCAAAGCATTCCCAGACATACAGTATACACTGAACAATATCATACAGGCTTGTGAACCAATAACCAACCATTTAGTAATGTGATGGAAACCATCCAGAACACAACAACCCCCATAATAATGTTTTTACAACAACAGCATAACAACCAACTTGTAAAGTCCAACCACTGAGAACATTGTAGCAACCAAATGCCAAAGTGCATTGGACCAAAATAACACATTTCCTCTATGAGCAGTTCTTCAGCTTTATTCTTTCCTAATCTAAAATGAATCCCTATACATCACAATGTTAGATGTAAATACTACAATGTAGTAAAAAATAAAAATATTACTATTATATAGGGGTGTGACGAGACACTTATCTCACGAGACGAGATTGGGTTCACGAGAACGAGACGAGACGAGATTTTACATAGTATTTTTAAGAAATCCTTAATGATGAAATTCATGTCTAGAAAAATAGTTTGCATGTGCATTTGAAATGTTTTAACTCATCATCTAGTAATGAATGTCATTTCAGTTCTACTTTCTGAGTATGAATTATCATATGCAGTAAAAGACAACAATACTCAAGCACTGTAAAGGTTTTGCCAAAAACTCAACTGACTGGCGTCTCTCCTGTATGACAGTCTCTTCAGACCTTAGAACTGCACATGAGCTTCTTTTGACATCCTAACTGAACACCTTCCCACAAATTGATCATAGATACTAAGTGCAAAAAATAACCATAATACCATAATCAAAGTACTCAATATTCAAAGTGCAAATAGAGATCACATTTTTCTTCTAGCATGATACAGAGCTAAGAGATGGTTACAACGGGATAGCTTACATATTGGGAGATATTTGCTTGCCTCAGGGAGCCGCTTTCAAACAGCAGTAACGTATTGAAATCACGTTTACTTTCACTTTGAATTTCGCGATCATGTGTAGGCCTACTCTGGGAATAGTACTGGTGGTGCTGAACGCGCATTTTCAAATATAAGTCTGACGCTTCTGCTACGCAACGAATCCTCCGTGGAATAGATCTGCTACGCTGCTGCTGTTGGTTATTGCTAGACTGGGTAAACCCAGCCTGATCTGCAAGTGATTTGATTTCACCCTGCAACTCAATCTGGAAACCTGTACATTCATTTCTACTGCTTCTGTTACACTGTTGTGGGAACCAATTACAGGCTTATCCACTTGACATGCCATTGTCAGGTTTAACACGATGATGAATAGAGAAGCGATGGGTCGTTGCCCATTGATCACGCCTCTTGTGGTCTGATTGGTTGAAGGACTATCCAATTGCATACAGAGTCATTTGAATTATGCTCGTTTAATCACGCCTCTTGTGCAGTAGAAAATACATAGCAGACTCCCCAGACCAATGTTCAATCTTAAATTGAGCTTGGTTTGGTGATAGCCGAACAAGGTTATTACTGCTGCTGCTGCTATTGCCAATACACACACACATACTCACAACACGCTGCTGTGAGAAAATAAGACATGCTGCTGCTGTACAGTTATAGCATACATGAATTACACATAGCAGATCTATACAGGTGGAGCTGGGGAAGGTGGAGGGTTTCTGAAGTGCACCACAAATGCTGCAGAAAATTCTGCTGCAGAAAATGCTGCAGAAAATTTAAAGGTTGAATTGCAAGTTCATTGGCTACTTATACATCAGGAACCAATCAGCCTATAGAGAATGATACAAATGCAAGCAGATTGAGTTAAGGACCTATCAGCCTGTGCCATCTAAAGTCTCTTTACAGAACTTTGTATTTAATGTAATGATGTCATCTTCATCAACTGTGTATTTTATAAAAATAAAGACAAAAATAAACACCCAACAGAGATATAAATAATTTCATACTCAGCGAATCTCTTCTCACACTTCCTGTTCTTATCACCCTCGCCGGGTCTCTCTCAGTCAGGGTGCACATTAGAGGCAGCCGGAGGAGATCAGATCACCAGTCCCTGCTTCTGTAATCTGCAAGCATGAGCCATGTTTACTCCCCTCATCAGCTTTGATGCTTGTAACCCCAATTATCTGAAGTCTGAAAGCCTCACCTGTGCCTAATTGGCAAAACGTGTGTCAGAATATGTAGCCTAAAGCTGACTAATGGCAGTCTGATGACTGTCTGTGCTGATGGTGAAGTGCTGAAGATCTCCTCTTATCTTTCCCATGCCTAGCTTTTACATGTTACCTCACTTGTATTTACCTCCACTTGAATTTCTACCTTTTTTTTACCTCAGTGCATCCGTCATTCTTTCTCCGTCTCAATTCATAAAATCCACTTGTTCTAAGGTATTTACTCATACTGTTTCACTCTCCTCCCTTTCTATTTAGTTTTCCGTTGTTTTGTTCACTGTCACTGGCTTTTCCTCCATCATCTTACTCCTCTTCTCATAAACCTCTCTTTAACTGTACTTTATTTCGCCCATTAGGATGAGAGAGGAAAGGCACTGGCACTCGTGTATGAAGAGCCAGTACCTCCTTAGAGGAACATTAGAACTGACACCTCATTTAAGGTAGTGAATGACTGTATGTTTCAAAGAGCCTGCAATATCTTTCGCCCTCAGGGCTTTTTTTTTTTTCATAAGTTATATCCATCTTAAAAGCGATGAGTGTCTCTTCCATTTGAAATCAATTATGTGCATTTCATTCTTAATAAATGATTTAAATATACTTAACTCCTTCTTATCATTTAAGCAGGTTATATTCTCCATTTCCCATGCTGAATCTTTCTCAGACAGCAGGTCTTTTCAAACATCTTCGTAAAAATCTCTTCGTTGGCTGACTTTGCCGCTGCCTTGAGGCATTATCCCTGGAAAATAAGATGAATTTGGTTGTTTAAGTTCAGATATCACCAAGATGCAGATTTAGGGATACAAGAAAAGGTTAGTCCAATTAAAGGTTCACACTGTGAAATGCTGTGTTGTTCCTTATAATTAACTTGACAAGATTGTCTTTGTTATTTCCCAATTATTGCCAAAAACAAGCTAGTGCAAAACTCGCTGTTCTCATTATGATTTCAATTTCTGTACCCTATATTGTCTCCCAAATCTGGGGACAAATAAACAAAGTGCGAACTCCGCCAACGGCCTCCAGCTCATTTGTAACAGTATCACCAGCCTAATCACGAATCCCGTCTCTACTTCCCCCACACAAATCTGCTAAATGAAAATGTCAACCTTTACAATGCCGTAAATGATGGATCATATAGAGGCTTTGCAGCAAACATGAACATGAGCTTCAAGGTCCAACCTTATCTAGAGAACACAATTGTTTTAATAAATCACTTCATCTAGCAAAACAAATCTAAAATCCCAATGACCACTTAACTATGGGATTGCATCACATTGTAGGACTCCTGCATCACTGAAACCGCTACAGCCAGGTGCTCCAGACCCATAACCGTATTGAATGATGATTATAATGTTCCACTTGCATGCTGATGTAGGGAACATTTGCTCCACTACTGTATATGCTTAGCAAAGACAAACACACTTGAGGCTGAGATTAGACAAGAATGAGATATCCCAAGGTGTTTATATATTGTTTATGATGACGACTGTGTGACCTCTGTATGGTTCAGACACAGATAACAGAAAATAAATGTTTGAATTATTTATTTTACAGACAATTTATTGAACTGTAAGGGCAGGGAGAAGGAACCACCTTAAGCTCAAGGCTATTTACAATATAATAAAAAAAACTTTTTTGTACAAAAGTCTACTTGACTACATCAAAAAGCAAGTGGAGATTGTAAACAGTTATGTAAACAACAGCTTGAATTGCACAACACACAATTTTCTGAAGTGCAGAAAAACTTAACTAATATGTGACCCATCAAACTGAAATAAAACACTTTTAATGAGCAAATGTTCTGTCTGTCTGCCTGTGTTAAGGAAATCTGCTTTTAATGGGAAACTACTTTTGTTTGTCCACTTTTTGTCTGAGTGGTGAATGTACGGCATATTATCTTCAGATGCATGGTGTACATTTTGATCGAGGTCTCACTGCACATGGTTGGAAGTGGAGAGCTTAAGTGAGTACAGTTCTCTTACTTTCCCCTTTGACCCTTCACAAATGTCTGTGCCTCTTGAATATCTGACAGTAATAATCGACTACAACCATCCACCACAGGGGAGGACAGCAAAGAGCAGGCCAGTGTCCTTCAAAAAGAAACAAGAATCGCCTTTTAGCTTATATATGTTGGTCTCAAATGGTCAGAATGTCAGGAAGTACAGTACAAACTGCTGTTTTAAGGAAAAATACACCAAAAACAAATACTTCACATGCAAATATATAAAAAATATGCCTGTCAATTTAAGTTAATTTAGTCTGATAAATCATAAAACATAAATACCATAATGTATTTTTCTCTAACATTAGCATATATTTATGCAATACAACACAAGCAAGATTCCAAATATCTGATATCCGAACCAACAGCGCAATTGCTTTTATTCAAAGGTTTAATCCACATGAAATAAATAGTGAGCAGCTTACATTACAGACCCAATAGTAGAATTGTTACACATCACTCAGCAACACACAAGGTGCAAACCATATGACTGTAAGTACACTGCGAAGTGGACTTCACAGAGTATTCTCTGCCATCTTAAGTGAGATTCCAATCTAAAGGGAGAAGGAAATTTACCCACCAGTCATTGTGCATCACTACAGTCATGTGTTGCATCCCAATCGCTTACTTTATACTATGTCATAAAGTATGTACTCTTTTTTTGGAAGAAAAAGTACATAGTTTTGAACTTTTGTATCTTGTCACCGTTTGAACTGCCCTGTCAATCATCTTGCCACAGTTAAACTCCTCCACATTTAATTTAATTATTTTCCTTCTTTCCATGTGTTTGCAATTTGCATAAGGATGCATTTCAAAGTGAATGACCAATCATATCATTACAAAAGTTCACAATACTGTTGCAGATTAAATAAATGCGGATAACATTGAATAAATATTTTTTCGTCAGGTTATATACTGATTATTAAATTGTTCAAACCCCTTTATCTAAACCTCTCTACATAACCGTCGGTCTCGCACATCTGCCATGTTTTTTTTTTTAACATACTCGTCTAATACGCAATGGGTTGTGGCCAATATTAGCTGTTAGAGTGTGCACGGATCTCCACTTCGAATAAAAGTAGACCATCCGGGTATCTTTGGAATACTCATTTCAACATTCTACGATTTGGGACACATTCGAGTCTAATTTCGAATACTATTTAGGACAGGTAGTATGCAAATTGGGACGCATTATATGGTGCTTCGTTGCTGAATGAATTAGTGTTAATTCAAATCAGTGTTAAATGTTAATGAATTGTAAATGAATTAGTGTTAATTCATAATCGGACTGAATTATTCATCGAGTCGCTCATTTGTCGCCAGCGAAACAATGTAATCTGCAGAAAGAACCAATGAAAAACTATTTTATATTGTTAACCAGTTATTTTTTTGCAAAGTTTATTCAATTACTTTCTCAAGTGCCACAATAATGTAACATCATTAGTCGACATACCATGCAATTAATTTAATTAACATTACTATTTAATTGACAGCACTAATACAAAACATGTATACGAGACATAAAGTAAATCGCTCAAGTATAACATAAATTACGAGGAATCACATGAGTGAGCAGTCACTTGGAGACTCGAGCGAACAAAGGGCAAGGGAATTTATAGAATCCTCTAAAGACCAGGAGGTGCCGGCCGCCTCCGGCTACAAGCAACACCTCATGTAATTATCTATAGAATCCCCAATTAAAAGACAGGGCTGTCAAAAAGGAAAGTGCTGGCTACAGCCTGACTTCCGTCCTCCCTCCCTGTGTTCTCTTTTTTGGTTGTTGTGTTTTTTCTGCTGGTTTTGCATTCACAGTGGAGCTTAGCAGAATGGTGCTATTTATTTCAGCAACAGCTTACTGATTCGGCTTAATTAACATGTTGTTTTGTTCAAGGGGAGGGATGATGGTGTCAGCTTCCCTTTCCCTCCCTCCTGCTTGCCCTCCCTGACAGCCATCTGAGCTGATGGAACAAGAAAAGGCTAGAGAGAAAGAGAAGAAAACAATATACAAGACTTGGAAAACAGAAATGGAGGTTGCCTGCCAGATGCCTCGTCTCTGATGGACTCAAGGCACAGTGACTCAGAGTTTACCTGCCTTAAAGTGACAGTTTATTAGGGCTACATATGCTGGCATTTACTTCACACTCTCCTTCTTGAGGGTGGCAGGCAGGGTCATACGGCCAAATTTGACCAAAATACGAGGCAATTTGAGTATGATGGCTTGACGCTAGAGGACTGGCTGACTGACAGGAGAATATATCCATTGGTTGTGTGGGAGTTTGGTGTGAAAGACATTACTGACTTCAGAACAGTCCAAAGCGGCACCGACTCAGACCATCTTGCATCCTCTCAGCCTTAACAGCTTCCTTTGCACCCGCTGTCTTTAACACCCAACAAAAGGCTGTAATCAAATAAGTGGGCATGGAAATAAACAGCCGCATGTAAAACCGACAAACACAAGCGGGCAGAATGGGGTGGGATCTCGCTCGGGATGCAGACGGCACGGCGGCAGCCAGCCGGTTAATTGGAGCGAAGTGACATTTTCAGTGTTAGGTGTTGTTGGCTTTATGTCACCACTCATGCAGAGAGCCACCAGGCCCGGTCGTCTAAGCTCTAGGAGCAAAAAAAAATTCCATCTCTCCTGATCTGATCTGATCTCTCACTCGTTCCGGCATCTCAATTAAGTACGACCTGCACAGCCTTCAAAAGAGCCATCCTAATAGTAATCAATAACCAGAATCAATTGGCTCTCTCGCTCCTTTGTAACTTCTCTTGCTTTGCCTTTTGCGCAGCTGCTCCTCCCTCAGGCGTTTGAAACCACTCAGAGCACCTATCAACTTCACACAAATGTCACAAACGCCATTAATTGCTTAAAATGGATATTCAAAGCATCCGAGGTTCGCCTCTTCAATCACTTTCTGATTAGAAGAGCAGTATCTAAAGATCTGAGGTTTAGAGAGAAAAAAAGAGAGAGAGAAGATGCACTCATCCCACTCATTACTGATGTGTATTGCAGACACATTTATGAAGATGACTCTACAGTACTAGGTGCTGAGATCTATTCCAATCTCTGAACCAGAGGAGCCTCTACAGTTCTATAATCGGTATAATAACCAAGGCAACCGAAAGAGACAGGAGCTATAGTTTCCATCCAAACGTGAAGAAAAAATACCCCAAAAACAAAACAAAAACAAATACGAATTAGGTGTGTTTCCATCAAGTTGTAACCAAACCTAGTAACCCACAGTAAAAAAAACAAGGCATGCATAGAAAATGGAGACAGGACTGCAGTTAAAATTCGGCAAATTATACATTTACTATCAGTGCAGCTTGCAATCGCTAAAATGAATGCTATTAAAAGAAATGCAGAATAACTGATGAAGGCACTAGCAGCAAGGGCATTACTACGACGTCGCGCCCCATACATATGGAAAAGACAACTTCAGCAGGATTTTTGGGAGGTTGTAGCGACCAGACATTTTACTCACAACCTTTGGATACAACATTTCAGAAGGTCAGATGCAACATTTGAAATGTTAGGCAACATTATTGACACCATCAGCGGAAACAGACGATTAGTCACGTGGGTTTAATGTTCACTACTTTAATGTTCACTGCAAATGCATTTCTATCTCCCATTATTCGTATTAACTCACCTGAAAAAAATGTAAGTTTGATGCGTGCATAAAAACAGGATGATGGAAACTTAGCTAGTGAGAAATACATTTTATGGACAAAAGGGTGTTGACACATGGGCATCAGACAAATATTTAATGTTCAATATACCATTAAAAATGTGGAGTAAGTAATTTGAAATTAATAAATGAAAATAATCAAATGTAAATTTAAACTTACATGGTATAGTGCAAAAGTACACAAGATTAAAAACAGATTCTTTGATTTGGGAATCGGTTGAAAAGTCTGATCCTCTCTGAGACTCTGTTGCCTTTTTTCCCCCCCTTGTGCCCTAAATCCATCACGCAGGGCAGCCATCTACCCAATCCCTGCATGCCCTCTGCACAGCAGCATAAATGGCAAAAGCATGTGGCTAACAAATACAAGCACACACACATCCGGCATACATCAGCAAATTCATACAAAGATTCAACACACATGCTGAGAGATCATTTTCCAAGACTTTCCCGGTCATCTGCAGTTTGATCCCATCTCACTCTAAAGGTAAAGGATGTCTTTTCCCTTCAATGGCCTGCCATAAAGCCGTCTCCAGAGCCCGTCATCCTCTCCAGAGAATTCCAGAGCCTTTACCCCACCTCAGCCCCTTACGCACAGCTCCTTTCAGCCGATGGCAGCCTGAGGATGTAGAGATGATCCAATTAGGGGCAGGCGGACAGGACAGGCCACTGTGCCAGGTTCACCCAGGGCTTCATGGAGCCTAATGAGGCATTACCTTTAGTGGTGACAGCCTGGGCCTTGCACCCTGACAGCAACACTCTGTGTGTATGTGTGGACGGGGGACACTGGGGTAAGGTAAGCTTACAATGCCACATCATAAGAGAGTACGTTTGGAGAAGAGAGAGAAAGAAAAAGGGATGACTACAGCAGAAATATAGGAGAAAAAAATAATTTCTACTAATTTCTTGTGTAACTAATTATTACACTCTAGTCATACAACAGCTATAGTGACCACCATGTCTAACAAGATCAGAAAAAAAGTATATCCTGCACTATATTTTAAGTCTTTTAAATTTTTATGATTGCTTGTTGTGAGGAACAGTTCCTCTTATTCACTGATAATCACATCACCCAAAGTTTGTCAAGTCTGTGTCTACATCAAGATGGGGCGTCAATGTAATTGAATCTAAACTGAAATTGGGTCTTGTGTGTAATGTAACCAATTGTGTTAATTTATGATAATTTAATAATGCCCTAATTTATAATGCAATAATTTTTTCCCCCTTTTCTTCTTGACATACTACTACATAATTTTGACTTTGGATGAGCAATCCCTTTAAAGGGGTCACGAGTTGAGAAATCAACTTTCCCTTAAGCTTTTGATATATAAAAGGTCATCGTAATATAAGAATATCCTATATGTTTCAGAGCTGAAAACTTCCTTGTTAGTCAAAGAAAAGCTTTTATTGACAGCTGGCTCATCAAACAATCAATCTGCAAATTTTCCTCCCTGTGACGTCAGAGAGCAGTGAAATGCCGCACATGACATGTAAGCTAAATAACATAGGCCTACGTGGAGCTAAACCGGATTGAACTTCCAAGCAATAAACATGCTTTTGAAGACTATAAGGTAGTGTGCAGTGCCTGGTTGTGGAAGAACACAGTCGCCGCATAAGCTTCATTCAGGTTCCAATATTAGGAATGCGGTTGAACTTTATTTTTAATGAAGTTCCAGCTCACGTGTATCGTTTTTTTTTTTTTTTGGTTGTGCTTTACTTCCTTGCAGATTTGTTTGTAAACAAGAGAATGGATTTGCAGACAGAATTAAGATAAAATAAGATAATAAAAAAAATCATTCCTGTCGCTGTTTTTCCACATATTTTCAAAACAATTCCCCATTTGTATTTACTGGGAAGTCGAAGCTCATTATAATATGCAAAACTGTTATCCAATCATAAAAGAGTGGGTGTTTACTTCAAAGTCTTCAATGCAACATGAGCATTCCAGAAACTAGGCTCAAAACCAAGGTAGAAAATAGCATATTACTTATTCATTATGATGTTTTTGAATGTAAAAACCACGCAAATATCATAAATTAACCTCAGACAACAGTATAAAAAAAATTACTAAACAGATGACTAAAAAAGCTACTTATTAGAGTCAATAGTGCAAAGATAGCACATGTTGTTGGTTTACTATATGTGATGTGACTGTTATTATTCTGTTTTTAATCTGGAAAAAAAGCTGTTGTTTTCGAAGTAAAAGTGACTAACACTAACCCTTGTTTGTATTTTTATTTATTTTTTCCAGTTTATTGTATGTCTGGTTTATAATTAAAATGTTTCCTTTACATTTAGCATTTCATATAAAAAATGATTCAAATTAAATGAGGCTTGGCGTTGATGCTATACTAATTACTCTCTTTTTTCAATGGGTGCTAAAACCCTTCATTAACAGCACATTTGCACTCCAAATTAATTCACACAGTTTAAAGATAACTTTTATTTTTCACATTTAATATAGGTTGTAGATTTCTAAACTACTTCAGTTTGTAGAAGACATACAGTATGTTAGAATATATCAAAGCTTGAGATACATACAAGTTACAGAAACAAAATGCATCTCATAGGTCTCCCTCTATGTGGTCTACAAATTGCTGGGCTGAAAACAACAAGAAAATACTGCTTTGAGTCAGCACTTTATCCACTTGGAGAAGGTGTTGTTATCTCTAGCTATAGTGGTCTTTATCGTAAGATGTTATTTTAGAGGACTGCATGTGCACACATTCTCTTACTATATAACGTCTCTAAATAATTAATAAATTTATATTTTAAATCACACAAGAAAGAGTGATTTACTGAATCTCAGAATGGATGTGATTTGACCACAGACACAAGGTCAATATGCTGATATGCACAACAACAGTACAACTGCATTGATGATCTTTCTTTTCACATGTAAAATTTAGTATATTAATTAGCATAATTTCAAAATCATAAATGTGGAGCAATTAATACTTCTGTAACTCATTGTCTGGGCAAAATGCACATGGCGTAGCATTTCTCTTCATTATTGACTATGTGACATCTGTATTCCCCATTAGTGATAGTGAGCATTGGCTAGTAGTAGTAGGCACACAGTGAGGGAGAGAAAGACAAATGCCTTCTGCACTCATTGTACCCAAACAGGTCAAGTGGAAGAAGGAGGGAGAAGATGAATTATGAACAGGACCTGCACTGGGCATCTAAAGTGAGCAGAGAGAGACAGACAGACAGAGAGGGGAGAAGTGTTCTCTTGAAACACTTTAAGATACAAACAGACTTGAAGTTGGTGGAGTCAGAGATGGTAAAGTACTGTGACATCAGTGCTGAGTCCACTAAGAATCAACAGCTTCACATTTTTCTCTCTCACTCTACATTTATTTCTCCCACCTCGTGCTGACGGTCAACGACCCAAGGGCACTTCGATGTGAATGTGAATCGCTTTCTTATTCTTCTAAATCCCACATTCTTATCTGCTTCTGATTACTGATTATCTGTAAGACTCACAGAAATGTTATTGCTGTGGTAGAATTAATATATATATATATATATATATATATATATATATATATATATATATATATATATATATATATATATATATATATGAAAGTGAGACATTTTGAAATGTCATGCCAAATATTGGCTCATTTTGGATTTCATGAGAGCTACAAATTCCAAATAAGTTGGGACAGGTAGCAATAAAAGGCCGGAAAAGTTAAATGTACATATAAGGAACAGCAACCAATTTGCAACTTATTAGGTCAAATGACAACATGATTGGGTATAAAATGAGCCTCTCAGAGTGGCAGTGTCTCTCAGAAGTCAAGAGGATCACCAATTCCCCCAATGCTACGGTAAAAAATAGTGGCACAATATCAGAAAGGAGTTTCTCAGAGAAAGATTGCAAAGAGTTTGAAGTTATCATCATCTACAGTGCATAATATCATCCAAAGATTCAGAGAATCTGGAACAATCTCTGTGTGTAAGGGCCAAGGTCGGAAAACCATACTGGATGCCCGTGATCTTCGGGCCCTTAGACGGCACTGCAGCACATACAGGAATGCTACTGTAACACAATCCACCGTGCCGTTCGCCATTGCCAGCTCTATAGGTAAAAAATGAAGCCATATCTAAACATGATATGTTTTCTCTGGGCCAAGGCTCATTTAAAATGGACTGTGGCAAAGTGTAAAACTGTTCTGTGATCAGACGAATCAAAATTTGAAGTTATTTTTGGAAAACTGGGATACCATGTCATCTGGACTACAGAGGACAAGGACAACCCAAGTTATTAGCGCTCAGTTCAGAAGCCTGCATCTCTGATGGTATGGGGTTGCTTGAGTGCATGTGGCATGGGCAGCTTACACATCTGGAAAGGCACCATCAATGCTGAAAGGTATATCCAAGTTCTAGAACAACATATGCTCCATCCAGACGTCATCTCTTTCAGGGAAGACCTTGCATTTTCCAACATGACAATGCCAGACCACATATTGCATCAATTACAACATCATGGATGCGTAGAAGAAGGACCCAGGTACTGAAATGGCCAGCCTGCAGTCCAGATCTTTCAACATTTGGCGCATCATAAAGAGGAATATGCAACAAAGAAGACCTAAGACAGTTGAGCAACTAGAAGCCTGTATTAGACAAGAATGGGACAACATTCCTATTCCTAAACTTGAGCAACTTGTCTCCTCAGTCCCCAGACGTTTGCAGACTGTTATAAAAAGAAGAGTTGATGGCCTTGTCCCAATTTTTTTTAGATGTGTTGATGCCATGAAATTTAAAATCAACTTATTTTTCCCTTTAAATTATACATTTTCTCAGTTTAAACATTTGATATGTTATCTATGTTGTATTCTGAATCATATATTGAAATTTGAAACTTCCACATCATTGCATTCTGTTTTTATTCACAATTTGTACAGTGTCCCAACTTTTTTTAAAAAAGTCTGAGTCCACCTTTGAAAACTGGGATTCAAATGCAATTTAAATCTGGAAATAAACAGAAAATAGACATTTTAGGCATTTAAAAAATTAAAAAAATAAATGCAATGACAAAATTAATAAAACGTTAAACATTTTGACAATTCAAAATGTAATATCACTCAAACTCTTATGCTGCAAATTAAATGAGAAAAATGGCAACAAGAAGAATTTTCACTAATGGTCTCAGACAAACATTTTCCTCCCCAAACATGCAAAAACATATTTTATTGGTCTCTGTTGGAGAAATCTATCCGTGAAATTGCTGGTTGACATTTCTAGACTAATCAAAGCCTCCCACAATGTCAGCTGAACACACTGGACATCCTTCCTGCATGACAGAGTGTCAACACAACAGTTTTACTGCACAGCCCATCTGAGGACTAATAAATAAACTGCTCAACTTATAAGATGGAGTGAGGTCAGTCAGACTTAAACACGGAGTGTGTTTGACATTAAAGGGTTACTTCAGCGATTAGCATTAAGCTTTGTATCAGTAGAAACCCAGGAGTACAAATCCTTTTCAAAAAATGTGCATATTGTGATAAAAGTTCATTATTTTCCATAATGTAATGATAAAAAATAAACTTTCCTATATTTTAGATTCATTACACACCAACTGAAATATTTCAGGTCTTTTATTGTTTTAATACTGATGATTTTGACATATAGCTCATGAAAACCCCAAATTCCTATCTCAAAAAATTAGCACATTTCATCCGACCAATAAGAGAAAAGTGTTTTTAATACAAAAAAAGTCAACCTTCAAATAATTATGTTCAGTTATGCACTCAATACTTGGTCGGGAATCCTTTTGCAGAAATGACTGCTTCAATGCGGCGTGGCATGGAGGCAATTAGCCTGTGGCACTGCTGAGGTGTTATGGAGGCCCAGGATGCTTCGATAGCGGCCTTAAGCTCATCCAGAGTGTTGGGTCTTACGTCTCTCAACTTTCTCTTCACAATATCCTGCAGATTCTCTATGGGGTTCAGGTCAGGAGAGTTGGCAGGCCAATTGAGCACAGTAATACCATGGTCAGTAAACCATTTACCAGTGGTTTTGCCACTGTGAGCAGGTGCCAGGTCATCTCCATAAAGCTTTTCAGCAGATGGAAGCATGAAGTGCTCTAAAATCTCCGGATAGCTAGCTGCATTGACCCTGCCCTTGATAAAACACAGTGGACCAACACCAGCAGCTGACATGGCACCCCAGACCATCACTGACTGAGGGTACTTGACACTGGACTTTTGGCATTTCCTTCTCCCCAGTCTTCCTCCAGACTCTGGCACCTTGATTTCCAAATGACATGCAAAATTTGAGCGACAGTCCAGTGCTGCTTCTCTGTAGCCCAGGTCAGGCGCTTCTGCCGCTGTTTCGGGTTCAAAAGTAGCTTGACCTGGGGAATGCGGCACCTGTAGCCCATTTCCTGCACACGCCTGTGCACGGTGGCTCTGGATGTTTCTTCTCCAAAATCTTCCTCAGGGTCCGGTCACCTCTTCTCGTTGTGCAGCGTTTTTTGCCACACTTTTTCCTTCCCACAGACTTCCCACTGAGGTGCCTTGATACAGCTCTCTGGGTAGTCTATTCGTTCAGAAATTTCTTTCTGTGTCTTACCCTCTCGCTTCAGGGTGTCAATGATGGCCTTCTGGACAGCAGTCAGGTCGGCAGTCTTACCCATGATTGCGGTTTTGCCATGAATCTAAAATATATATGAAAGTTTAATTTTTATCATTACATTATGGAAAATAACGAACTTTTATCACAGTATGCTATTTTTTTTGAGAAGGACCAGTATATTCGAATTATCATACTTTCCCCCCTCATATGACCCTGAGACGAGAGAATTATGCATTTTATTTCTGGAAAAATTCCTCAGATGACACAAATATCGTCATTTTGCGTCATCGGAGGAGTTTATGGCCAGAGGCTAAAGACTACAGCCAGCAGTGGGCGCTATTTCCACATGTATTCAACATCGCACTCACAGCACTCGGCTCGCAGAGCTGCAGAGATTCATGTAAACGGAGCGGTGGAGACCAAAGTGAGTGTTTCAACTTTTCAAATGAACTTCCTATGAAAGTTAAGCTTCCAAAGACAAGAACTGAACACGCGCCAGACTGAACACGTGCTGTGAATGCAGCCGCAGCCACGAAACCGGCGATTTCCTCCGCTCATGTGATGAATGTAATCTCCTGCTGCATTTGTGCCGTGACGCTCAATCAGCTCACTCATAATATATCGAACAGACACGTTCAGTTTTTAATTGTAGTGTCTCTAACTGAACTGATTTTCTGAAAATGAACGTGGTAGGCAAGTGATCCAGTAATCCTGTAGCTGACTAGCCGTGCCTAGAGTAGGGCAGTGAAGCAGTGCGTTCTGGGAATTGTTGTCTTTCATCCCCATGAGACAAAAATACATTTTCTGTGTTTTCTCAGTCTAGAAGGCACCAAATTCAAAAATAATTTCACATTTCTACTACATTAATGACCCAGTTTAAATACAGATTCATCTTCCCAGCGCTGAAGTACCCCTTTAAATAAACTTAACATCATAGACCAAGAGTATATGATATAGGAAAAGAGAGAGGCGACATCTTGCAAGCAGTCATTTTCTATACTAAGAGACAGGTCTCATGGATAAAGCCAGCTTACCCAAACTGTGTGTGCGTGTGTTTTTTAAAGAGACGAATGTGTGGCTGATGAGCAAACGGTACAGAACTGCATATTCTGCCTCTCGCTCTCTCTCTTTTTCACTTGCCGTCATTTCTTTTTGCTTCCTCTCTTTCATCGGCTGCTAATCAGCCACCTGTCATGGCGAAAACATCCAGCGTGACAGCTATCACCAGCTACCTGTCTCCCTGCTCTGCATCCCCACACCTCCGCTCATTTACACAGGCACGCCGGCCCGCTCGCTCTCATTGTTTGTTTGATTCATAAGCCCGGGCTTGTTGCAAATCCCCCGTATTGGGAGAGGTGACAGGAATCGTTTGATGGTAATGCCGGTGACATTTGGGAGTGTGGACTGTACGACAGGCAGAGAGGTAAGGAGTGATCTGGCATTAAAAGATAATGCTGCCACGACCTGATGGGGGAACAGGAGCAGCCATCAATGCTTCAACATTTAGAGCTAAAAAAATAATGCTCCCGATGGCCTAGACTGACCTCTGACCCCTGCTGAGCGACACTATTTGTTTGTCTTGGTTGGAGAGGCATTGCCAGTTTCAATGCAGTCCATAAGTACCAAGATCGGTTTCACTTTATTTTGATGGTCCCTTTAACATATTCTGTTGACTAAAAGTAGCGTTGCACCTACATGTCCACTAAACATCATTAGAGTGTTAATAGAATGTTAGTAGACCCGTAGTGTTAGAGTTAGAATAAGTTAACATGTAGTTGCAAAGTTACAAATAGTCAGTAGAATGTCTGTTGAAAGACCCTTAGAATAAAATGTTAGCAGATATTCAGCAAACAGTCTACTTATACTCTAATGAGAGTTAGTAGACATGTAGGTGCAACGTTACTTATAGTCAACAGAATTTTCAAAAGGAACCATCAAAATAAAGTGTTACCCCAAGATCTCAAAGACTTTTATAGGGTGCCAGTTAGAGAGAATAAATATTAGCCATATAATAGCTTAAGAACAGGTGAAAATTAAATGTGAGTGATATGCAGCACGTTTGAGCTTCCGCAAGAACCAATGAGGTTTGTTCCCGTGTGTCAAGCCTTTCCGGTTGAGTTTCTGATCTGACCAATGTTTATATATGATTAAAAGTCTAAATAGCACAAATATGCTATATTCCTTAAGCCAAACAATAGTTCCTTTTTTGAGGGAACTCGCGCTGCGACATCAACACTATGGAGACCACCTCTGCGTGAAAGTGTCTGAAGCATGTGTGAAACTAATCCTGATTGGTGCTACGTCGTGACATAGCGTGTGACAGTGCAGAGCCAGCCCAAGGCATAAGTGAATTAAGCGGCTGTTTAGGGGCCCCCAAGAGCACATGAATTGACTTGTTGCTGCACGGTAGGTGAAATGGCCTTAAACAATTACTAAATAAACTGCAAAATGTTAAGTTTTCTAATATATGCACGGATTGATTATGACTAAGCTGTACGAGCTCGCGGAGTCATCGGCTGGACACTATTCGCTTGTTAGCCAGAGTTCAAAGTCCAAAGCGAGAGAAGGAGCTGAAAGTGAACTGTGCTACTCGTCAGTTGCCAGGTAACCTTTTTATGAATGGATGGATTTGAGAATGTGGTATGGATTAGTGTGAATATCTTATCCGACGTGCTGAATGTTTTAGACGGAGTAGGCTACAGCATAGCTCTCAGTTTCTGTTCACAGTAAATGCTTCTCTGCAAGTGCTATGTTTAAGTCGCTCGAAATGATCATTTGGGAATGAGAATTTGTTCTTGCCAAAAAGCCTTCCCAAATTCATAATGAGAATCATTTATAAATCTGTTGTTGTCAATAAATAGAAGCACTAAGGTCTTCATGCGTGTATCCGCCATAATAATGTTCAAGTTTGAAAGAAATCCATCAACATTTCTTGTTTTTAAAAGAAGTATCTTATGCTCACCAAGGCTGCATTTTATTTGACCAAAATACAGTAAAAAAAAAAAAAGTTACATTGTGAAATATTATTGCAATTTAAATCAGCTGTTCTCTAAGTCTAAGTCTTCATTGTCACATGATCCTTCACAAATCATTCTCATATGAGGATTTGATGATCAACACACATTTATGATTATTATCAATGATGAAAACAGTTGTGTAAACATTTTTTTTTGATTCTTTGAAAGCTTTCTATTTGAGATAAATGCTGTTCTTTTGAACATTCTAGTCATCAGAGAATCCCGGGAGGAAAATTGTGAGCATATTCAGCATAAGAGTCATTAACATTAAACAGAACATTAAAACATTAAGAACATTAAAAAAAACATATCCCACACACATATCCCAGTCTGAACTGTACTGTAAGACTTTGAATATTAAAGTGCAAATTAACACCTGAGCACTCTTGTGGGTTTGCTACTGTTACAAATTAAAAACCATATAAGGATATGATGTAACAACTAATAAAATTGATAATGGGTGTGCGATTATTACCAAGAATTGACAATAGTCAATCGTACCAAGGGGCCCCAAAATAAAATTCTGCTTAGGGTCCCATAAAGGCTTGGGCCGGCCCTGTGACAGTGTACATGGAATATTACAAAGGCATGCCGAAACAGAATAGCATTAGCTTCTGTTTTTCAGCAAGCACTCTGTGTGTGAAACTGTCTGTCTTATTTATTATTACCTGTCCTGAAAATATATTATATCAAAGATATGGTGGATGATAGGCAATTTAAGCAGTGTGTGCCTCTCTGCCCAGGATACATCATGAGAGAGGACACACACAAACTTTATGTGAATTGCCTGGGAGTAGAGCATGCACAGGCTCAAGAGGGCTGCCTGTGTACACTGTGAGAAGCTGCCGCTCAGAACTCTCTGCTCCCACCTGGCCTTGTTTCATAAGCCAAGCTCACTCTTTCTGCACGTATCAGATTGTGGGGGGTCACAGATGGAGCTGGCAGAGATGACGTCAGCCCTTTCTTGTCCCTCGCTTGCTGGCTTCACTGCTCCCATTTGGGATATGGAAGCCTGCTCTGCACCTACTTTCGCCCGGAGCGAGAGTCCGTTGTTGGGATTGTCTAGCTGTGGTCCTGCTGTGGCCAAGCTGTTGAACGCGGCTAACATAGCCAAGCGCAGCCTCTACGTTGCGGCCTTCCCTTCTTTCCCGATCTCTACTCTGAATTTTCGAGATTGTGGAAAAGGCTGTTCTCCTCATGGATTACGAACCCAACAGTACTTAATTATTCTTCCATCTTGGGCTCAAAGGAGAAGGGCTATGGGATAATGCCACAGGTTGAAAAGACATCTTATCAGTCACCTGACACTGCATCATCCCTCAAGGCCCCGGTTCTGCCCACCAAACCATGCCATACAACTTTAAATTTGGTTGGCAAGGCTTGGCAGAGAGTTAGGATAGTGCATGCCTGCACACTATGGCAATCATGCACATGTACCAAGATGTACCAAGTACCAAGATCTAGGTGAGAGCGAGGAGGTTCGTCCCGACCATATTAATGAGCTGCCTGGATCACAAGTGTTCTCAAGTCTGGACAGCTTCACACCAGGTTAGATCACAAAATCCAATTTTGTGTTGTTTAAAACTTTTTAGTAAGATTGTGATACATTTGATCCCAAAAAATCTGGATTAAAGCTTTCTATCAAAAGCTAACACTGGTGGTTTCCGGTTTGCCTTTGCAAGCTTCCATGTACACCATCACACATTAATAACTAATTTCACTTGTGCTTTAGACAGCATTATGCAGAGGCAGTCCCCATAATGTTGTCTTCGATGCAGCATCTCATTCCGTACTCAGAGAACAAGAGTAACAGTTATATCCCGAGGCGGTTTGGAAAGAACAGCTTGGACACATTAAACATCTCCTTTGGTGCTCCAAGGAAGAAAAAAGGTTTTGAATGGCATGAGTAAATAGTGGCAGATTTTGATATTTATATCTCTTTAATGCTAAATATATACTAAGTTTTCCGGATACTCTGGCAGTCTCCACCCATATTATTGCACTTCTGACAAGGTAATGAAATAATACTGAGAACGAGAGGTGTGATACTGACAGAGCACTGCATCTTTCTGACTGCATTCATTGATTGTCGAACCTCATGCCTCTCTTCTTTCTCTGTCTCTGGCGCACTCTAACATAGTTGCAGTCAAGCATTCCCCAATGTTTGTCTCTCTTCAATTTCCATTTTCTACTCCCTGACATCTCTGTCTCTCCAACTCTCACTTTGTCTTAATTCTTCCTCTTTGTTTGTCCCCACCCCCCCTTCTCCCCACACCTTCTAGTGTTTGCCTGGGGATGCTTATCATTGACGTGCACAACATCTTTTCCTGCACCCCATCGATCCTGTTATTGAAACAAGCCTCATTTGCAGTCTCCTTCCTGTTATGCCCCCTCCCCCAAACAGCCCCCTGCTCTCTCACTCTCTCTCTTTTCTTCGTTTGCTCTGTCAAGAGAGAGCCACCTCAACAGCTTGACAATTACCCATAATCCCTCACTTCAGCTTCTCTGCCATTTTAACCAAATTAAAGATGCTGCTACAAATTTAGTCCAATTTGACTGGTAGTTAAGACAAACTGGTCAATGTACTTAGGTTGTCAGGTGTGTTATCATGATGAGCATATGCTTATGAAGGTGGGAGTCTATTATGGTGAAAGAGCTCTCATAGGAACTCATGTAACTGAATCAATACAGGGTTAAATTAAGTGGGTCTGGTGTTGTACACACTACAGTTTTATGTCACATTGTATTTCACACACAACAGAGCAAGTTAAGGCAATTAAACGTGTTTTAACATTTTAAAGTCCCCATGAAATACATTTTCATGGTGTTTATTTTTATTTTTATGGGCTTTTAGTATAAATATGTTAGCCTTACTGTTATCTATAAGCTAGTGTGCTCCAAAATAATGCCAACATTTGCATTTAGAAGATTTAAGCATTTATGGATCAATGATTTTAATGATATCACTCTGCTCCTCTTCAGAATTTCTGTCCAATCAAACGCTCTCTAGAATATAAAGCCCCCTACGTTATAAACAGATGTTAAATAAATAAATATTTAATAAATACATTTATGTTAATAAATATTCACATTTACTATTTTATACATGGTGAATGGCACATAATGCACTATATAGGGAATAGGGAATCAAACGGTGTAATACTATCCAATGGGCCGTATAAAGTCTGGTTTAAAGTTAGTGTCACATGAACCTTAGCAGCACGCACATAGTCTGCTCCGGTACAGAGACATGATAGCATAGAGCACATCATATGCACAAGTCAGCACAGATCACAAAATGTATGAATTTTGCACAGAATGCTATATTTTAAAGCGATATGAAGAAGAATAGGAGGAGAAACATTTAGAAATGAGGAGGAAACTGCGGCTTTACCAAGCTCAACACCTCTAGTCGAGTTATGATATGAACTAAACGCTATTGGCTATTTTCTGCTTAATATGTCCATTCATCTTGCTTAGTGGACATTACGTCAACATATTGAATAATGCAGCACGTTTTAAGGAACTTGAAACCAGAGGGCCTTTAATGTTTTGAAATCTGGGGCTGTATTACAGAAACCCCCTTACTTAGTACTTGACTTAAATTGTGACATACGTTATATATCAATGAAACATCTTCTCAAACAAGAAAAAAATGTAGAACAGGACTTGATTTTGTCCATGGGAAATTGATTGAATTGTTGTGGTTTTCTATTGCTGTGATCTCATGTGAGTGGCAGGTTGTCCCGCACTCACATCAGTAAATACGCCATCAGAAAATAAAAAAATAAAAAAAAATGAATAAAATAATGATGTGCACGTGTAAATTATTTATAATAAATACTGAAAATTTTAAATTTTAAGTCCATTTTGATTTAATGGTGACTTTAAAAAGTGAAAAATTACCATGGATTCTAAACAGACAGAACAGGATTGTATCTTTATTCTATATTCCAAGTTATACAGCCCCTGAAATAATAAATAAAAAAATAATAATAAAAAAATGCATATATTATTTTAATAATTATTTTAAGTTTTATTATTTTGGGTTTTATTGCAAATAGTATATCTTTTAAAGTTTAATAGTCACACACCACATAAATATGATTATAACAGATGATCAGACATGCAGATAGATGATAGATAGAAGCTTCTCTGCTGGGAAAGGGCTCATAACCCTTAGACGCCTCTAAATGGTAGAGTGGAGGGAAAATATGAAAATAAGAAGTTACAAAAAGTAACTTTCGCTCAGTGTTGAAGGCTCAAGTGTCACAACATCAAGAATTCCACATCGGGAGGTGAGATTGCTCAAATCCACAAGCCAGCACATTTAGGGTAACATCTTAAGTCCAGGGCCAAGAAAAGCAGACAGACCAGACACACACACACACACATAAAGAGAGAGAGAGAGAGAGAGAGAGAGAGAGAGAGAGAGAGACAGCTTCCTCTTGGGATGAAAGAGCTTCTGTTTCTCTGATTCCTCAGTTGAGTTGCCATACACCAGGACTCTGGGGAAATGCGTGAGTCTTCTATCCCACTCTCCCTCTTTCTCTTCCACTCAACATCCCTTCATTCTTTACACTAATCCCTAAGATGCCGATTCAGAGAAAGAGTAAAAGCAATGGAGAAAGAGCAGGAGAAATGCCTTGCCTTTTGTCTCCCTCGAGATCAATTGTACAAACTAATCCATGAGGACACTCCTTTCACCAGTTCTAGCTCGGACACATGCAATCAATGCTACTGTGTGTGCATGGTTATGCAGGTGGCAAATATAAGGGAAAGTGAGGGAAAGTAACTAGTTGAAGGGATGAAGAAAGGGAGTACAGAAGTGGCAGGAGGAGATAAGAAATTCTTCAGATCTGATTTTCCCTAAATGTCACTAGCTTGAGGAGTGTCTTTCCATGCTAGCCAGAGGCATAAAAAGAGATATCTACCCCCATTCCTCTCTCCCACCGTCTCCATCCTACTCTGTCAGTTGGAGGCACCATGCTGGGCAGCAGAGTCTTTTTATCCTTCATTCATAACGTTCAATCCATCAGCAAATAAAACTGTTAGGTATGACCCTGAGCTCTGGGAATTATGGGTAAGCAGCTCCAAAATTGCTAAGACAAAAGGTCAAACTCTAAAATATGAATGAGCAGGTGGGTTAATCTCGGTTGTGGTTCTTCAAAATCTTCCCTATGTTCCAACTATGTGTATTCTAAAGAAAAATGACCTACAAACAGCATTCGATGATTCTGCATTATGCTTTAATTTCAAACTGCTGGAAATGCTTAATCTTAGTTTATCAGGATCTTTTTAGGTCATCTCTCATCGTCTCTAAGTGTGTGAAGCCTCTCTTCTCTGTCTCAGTATATCTAAAGTATATCTGCCTCTTTTGGCATGTTAAGTGTCCTCTTCTATCTCAGAATCTGTTAAAGGGTAAGTTCACCCAAAAATGAAAATTCTGTCATTAATGACTTTAGTCCGAGAGTGTGTATGCACACTCTACAGTCTGTGTCCAGAAAGGTAGGAAGTAAGGTAGGAAAAACATCAAAGTAGTCCATGTGACATCAGTGGGTTAGTTAGACTATTTTGAAGCATCGACAATACATTTTGGTCCAAAAATAACAAAAACTACGACTTTATCCAGCATTCTATTCTCTTCCGTGTTTGTTTGAATCTCGCTGCTGACGTAAGACGCCGCTGCTGTGTTATCTGGTGCGTCAGAGCGTCCATTTAGTCTGAGGGAGAAGCACGCTTTACGTCTTACGTCAGCAGCGTCACTGTGGACTCGTGAATGCGGATTAAAACAAACGCGGAAGAGAATAGAATGATACTTTGATGATGTTTTTCATTCCTTACTTCCTACCTTTCTGGACACGGACTGTAGAGTGGGCATACACTTTCAATGGAAGGACAGAAGGCTCTCGGACTAAATCTAAAATATCTTAAACTGTGTTCCGGAGATGAACGGAGGTCTTACGGGTTTGGAACGACATTAGAGTCATTAATGACAGAATTTTCATTTTTGGGTGAACTAAACCTTTAAGCATTTCTCATCTAGGTCTTCTCAGCGTTGCTCCTGCTGGGCTACACTGTCGTCCCCTTAAAACTCATGTCATGTGACCATATATTAGAAAGGACTCATATACAGCTTCCTGCGATTGAAATATGCACATAATAGCATTTAAATGGCAGTTTCTAAATGCTAACATCTGCTTTTTTATGTTAAAATGTATTTTCTGCATGGAAGGAACAATGAATTTTGTGTCAAAGCAAATTTGTACAGATCTTAACATATAAGTCATGTTGGTGGATTGCCTATGAATAAATTCCTTCCTGGAAGATTAGCATGAGTCAGATGCTATGCCAGCAGCTTAATTAATAGGGACCTATTACAAACAAAACAAAACAAAACATATTGATCTACCCTAAAATAGTTTGTTGATCTTAGCTGGTCTATTGGATTTATATGGGTTTTGGGCAGTTAATATTGGGCAGATTGGGTTTCTAGACAGCTTTTACATCCAACTGCAGAAAATACTTGATTTACTATTATAACTCTTTTGCACTATTATAAAATGTTGAAAATTATTTTACTACTACAAATTAAACCTTTTCTTGTTTATACAAATAATATGGAGAAAAATAAGATTGTAAGATAAGTAAATAGTATCATTTATGTTCAAATTTTAATTTGAAAGTGAGCAGTTAGCTTCTAAAAATAGGAAAAGTTTTTCTAAAAATGTCTATGGCTCTGTCATACAACTTAAGTAACAACTTACACAGCTTACCCCATTCTCCCCTATTTTAACAGTCCCTGCTTCAAATGCGTTATCTCGTCTTTCCGAGATGTCAGTTGACTTCTTAGACGTTCGCTGTGTTTAGAGAGAACACCTTCGATCCGCTGTCACCAATTTACCACGCCAACCCCGCCTTAGACAGTTTATCTCAACAACTAAGGACTGGCACGTCATTAGTCATTTCTGCACTACTTACCTCTCCCACTATCTATCCATCCATCTTCCTCTCTCTCCATCATGTTCTGTTGCGTTCATTTCCAACTTGATCTGCTCTCGGGTTCAAGTGTTAGCACATTCCTGAAGATGACAGTGAAGAGAGGCTCATTACTTTCACAACATAAACAACAGCAGCTGCTGCAACACCTGTAAACTAAAAAAAAACTCTATGATTATACAACAAATTAATGTTATTCCTCATCATATTCACATAGTGACTGGATGGTTTGTGTGTAAACTGGCAGGGTTGGGTAACTCCAAAGCCACCCACCCATCCAGTTAAAAGAGAAACAGTATTCCGAAGAAACCAAAGTGAACATGGGAAGTGTGAAAGAAACAAGAACAGAGATAAAACTCTAAAAAGAGCCAAAGAGATGGTGTTGGATACAGGGTGGTAAGTTGATATAATAGGGGCCTGTCTCTCGTGGTTTTAAATGGAGGATTTGGCCTTCACGCCTCTCAATGCCATTCTTAAGGAAAGCGGATTTCCGCTGCCGTGACGACCATTATCCTGGTTTCCTGGCAGTAATCCGCCATACTAGGGCCGTAATAGGACAGAGCGTTGCAGAAAGTCAGGAGGCTGTTGCTGATAGTCACTGCCGCGGGATCACGGTTCTATATCTGACAAAGAGAAACACAAGCTGATCTGATACAGCTGATGAAACAGTCATGCACAGCAGACCTGCAAGAGAACATCACAAAGTCTGACATTTACCATTGTAACTCCATACTGTTTCTAAGGTCTGTCTGTCTATCTTTCTGTAACTCAGGGATAAGAATTTTCAAATATGAGATAATTAAATAATAAACAAAATCAAAACAATTCATGCTTTTCAAAACAATCCAAATGTTGTTGTTGTTGTTGTTTTTTTGTTTTTTTTTGTGCACATTTTTAAATGGCTTTCAGTTCTTGAGTTTGAATAAATACAATTCATAAAATCACTTAAAGAAAAATATTAACCAAAAACTGTGTAATGTAGCATATTTCACTAATTTACTTTTATAAAACACTATTTTAAGTTTTATTATTTTGCCAACACAATGTGCATCTTTTACTACAATGTAAGTTACTGCTTGTTTATATGAAAATGTAACTACACATTGTCATATTAACAAGTGACCACACAAGTTTACGAGTCGCATGAAAGCTGAATATGTGTAATTTACAAAACAGAACCAGCTTATTTTGGATTAATTAACGCTTAAGAGTCATTCATTTGGAATCGGACTGCACTGCACTGTCTGTTGCAGCATCACTGAATGAGCAAGAAATTTTGTTGGCGTATTTTAGTATGCAGTTCCGTTCGAATCAGCAGAAGACTGACATCTTTAACAATACGTCATTCAGTTCTGGTTAAAAAACAAAAACAAACACACTATAATGCCAAAAGTATTGGGACACCCCTCTTTGTTCCAATCACTTCCATGGTCACAGGTGTATAAAATCAAGCACCTAGGCATGCAGACGCTTCTACAAACATTTGTGAAAGAATGGGTGGCTCTCAGGTGCTCAGTGAATTCAAGCGTGGTACAGTGATAAGTTGCCATCTGTGCAATAAGTCCATTCCTGAAATTTCCTCACTACTGAATATTCTAGTCTACTGTTAGTGGTATTATTACAAAGTGGAAACAATTGGGAGCAACAGCAATTCAGCCACAAAGTGGTAGGCCACGTAAAATCACAGAGCGGGATCAGCGCATGCAGAGGCGCGCAGGGCGCAGAAGTCGGCAACTTTCTGCAGAGTCAAGAGCTACAGACTTCCAAACTTTGTGTGGCCTTCAGATTAGCTCAAGAACAGTGCGTAGAGAGCTTCATGGAATGGGTTTCCATGGCCGATCAGCTGCATCCAAGCCTTACATCACCAAGTGCAATGCAAAGCATTGGATGCAGTGGTGTAAAGTACGCCGCCACTGGACTCTAGAGGGGTTGGGCTTGGCCCCCTCGTTCCAGTGAAAGGAACAATTAATGCTTCACCAAGACAGTTTGGACAATTTCATGCTCCCAACTTTTTAAGAACAGTTTGAGGATGACCCCTTCCTGTTCCAACATGACTGCGCACCAGTGGACAAAGCAAGGTCTATAAAGACATGGACGAGCTAGTTTGATGTGGAGGAACTTGACTGGCCTGCACAGAGTCCTGACCTCATCCCAATAGAACACCTTTGGGATGAATAAGAGCGGAGACTGCGAGCCAGGCCTTCTCGTCCAACATCAGTGTCTGACCTCGCAAATGCGCTTCTAGAAGAATAGTAAAAAAAAAAAAAAACCTTGTGGAAAGCCTTCCCAGAGGATTAAAACTGTTATAACTGCAAAAGGTGGACCAACTTCATATTAGTGTTGTCAAAAGTACCGACCGCAATATCAAATCGGTAATGACATTTTAAAAATGTAATGCTTTGAGCACTGTTGAGCGGAATTGTGAGCGGAGGTTAAACACCTCTGACTGGCCATTGCGCTCACCAAATATGCATGTGATTGGCTACAACGATCAGCGCGCTTCACAAACATGTTGTAAATATACATCAATGTCACTTTTCACAGAGCGCTTACACAGGTACACACAGAGCGTTTAAATGCAGGCGTCTATCAGCCTACCTGTCCGCTGGTTGACATCTGTTTGTGCTTTCAAACGCTCCCGCCTTCAAAACACTTTCGAACACTTCTGTGTGTTTTCAAACACTGCAATGCATTGATCACTGTAGCCAATCACAGCCACATCCGATGAGCGCGTGAGCACAATGGCCAGTCAGAGGTGTTTACGATTACAATTTTAACAGCGCTCAAAGCGCCACATTTTTTAAATTTCAGTACCAATTTGGTATCACGGTCGGTACTTTTGACAACACTTCTCCAAATTAAACCCTACGGATTAAGAATGGGATGAAATTAAAGTTTTCCAAGAAAAATCCTGTTTTATGTTTTTGTAGCTGTTTCTACACTATGGTGAACTGTAACCATTTCTTACATTTTATCCAGCTTCAAAAAATCTCCTCTGAGCTGATGATGTTGAAACATCTGTAATTCCAGCAGTTGCACTTCAGGCTCAGGTTATCAACCAATTTCAGAGACTTATGGCTCGAATGAACTTGTTCTTTGATTCTCAGGACACTCTTCACCTGCGTGAACATTGTTCCATCCTCCAGATTGCTATTTTCTTAAAGGTGTATGAAGATCTTGGCCACCATATATCTGAACTGAGATTTCCTTTTTTTTTGTAAAGTACATTCTATTTGTTATTAACTGACATTGGCATTTCTACTTATATAATAATACA
This sequence comes from Gobiocypris rarus, assembly GCA_023029165.1. Lineage (NCBI taxonomy): Eukaryota > Metazoa > Chordata > Actinopteri > Cypriniformes > Gobionidae > Gobiocypris > Gobiocypris rarus. Next base: position 22,052,835 of record CM040934.1, on the reverse strand, counting down.
TTTACACATAGGCCAGTGTTTTATCACTACTTCAGACTTGCAGTCTTCAGACTGAACTTAACCTTGGGTTTGTCACTTTTCATTTAAAACTCAATTACTGAGTGCAGTTCAAATGCATATAGTTACACAAATCAATCAAGGAAATATTGAGTATTCATAGACACGTCTGTACATTATTGATGATATAAAAAGCTGGTCATGTTTACATTCTCACCCTCTCATTCTTTGTTCACCTCACTGTCTAAAGGCACAGTTAAAATGGTATCTAGTGGTGTCCATGAATAGAAAACATGGTGGTTTAGTCTCTATTCACTGAATCTAGACATTCACATCAACCAAGAATGAAACAGAGAAGCATGCCAGAGGAACGGAAAGGACGATTTTTAATGCCAGATTAATGTTTTCATTAATAATAAAAACCGAAACCCAATAAAATCTCTCTTTAAAGGTTTTATTGAGGGCCACCCGCCACACATCAGATGGCCTTTTTTTTTCTTCATCAGATGGAATTTCATCTGACTTTTTGAGTTTGACTATGTAGACAAAATCCAACTTTCAGATCTTAAAATTAAAATTATAAATCACATCTCTGAGGAATAAGAAATTGATTATAGTTTGATCCATCCTGTAATCACACATACGTTTACGCTTACATTTTCTCTCCCTCTTACTCATCACTGCAGTCCAGGGAGGGCTGTCCCAGCCAGGCAGACTGTGAATATTCATGATCAGGAATGAGTTGCAGTGGAGGTTGCTGTGAAGGTGTTGAGTTATTCATCATTCTTCAGGAGAAGAGACACAGGAGTCGTCCCTCAGTACTGGAATATTAACGAGCCACATTAATAAAATATATACCTTCTCTTTCTCCTGCCTCTTCTTTACCTACAGATCTCAGGAGTCCCCATTTAAGACCACCATGCAGACTGGAGCACACACATATATATGTTTACATATATATATAAACACACAGCTGTTCAAATACAGTATAAGTATTTTGCATTTCCTAAAAAAGCCCAAAATATACTTATTCCACTGAATCACTGTGACACATATACTCCTTAAATCATTTAAGAATCACAAAAAAAGCCACAATCATCAACACATAAATCCAGCTACAGCAAATCCCAACAGCTCGACTCGCACATCACAGTGATGATGACAAAGCATTTGACGGCAAAGACAATGCAGACTTCCAAGAAAGAACTAGTGGTAGTTTTTTTTCATGGTAAAAATAGGAAAACATAGGATACAAGTAAAGGAAGATGAGGTAAAAAAGAAAAAGATAGCGATAAGAAAGAATAGGCCAGCACTCAGAGGAGAGGTATGTTTAATTCACAGAGTGGCATTTCGGCTGTGTTATCAAGCTAACATACAGAAGGCCAAGCCAGACACTGAGCTGAAATGTGCATCAGCCGTCGTGTAATATTAAAACAGCCAACTGTGCTTTCTTTCAGTTTCTCCTACATTCTCCCTCGTCTCGCTTTCTTTCTAAATGCATATTTCTGCTCTCAAGATAACCACAAAAAGCCTTCGATTTGCCCCTATTTCAGTCTCAATTGTACTGCACACACACCATTTCACAGCATGAGACAGCAACTCCTCCCTATAGCTGCCTCCACTGCTTAAGTATGAATAGTTAGTATTTAATAATGTGCTTAATTACTATAATAATAAAGATGATGGTATTATTTTAATTATACTTTTAAATATGTTTCCCTAATTGTCAATTACAATGAGAATTTCTCAAATTTTCAATAAATGAATACACTTTTTTATTACTATTACTATTATTATTCCTGATTGCCATAATAAACGTATTAGAATAATAATTGCTAATAATAATATTAATAATAAAGTCATTTAGAAAAATCTAAATATGGAAACGCAATATGGATATTTTGCTGAGGACTAGCAAGCTGACATGTTTGATGTTACATTAAATATGGATGATACATTATTACACAATTGGCACACAAATGCACATCAGGGGCTGATATGCCAATGATGGATGCCTCCACACTGCAACAATTTTATCAACTATTACAAATGCTTCATACACTTAAGTACGAATGACAAATGAGAACATGCTATATAAGATTATCTTTCATAAAAATTGGAGTATTATAGAATATATAGGGGTGGGATACTTTTATAACCCCATTGCCTTATCTTTATATAAGTGGATTTTCTGTTTTATTTTTCTCTTAACTCTCCATTTTATTGGCATTTAACATTGAGTACAAAAATACATTCATTTGCATGTGTTTGTGAGATTATCCCCGGCATCCTGTTCACATAATTAAATGTAATGAATGTGGGAGGCAGGTTTGTTTCTCCAGCTCAAAGACAACAGCACATACTCAGCTCAAAGGTGTGTGTATAAAGGACAGATTAAGGCTTCGGTTAACCAGCAATTACATTTCATTAAACCACACATATGCAAAGATGGCATTGCCTTCATAGATATCATAATAATGGTAATAATTAGTGTAAACACCAGCTCCATCACAAGGTCCTGATTGGCTGAGTGCGAGATCAAAGAAAGAGAAGTAAACAAGACAGGTGAGGTAAACACAGTGCTAATAATAAAAACAAACATCAGGATGAGGCTGGAGTTAGCCTGAAGAACAAGAACCTTCTCGCTTTTATCTAACTGCGTTACAGTGTGTGCATACTTAACCATGTGATAGAATGCAAGAGAGGAAGGATGGATGAGGGGGTGGAGATATTAGACAACTGGGGTCAACCTACGGTCAAAGTCTGACTGCTAGTGAGCTCAATCTGCTTGCTGAACTAGAGAGTGTGTGTGTGTGTGTGTGTGTGTGTGTGTGTGTGTGTGTGTGTGTGTGTGTGTGTGTGTGTGTGTGTGTGTGTGTGTGTGTGTGTGTGTGTAGTTTATGAGGATACAAATGTAAAATGTGTTATAATTACATGGGTATTTCAATATAAACATGGTTTATGAGGACACTTCCTTGGTGAAAAAAAATTTAGATATATTCTTACCAAGGCTGCATTTATTTGAATTTATGTTGAGAGATATTAATATAATTAAGTATTTTCTGTTATGATATATTTTAAAATGTAGTTTATTCCTGATGTCAAATCTGAATTTTCAGCATCGTTACTCCAGTCTTAAGTGTCAAAAATAATTTGAATGTGCTGATGCAGATCATCACTTTAATGAATCTTCGCTGAATAAAACTTCATTTATTTTTTTTAAATCTTAACCATAAACTGTAAAGTACCTTTATGACTAAGTGTTTGCCAATTTGAGGTTGTCACTTTTCCAACATGCCAGATGTGCAGGACACTGAGTGTGAAAGAAAGATAAACATCCTCTTAGATATTAGGGACAAGCACATAAGAGCGAGTGCCGTTGGACAATGAGAAATCTTCATGTCCAAAACTGTAGTTGAGGAGTCTGTATGTGAACTGGCGGTGGAAATGTTCCAGAAACACTTCAGGCATACGGGATGGTGGCCAAATGACAGCTCAGTCATGGACACACTTTCCATGTTATGGTCACCAAGCCAGCCAACAGCTCAGCAGCCACATCCCACGGCAACATGAGCCACATCCAACAGACCACAAGTATCCACAATGAGTTCAGTCCAGAAAGAAAGCGAAATAGAGATTTTAACTGTGGAAATGTGTGGTTGGAGTCAACAGGAAGAGCAAATTAAGTGTATCTGCCCCAGTTAGGGCAGCTCTCAGAGGTGGATCCAGCACCCTGTCTCCTCTGTGCCATCCTCCTTCCCATTCATCCATCCAAAGACATGTCCCAACCTGGGCCCCCACTTCTTCCCCCTTAGGGTGTCTGCCTCTTCATGCATCTAGGCCAGAGGCACCTGGCACAAGTCTTAAAACACACATGATAACCGGAATAGCAGCACCAGAAAACTGGGACCGGGAGGAAAGCATGTTGGGAGTAAGAGGATGAGGGGGAAAAAAAGCTGAAAAGGACAGATTGGTGCTCTGGAAGTCCCCGACAGCATGGCAGGGTTCAAAACTGTCAGGGAAAAGTTTCCCTTTCTTGTGGTCATGTGTTTAATTGATGAGACATCTGGATTTCAGAGACTATCCCGAAATGATCACAACTAAACGATTCTCTTATCGTAACAGAACATTGCTGTCTTGCTGGATCCCTTTCTCTCTGTCTCTTTTGATCTGTTTTTTTGCTCTCTCCTCCTGTGCTTCCCTCAGTCCCCGGGCCCCTTAAAAACAGCTCTCACTCATCTGCTGTAAAAGCTTGCAACAAGACACAACAGAGAAAGTGAGATATAGATGCTCTGTTCCAAAACCTAGCAAACCGTCTCCCTAGGCAGCATGTTAAGGCATCACTGCACCCTCCCGAAACGAAGCCTGGTCCAAAAATTGAATAATTTTGTGTGGCCTCCTAAGACACCTTGTTTTGTCCAGATTTTTGGTGAATACAATCCCATAATTCATTGCAATAAGTGAAAAAATATACCACAAGACGAAAAAAAACGAACAGTATGTATTATAAAAATATATATCATTTATTTTTTTGATGAATGTCCACTGATCTTTAATTTCTTTTGGAACAGATGCTTGATCCTGACCCCTGTATATTCCTTATTAAAAGTTTAGTTTACCCAAAAATTCAAATTCAAATGACTGAACACAACGCGCATGCGTTGTAATGCTCTCGTAACCATGCGTTGCAGAACAATATTTTTGTAAATAAAGTGGTAAATTTTGCGCGAACAAAGCACTCACGTCGCTTCATAAAATTGAGGTTAAACCACTGGAGTCAAATGGAGTACTTTAATGATGTCTTTCCTATCGTTCTAGTTGAATGTGTAAAGCCGCTTTTCCACCGCGGGGACTTTCCCCAGGAACTAGGGACTTTGGGGTGGTACTCTATGTGTTTCGACCGCATGAACCAGGGTCTTAATGAAGTTCCAGATAAAAATGTCCCCCTCAAAATGGCCCTGCTCGCGAGGTAGTACTTTCTCAACGTTTCGGGGACGGAACTTGAGCTCTGAACATGCTGATTGGTTGAGTTCAGGCAGCATTTTATTTCAACCTAAAAGTCTGTTGCGGTGCGTGCAGTATGAGTTGTTTGCTATTCAAATCAGCAACGGAGTTTTAAAAAAATATGAGACTAGGTTTAGGCTTTATTAAGCTTATATGCGGAGGACAATATCCAGTGGGAACTGGAAAGTCGCGCAGTCCTACATCACCGGACTAATCTTCACGGTACTTTAGACTGTGATGGAAACGCAACACCTGAGGGAACACATCTGAGGGAAAAAAAGTTCCTGGGACTGTTTCGGGTAATTTCGGTGGAGCTGGATCTCTATGGAGGGATCATGTGTCTATAGACCATCATGGTTCCAGAAAAAATTTTAAGCAGCACACTGTTTTCAACTGATAATAAGAAATTGAAAGGCTTTAAAAAGTGATGCCGGCTTGTCTGGTTGAGGACAAAGAAAACTTTTGCAGACGTCACACTGAGTGAATCAACTTTGAATGGCTCTAATTTACATGTATTTATTTCTCCCCATCCTACTTCCTAATGGCTGTGACCATTGAAAATATACCCAAAAATCTATATGATCTAAAATGAACAAATACTAAACAATATATATGTGTTTGATATCATTGGAAATGTCTTAGTGTGACTGGTACAAATATCTCATCCCCACAGAAATATCCAAGAAGATAACAATGGTTTTAAGAGTTTAAAGAGATGTTGCATATATAGTATGGTAGGTGTGGCTTTCAACCATTTGGTCTTGTCAATACAGGTCTGAGAGAGTGATTAAATGTAAATTCCTTTGTTAACATATGTTACCATTTGAAAGAAGTTATTGTCAGATTTGAATACTTAAGGCAGCGTAGCAGAAGAGTCAGGCGCAATTTTGTATTCAGATTACGTAACGTTGTGTCCAGCCAACGTTATGTAACCTATGGAAAGTCAGGAACGCATCTCTTTACTTAAGAGTATTCGATGTTTTGAGTATCTTTGAATTGATTATGTAATTGGAATTATACCTGACTGTTTAATAAATTGTTACATTTTGATTTATTCTGACTTACTCTGGAATTATTAACGATCTATATGAGATCATGAATGGGTACTTTCCACAAAGGGTTAAACGGAATAATTAAATGTGTGTCTAACTATTAAATATGAATGACCAAATAACCAAATTGGCATTCTAATCTAAATTCTAAATTATAATAAAATGGAGTCAGATAAAGAGGAATTGGAATTAGATCCATTTTGCCCAGCTGAGAACATCGAACGTGCAGATACCTTCGCCCGCTCTTCTGCCGCCATTGGAGCGATTTCAGCGGTCTTACAAAATGTTTCTTGAGCAGCAAATCATCACATTAGAATGATTTCTGAAGGATCATGTGACATTGAAGACTGGAGTAATAACCGTCACACACACAAATGAAGCCCTGCTGTGAGGAGACGCGGCTCTGCCTGTATTGAACTGTGATGGGCGACGTCATGACTATGATGAGAAAAAACAGGTACGCTTGAGCATTCTGTCCTTTTTAGGGTTGCATCTTGTGACATCATGTCCCATTTTTGGTTTGTTACATACCTTTGGTCCGTGTTACATTCATACACTATATTGCCAAAAGTATTGGGACACCCCTCTAAATCATTCAATTCACGGGCTCCAATCACTTCCATAGCCAAAGGTGTATAAAATCAAGCACCAAACATTTGTGAAAGAATGGGTTGCTCTCAGGAGCTCAGTGAATTCAAGCGTGGTATCGTGATAGGTTGCCATCTGTGAAATACAAAAATATCCATTAATGAAATTTCCTCACTACGAAATAATTTACGGTCAACTGTTAGTGGTATTATAACAAAGTGGAAGCAATTGGGAACAACAGCAATTCCGCCACAAAGTGGTAGGCCACGTAAAAATCACAGAGTGGGGTCAGCGCATGCAGAGGTGCACAGGGCGCAGAAGTTGGCAACTTTCAAGAGCTACAGACTTCCAAACTTTGTGTGGCCTTCAAATTAGCTCAAGAACAGTGTGTAGAGAGCTTCATGGAATGGGTTCACACTGCCACTGGACTCTAGAGCAGTAAAGACGTGTTCTCAGGAGTGATGAATCAAGCTTCTCTGTCTGGCAATCTGATGGATGAGTCTGGGTTTGGCGGTTGCAGGGAAACGGTATTTGCCTGATTGCATTGTGCCAAGTGTAAAGTTTGGTGGAGGGGGGATTATGGTGTGCACTTGTTTAGTGCGCACCAGGGCTCGGATGGCTAACAGAGCAATCGCACGAAGATCGTCTCGGTTATGTATGGTAACCCTCGTTCCCTGAAGAAGGGAATGGAGACGTACATCGGACGTCACCGACTGAAAGGGAACTGAAGATATCTGACTATGTATATAGACATTAAACACCCCAGCAGCTCACCAGGTTTAGGAACAAAGTCAGAGAAAGTAACTTTTAAGAAAGAATCAAACCAAACAGTTATTCAGTCTCTGTTCTCTCTGTCTATCCCTCATCTGTCTATCCTATCTTATATCATGGTGAGCACTCAGTCTCCAGAGCAGGTGTAATAAAGGCAACAGTTGCAGAGGCGTTTCACTCTGTCTGGCAGACTGTGACTGAGTTTAACACATGTAATCCTACACACATTCCCAAGAGGAAGAGAAGTAGAGAAAAAAAGAGATGGAAGGAAAGGCCCAATATCTGTGAACAGACGAAGGGCTGGAGGATGGAAATTATATGGAAATGCGCTGTATTAGTCCATTTATCCAGTGCAAAGCCTGAGCTTGATTCCTCTGTACATTTAGAATGCATTATCGCAATGCACATACTTCTTATACTCCAGAAAGAACTCTGCTCATGATGGAAAAGTACATCAAATTATGAAACAAAGTACATGTATAAGTTTGAAAATGAAGTAACAGAGTAAACCAGTACTGGGCACCTTGATACCACAACAGGGGCAGGATGCAAGTGAATTTTTTTTTTTTAAAAAGCGGCAAATCCAAAAAGAAATTGTTAATGGCATATTAATATTTACACTCACCTAAAGGATTATTAGGAACACCATACTAATACTAATACTTATACGTGGCATTGATTCAACAAGGTTCTGAAAGCATTCTTTAGAAATGTTGGCCCATATTGATAGGATAGCATCTTGCAGTTGATGGAGATTTGTGGGATGCACATCCAGGGCACGAAGCTCCCGTTCCACCACATCCCAAAGACGCTCTATTGGGTTGAGATCTGGTGACTGTGGGGGCCATTTTAGTACAGTGAACTCATTGTCATGTTCAAGAAACCAATTTGAAATGATTCGAGCTTTGTGACATGGTGCATTATCCTGCTGGAAGTAGCCATCAGAGGATGGGTACATGTTGGTCATAAAGGGATGGACATGGTCAGAAACAATGCTCAGGTAGGCCATGGCATTTAAACGATGTCCAATTGACACTAAGGGGCCTACAGTGTGCCAAGAAAACATCCCCCACACCATTACACCACACCATTACACCATCTGAATGTCTCAACAGAAATCAAGACTCATCAGACCAGGGAACATTTTTCCAGTCTTCAACTGTCCAATTTTGGTAAGTTCGTGCAAATTGTAGCCTTTTTTTCCTATTTGTAGTGGAGATTAGTGGTACCCGGTGGGGTCTTCTGCTGTTGTAGCCCATCCGCCTCAAGGTTGTGCGTGTTGTGGCTTCACAAATGCTTTGCTGCATACCTCGTAACAAGTGGTTATTTCAATCAAAGTTGCTTTTCTATCAACTTGAATCAGTCGGCCCATTCTCCTCTGACCTCTAGCATCAACAAGGCATTTTCGCCCACAGGACTGCCGCATACTGGATGTTTTTCCCTTTTCACACCATTCTTTGTAAACCCTAGAAATGGTTGTGCGTGAAAATCCCAGTAACTGAGCAGATTGTGAAATACTCAGACCGGCCCGTCTGGCACCAACAACCATGCCATGCTCAAAATTGCTTTAATCACCTTTCTTTCCCATTCTGACATTCAGTTTGGAGTTCAGGAGATTGTCTTGACCAGGACCACACCTCAATGCATTGAAGCAACTGCCATGTGATTGGTTGATTAGATAATTGCATTAATGAGAAATTGAACAGGTGTTCCTAAAAATCCTTTAGGTGAGTATACTTTGCTTAGCTATTTTTGGAAAATAATAAACAAACAAATTATAGATACATGTTAGCATTATTTTCTTATTTACTACAGGTGCTGTTCATATAATTAGAATATCACCAAAAAGTTTATTTATTTCACTAATTCCATTCAAAAAGTGAAACTTGTATATTATATTCATTACACAGAGACTGATATATTTCAAATGTTTATTTCTTTTAATTTTGATGATTATAACGGACAACTAAGGAAAATCCAAAATTTAGTGTCTCAGAAAATTAGAATATTACTTAAGACCAATACAAAGAAAGGATTTTTAGAAATCTTGGCCAACTGAAAAGTATGAACATGAAAAGTATGAGCATGTACAGCACTCAATACTTAGCTGGGGCTCCTTTTGCCTGAATTACTGCAGCAATGCGGCGTGGCATGGAGTCGATCAGTGGCACTGCTGAGGTGTTATGAGAGACCAGGTTACTCTGATAGTGGCCTTCAGCTCTTCTGCATTGTTGGGTCTGGCATATCGCATCTTCCTCTTCACAATACCCCATGTATTTTTTTGTTAATCTCCCCCACATTTTTGAATGGGTTTTGTTTCACAATCCTCTCCAGGGTGCTGTTATCCCTATTGCTTGTACACTTTTTTTTCTACCACATCTTTTCCTTCCCTTCGCCTCTCTATTAATGAACATTTGAAAAATATCAGTCTGTGTGTAATGAATGAATATAATATACAAGTTTCACTTTTTGAATGGAATTAGTGAAATAAATCAACTTTTTGATGATTTTCTAATTAGATGACCAGCACCTGAATACTGATTTGCCTCATAAGGTTCATACATACATTTAAAAAGAAAATTAAAATAAATAAATAAATAACCACTGCAGTTTATATTGCCTCAAAAGCATGGATGAACATTTTGAAAATTTGACAAAAATAGTAAGCCAATTTTTTGGCACATTGCTAATCTTGCTTACTATTAATGAGTAGTATACATAAATTGTTATTCAGTCCCCTTTCTTTTACTTTTTCTGTTTTTTTTTAAGCATGCAGGGTCATGCAAGTACACTTTTAAACAGCGTGTCTGTGTGCACATATACTTGAGTGTTAAACTGTGGTATTTATGTAAAAATAGCAGTAAATGTGGGTTATGTCCTGGGAGGGGTCCTTCTCACAAACTAGATGGACAAGCTCTCAGCTGTCAGTCTGTTTCTCTTTACTCTGAAGTTAACATTTCTGCAGGGAAGAGCTGCTAGAAGCAGCGTTTCCTCACATCTCCCACTCTCTCATAGGCATTATAAACAAACAATGCAAGTGTGCCAGAAACCACTATACATTAAACACTCTCAGTTCAGACACCAGAACTGAGGTCAGGCACTGTAATGGTCATCCATATAACTACCAGACCCATCACACTGCCCATATCTAAAGATCCTGGCATCTGTGCAGTCTCAGGAAGCGTAGTGTCTCAGGACTATCATTGCTCTTCTTTCAAGCAGTGTCTCCTTCTTTTTTCTTTATGCTGTCTTTTTTTGGCAAAGACATCTGTCTAAGACAAGACTGGGCTTCGCTGGAGACCTGGCGCCCGCTCTCTCTCTCTCTCTCGGCAACCGTTGCCATGGAAAGGAGCCGAAATGGGGCAGATAAGAGTTGAATGAGAAAGCTGATGTTCCAGCGGGGTCCTCATGTGGGAGGGGTCTCGGGACCACTCTCGTCACAAACGTCAAGCTCTTTTGATGCATGACAGAAACCGAAAACGGAAGAGAGCTACGAATGAAAAAGACAGAAAGAAAGAGTGGGGATTGAGAGACAGTCAGGCTATGGGAAACAGCTGTGAAAGTGGAAAAAGTATGTTTTTTCTATGAGAGACAAAGAGTTGTGGGAGGAACAATTTTAAAAAAAAGGGAACCATCCAAAGAGACAGGAGTGCTGGAAGTAAGGAAGATAGATTGTGTCAAAGTGCTCTTACAAATAACTGTTCAAATAAAATCTAAGAAGCAAATCTCTCAATAAAAAGACACGAGAAGGCAAGTTTTAGCTGGTCAAATCTCTTGTTCTTGGCTTCGAACAGTAATAAAATTGTCTTGATTCCAGTGAGAATCTGTCAGACATATCATCATCTGTCTGGCACTGGAACTCAAAATTAACACCCATCTTATAGCTTCAAATCATGGATTTTTATAAATTTGTAACCATATATTGTCTATGTTAAAACATTTTCTTTAGACTTTATGATAAAAATTTACAATAAAAACACATTCATTTAGTTGATATTTAAATAACTTAAATTTTGTAATGAAAATAAACAGTAAATTGACTTCTAGCCTTTTATACTATATTGCCACTGTAATATCTTTGAATTACCGGTATCTTCATTTGGCTTTTTAGTTATTATATAAGATTAACTGTGATTCAGTTGATTAAATGATCTGCATTTAATCAAATGCAGATCAGATGCAGTCAATTCAATTTTATCGATTGACAACCCATAAAATAACCCCAAGCACACAGATGTAAAGCTAAATATGATGCTGATTTCGTACCTTATGATAGAGTGCTGTGTGAAATGTGAACAGAGGACAGGGGAATGAAATGTGGAGTTAAACAGATGAGCGCAGTTAAATAAATAAAGTCAAAAGGACTGATGAATCTCCCAGAATGAATCTCTCAGTCCCTACACTCTTCAGAGGGGGTATAACATTCCTCCATCTTCCTTCCTTTGTTCAGTGATATGGCTCCATCAGGCCCAGATTTCTCTTAGGCCCAGGATTCAAATACATCTATGAAATCTGCTGCTTGTTGACAGGGTTTCACAGTAATGGCGACCAGTAAGGAACAAACATACAAACACTTTTGTCTAAGAGAAACACATACACATTATCCCACATGAGTGAACAAAACCGAATCCTGAGGGCCTTCTTGCTGACAAACACACACAACCCACATGACAAAATATGAGTGACATACTGTAGCAGGAGCTTGTGTATACATGTTGGGACAGTTTGAAAAAAATAGCCCACTATGGAAATGGTTTGATTTATAAAATGAATAATAAGATTTACGAGATTACTAAAGAAAATGTGATTTACATCACAATAATAAATTACATTTCTAAATATATTCAAATACAAAACAGTTATTTTTAATTGTAACAAGATTTGAAGAAGATGAAAGGTATATATACACCCTGCAAAGTAGGACAGGGTATAGAAATAGCCTCTCTGACTTGCTGGCACACATGACAATAATTTGAATTCAGAGTCATTTGAAAGAAGGAAAAAGGAAATAAATATTGAACAGGAGTCAGGTTTATGTCAGTGGGAGTCTAGCTGTGCTATCAGGTGTGTGACTGATGAAGAGGTTTGAGGGTGGGGTGAAAGGTCAATATGAGTGGGGATTGGGACGAATGACTGATGGCGGGGTCGAGCAGGGCAGAGTGACAGAAGCGTCAAACCGAGAGGGAGGGACGGGAAAAGAGAAAGAGAGACAAATTAATCACTCTGATCTGACAAAGACTAAAGAGACTTCTTGAACAGTTTGAAGAGAATGATAACACACACACACACACACACACAAACACACACACACCTCTGCCTCTCCCTCAGCATCCATCTATCTATCCATCCATCCATCTGTCTGTAGTTTTCAGTTGAGTGAAAGATGATTTCATATCCTGAAATTATGACTCTTTCTGATCTGTGGCCTGCTGCAGTCTCAGCTCTCATTTGTATTGATCACAGAGCAAAATTACAATGAAATGCACTGAATAACACATCTTATTTCAGCATTCTCTTTTCTCCTCCCTAAAACAAACTTAACCTCTTATTACATTAGCCCACACTCCAGGTCTCTCTCCCACACACACCCACACTGTTTTACACTCAGATATGATAAAAGCAGGAGGCCCCCAAGTGGACAGATAGCAAGCTGGGAGGGAAAAAAATAGAACAAGGAGCCATGGGACCGAAAGAGGGGAGAAGAACTGAGAAAGGGAAATTGAGAAAGGAAGAAAAGGATATGAGGGGGAAAAATACAGTGGATTAAAAAGGAAATATATTAGCATTATCTGTACAGAGATAAAGCAGGAAGTTAAAGGATCAGTTCAAACAAAACAATTACAATTTTGTTATTATTTGCTCATGGTATGTCAAAGACATTTTTTAAAGAATTTACTATTCCTTTTTGCAGGTAGTTGAGCTTTCTGGCTTCAATCGATTAAGAACTTGAGAAATTGATCAGTTTAATTTGTGAGCCAATCATTCAGGGAAAAAAATAAATAAAAGCACCTCATATTAGGAATTTGTTCACATAGCTTTCTTTCCCTTTTTTAAATTGTGGACATAAATTAGTGACCTTGTTTTATTTAAACTGCATCCACATGATTAACCTAAAGCAAGATAACTAAATAATAAATTGGGTGAATGAATTCTTAATTTGTGGCCATGATTTCATTTTTTTTTTTTTTCGTACATATTTCTCTAATGAACATGAGAGGAGAGCTATGGCAGATTTAAACATTTCCAGTGAATAACTACTAAAATTGCATCCTGTTCCAAAGCTATCATATGTTTCAGAAGACTTGGACAGTCGTGTGAATCACTTTAAGTATGCTTTTGATGTGCTTTTGTGTCAGTCCTCCTACACTTTCATTTTGAAAATAGTTGCTAAAATATTCAAAAAACAAACAAATAAAATCATAAAATTAAAATACAAATCAAAAACACACAATTTGAATTCCACAATGAAAAATAAGTCAAACGTTTTCATTTTCCGTTGAACCATCCCTTTAAAGAAGCGGAGACAGCTGAAGCTAGAAAAGAGAGGAAGAAATGAAGCTTAAAGTGTTAACATGGATGTGAATGTGCACGCCAAATGTGCGTGTGTGTCTCGTTAACTGTCAGGAGAGGATTGGTGGGACATAATGGCCAGGAGGCTGTTGTCACATCTGAGAATGTGACAGAGGAGAAAAATGGCCTACAAGGGAGACGTGGAGCTATCCCACAAGACATTGGAGCACTCTGCATCCGCTGCTCTCCTGTATGCCCTGACTCCCAATCTCTCTCGTTCTCTCTGTCTTGGCAAGTTATTTCATCATGAATAATCAAACACTGTTCCTTCCACCCCTCTCTTTCTCTCTCTCTATACTTTCTCCTTGCTTTATTCATTCGCTAGAGGCTGGTCCATCTTGTGCTGCTCACCATAATTTCAGCTTGTTGGTTCTTAGACTCTGAAAGGTCATCCTTCATGCTTATGAAACTGATTACTAGAGGGAAGAAAGAGAGAAAACAGACAAACGTGGAGAAAAAAAAAAAAGTGTGTTTGCCCTGAACTCCTTCCTATTGCTATTTAACTCTGGCTCATATCGACCAATAGGAAATCAATGCGTTGTGCTGGGCTCACCAATAAGTGGACAAACTAAAGGAAAACATAAATGTGCATGCACACACACCTGAACAGACGCAGATAGATTACAAATCTTTATATCCATGATAATAAATAAACAGTAAAAGATAATAAACAGTACACTAATGATTTCTTGCCTGAAACTCTCTCTCATCATTTATATATTTATATTTATTCTTCCTTCAAGTGCTTCCCTTGCTCTCTAAACTCTGCATCATGCAAATCCTCCTTCGCTCAATCAAACACAAACAAACCGGTGTGACTGGGGACGTGGCACCAGCAGTGAATTTGAGCAAGATTGCTTCATTGTCTGCTCGTACATACCCCTCCCTACGGACAACGGCAGTTCGCCCTTCGACCGAAGCCATTTACAATAAAAACAGACTGGAATAAATCCAATGAAACCCGACAAGCAAGTTTGGAGAGAGCGGAGAGTTAGAGAGACAGGTTTCAGGTTGATTCGATCGGCACGGGCTATTGGTATGGTCAGCTTATGCTTTAAAGAATGAAATCAGATTGCCAGTTTGATCAGAGGAAAATGGGATATCTTCATGAATACATTAGTCGACAGGTAGTTTCACATTTCATGGAATGTTGCCAGATTTATAGGGTGATGCAACATCGATGCTGCAGTCTTGGAATCGTTTTTGTTTGTTGGTAAGTGATGACTCGGTGATCCCAGCACCAGCTCGATTTGTACTCTGGCTAGTGGGTGTCTCTTCACCCCTCTTTAGCTGTTGTGTGAGGATACCACACTAGTAAACTGCAACACCTTCCAGCGTTACATGCTAATGTCCAGAGTGGTCATGCCTGTAAAACAGCTGTGGGTGGCCAGCCGTTGTTTTGGCAAGTTCACATGAGAGTAACCACCCAACTAGGGCAGATTCATCGAAAATGTCATTGTTTTAGCAGCAAGAATGTGGTTGGTGGAAAATTCACTGGAAACAGTGCAGGTGGAATGTGTTTAGTTTGCTTGACATTTGCTGATAATGTCCTTTTGGGACATAGTGGGCGAAGGACACAGGTGTGCGAGGCTACAACTTCATTTATATAAACAAATCCACAATAACATGAATTGTGTAAAAAGTCACTTTTAGCTAATTACTGGTAACAGATGTTTTTATTAAATCTGCAGGTTAACCATGTTGACCACAAAAAAAAACAAAAAAACGATAACCATATGAGCTCTTGACATCATCCTCTGAAACTGCAGTACATATTTTTCAAATGAATTATTCAGGTCGTCTTACCTGAATAACAACAGGAGTTGTAAAAGTATTTCCTTCCCTATTGTGACGTACAGTATATCTAAGTGAAATGGCTTCTCTGGAATTGATTGGGTAATTGGATTGTTGTGGTTTGCTACTGATGCGATCTTGTGAGTGAGTTGTCCCATCATCACCAAGAAAGGAAATGTTGTTGCGGGGAGGGGGGTGGTGTTTTGCTGAAAGATTAGGGTGATACATTATTATTTTTTTTATATAATAATAATAATAATAATAATAATAATAATAATGTGCAATAGAAAATAGACTTGTCAATTTTGATTTTATGATGAATTTGAGCGAATAGTTTACATAAAAGGGAGAAATTTAGAAAAATAAAAACCTGAAGTTTCAAAAATGACAGTTTTGTGACTAAAGACTAATTCACAATGCACAGACAATGGCAACAGACCAGTGATAACAGACGTGTTAGTCTGGCTTTGATGTACTGATTGGTTGGTGATTGCTGGTGCAGTGTGAATAATTATCACAATCTTTTTGACAGAGTAGATATGTGTGATTTCTGAGTGAATCACTTGTTCATGATCCAGAGTGAATCAGTTATTAAGTTATCAGTTCCTTAATCCAACAATCTGGTCAAAAACGTGTTATTTTAAGAACAGTTCACTGAATGGTTCTTTGGAAAACCCAAAAGCCCCCTTTGGAACCTTTATTTTTAAGAGTGTTGAAATATGAGCTGAATAACTTTGTTAGATACATTTGTTCAGAAATTTCATTGATTTCCATGGTATGGACAATGCAGATGATCTTCTTTTGCAGAAAATTTCAGCAAACAAGATTATTTTTATGATGTGGTTTTGCTTTAAACATTTTAAGCTCCAGTCTCCACAAACTGTAATTAACAACAAACAAAAAAATGTCATTGTGTTTGACAGAAGAAAGTTCAGAATGGCATGAGGGTGAGTAAATTTTAGAATTTTAGGTAATTTGTGGGTGGACTCTTCCTAAAACTTTACAATGCTCTAAATGGATAGTGGCCCTTAAAATAGCATGGTAAGGTTTGTGACAGCACTGGTATACAGAGGACACAAGAAGGGACACAAGGGTAAATTAAGATCCATTCCCTGGCCATGCAGCGTGAATGGGAGTAGATAGGTGACATGTTCAGAGGTCGGCTTCCATTAGCCAGGCCTGCCGCAACAGATAGAGAGAGATCAGAGCAGCAAGGGACCAGGATCAAACTCATTCACCCAATGTCTCAAACACTTTATCCCAACACTCTGCAAGCGAATGGACACGGAGCGTGGCACTAGTTTCTTAAAACCCTAAAGCTCTGTTCTTGTAGGGCAGGATACAATACAGATGCACAATTACACATGGCTGACTCTCACAAAGCCTGTCAAGAAATGTCTGGTCATATTTCAACCCAATATCATGAAAAGGAAGAATTTCTTGATATCTCCCACACATAAGTAAGTGCACAACTTTTGATTGTAATGCTTGAGGGTGTTTAGGCTGTTGTTTAGCATTCATTTGAATAACCATGTCAATGTCAGACTCTTATATGAATACATTTTACTCACATCATGCATATGCACAATTATACAGCAGTTTGAGCATACTGCTTAATGCACACACACACACACACACACACACACACACACACACACACACACACACACACACACACACACACACACACACACACACACACACACACACACACACACACACACACACACACAGATGATTATTAATGTGCAGAGCAAAGGGTGAAATGCAAAGATTAAAAACACATAGCGACACTGATGATAGGAAAGATATATTGGCAGAGATTGCAAGCAATCAGACATAAATTACAAGGCAATACCACAGCATGATAAGCATCTATTTTAATCAGTCGCAACTGACGTTGCTATACCCACTGAGATCTGCCCAATCAGAGAGAAAAAGTTGTGAAAAGGGAAATAAATCAGAGTGTGTGTGAGTCCAGTAAAGTGGGGCTGTCGCCCTCATCACATCTCTGTCAAGGGTACTGCTCTGACCCCTTTTCCCCCTCAAATCCACACGCACGAAAACCTTTCAGTGTAAGCAAGATTTTCCTGACACTACGCTCAAAGGGATTTTCACTGGCAGATCGCGAGAGAGCACCCCTCCTGACCCGCCTGGAGGGACACGTCTCCAACTCTGTTTCTAAAAAGCAGTGACTGCCAGATGACAACAAGTGATTATTTAGAATTCAGTGGATTCTTTGGAACATCTGGGCTTTAAATGTGAGATGTTTATATCTACAGATGTAAAAATACATAAGGTTTGCATGGGACGGAGACAAATACTTTTTTGTAAAATATTTTAAAGGAATATTTCGGGTTCAGTACAAGTTAAAGGGATAGGTTACCCAAAAATAAAAACTCTGTCATCATTTACTCCCCTCATGCCATTCTAAGCGCATTTCATTTTTTTCTTCTGTGGAACATAAAAAAAGAAGATATTTTTAAGAATGTTGGATCATTGATTTCCATGGTATGGACAATGCAGATGATCTTCTTCTGTCTTCCATTGAGGAAAGTCATACAGGTTTGGAAAGACATGAGGGAGAGTAAACAATGATATAAAGGATTGTCATTTTTGGCTGAACTTGGCTGGCTTGCATTACAGCTGTTTGTAACACAATATACGTCACACCATTTAGTGAACATTTAGTGAAGGAGCATTATGAGCACGGACAACATGGCAGAGGCTAAGAGACCAAAGAGAACATTGGCGGAGGAATCTAAAAAGAGAAAAAGACAAAGTGACCATGAAAACTCCTGTCTCTACGTTAGTTGTAGTTGTCTGTCTAATGGCTAATGGGGGGAAAAACTTACATCCTAGAGCAGAGTAGACATCCCTGCCAGTGTTATATAAAAGATGGCAATGTAGCCTATAACATCTTATTGACCCTATCTAAGAGAGTTTTGTATTTTGTCTGGGATGTCAAAAGTCATCTAACAGTCCTGTCTCAGGATTAAAAAAAGCCGCCTTGCAAGCCTATCTCTGCTAGCTTGTAATAGTCTATAAAATCAAATGATGTGCAATGTGGTCTATCGTGTCGGCAACTTTTAATTACACACATACACATTTAAACACTTAGCACACAATGTATATATCAAAATGTAAGCAGTATTTCAGAGAAACTAATATTGTCTGTCATTTCTATGATAAATGTACATGTACGGCTATCCACTGTAATTACAACATTGGTATATTTACTAGGGGTGTAACAATATGGATCAATACACAGATCAAATGACTAAAAACCAATACCTATATTTTTCAAGACACCTTTTCTTCACGCTTCACGTCTGTCTATCATTATCAGATCCAACACGCGCATTCTTGTTTAACCCTTAAACACATACCCTCCTCATCATTCATTTTTTAAAGTTAGACATCTTTTTTTCTACATTTTGGTTGTTTTCTGATGAGGATTTGCACTAGATTTTACACACTGCACATTTTAGCACAGAAGCCTGAAAGACTTTCTTGACCGTTATCATGTCATAAGCTGTCATCAGATTATTGCTCTCATGTGTGACTAGATTTTTTCCCATTATTTATGTTTCTTTATTATTTAAAAAAAATATATTTATTTATAACAGGCTACATATAAATAAATAATTAAAATAATATTACATAAATAACACATTTATTTATTATATAAAATATATTTATTTTACTTTTTTTGAGGATGTCCCAATTAAAGGGGTAGGGTGTGCAATTTTCAGAGATATTTTGGTTGCATTTTTGAGTTTGTAATGTAACTGGTTGTGTCAAATAGGCACATAATATCATAATATTGATATAACGATCGATATAACCCTGAATCAAATTGTAATCTTATCACAGAATTTTTGAGGTAGGGAGCGCGGGTTAGTTGTAACACGCATGGTTTAACACTTTCCACACATGCCAGGATGACGAAACTTTGTGTATTTACTAATTGCCATATCAACACTATATACAGAACAAAAAAAATTGCCAAAATTTTTAAATATTTGGAAGATATCACTGAACATTGATTTAACCATAGAAAAAGTAAATGTCTTAAGTTTATTTTTCATCTCTGTTTTTTTGTTGTTGTTTATTTAAAATAAGACAACTCTGATATTATTGTAATTTTATATTTGTTATTTAACAGTTGAGATGGTTCTTTGATGCTGATCTAACCAGCAGAAGACGTGAGCCAGGGTTTAAATCCCAGTTGTGCAGATGGGGTGTGTTGAGCCCCTATTAGAACTACGCTATTATATTCTATACTTTTATGAATTCTTTTGAGAAACCATGAGAAAAGGGTGAATAAGGACTTAGAGTCAATGTTCAGAACTTATTCATAATTATGTTTTGAACTATAGCAGCATTTAGCGATCTGTTTGTCGTCAAAATCAAAAATGTGTGTATTTTTAAATGATAAAAAGGCCATTCTTTTATTTAAAAAAGTTAATAAATGTATTTTATTTACACAATATTTTAGTTTGTTTTGGATATTTTTTTTTATTATATCAGATAACATTTTAAGCTGTCCTTTGCTCACGTCACAATGTACGATGGGGCATGGAGTCACATTTCACTTTCATTCTTTTGGGGTAAATCATGAAAAAAGTATACACTGAATTAATGAAACAAAACCACATAACTGTACTAGATGTGTGAAATTAATGTGGGAAAAAATAAATACTCTGACCACAAGTGGATTTACATAAACTACGACAGTCAAAAAGGCGTTAGGTTGTGCCCCGCTCTCCCCTATCTGCAAATATTGCATCGCTGACTGAGATTCGATATCATGAACTGTCCGATTTACACCCCTAAAATTTACGACAGTCAATTCCACTCACTTACATGCAGGGGGCTCCAAAATCGCAAAACTACATTCAGTTGTTTTAACTTGTACTAACTTCAGAATATTCCTTTAAAGCACTCTTTTGAAGTCCCTCCCTCCATCTCTCAGCCTACGCATTGCGTTACACTGTCACATACTGACAGTGTCAACAAGTCTCACTTCAACTTGTGTTGGCCTGATATTAAGATACAGGTCCTTCTCAAAAAATTTGCATATTGTGATAAAAGTTCATTATTTTCCATAATGTAATGATAAAAATTAAACTTTCATATATTTTAGATTCATTGCACACCAACTGAAATATTTCAGGTCTTTTACTGTTTTAATACTGATGATTTTGGCATACAGCACATGAAAACCCCAAATTCCTACCTTAAAAAATTAGCATATCATGAAAAGGTTCTCTAAACGAGCCATTAACCTAATCATCTGAATCAACTAATTAACTCTAAACACCTGCAAAAGATTCCTGAGGCTTTTAAAAACTCCCAGCCTGGTTCATTACTCAAAACCGCAATCATGGGTAAGACTGCCGACCTGACTGCTGTCCAGAAGGCCATCATTGACACCCTCAAGCGAGAGGGTAAGACACAGAAAGAAATTTCTGAACGAATAGGCTGTTCCCAGAGTGCTGTATCAAGGCACCTCAGTGGGAAGTCTGTGGGAAGGAAAAGTGTGGCAAAAACGCTGCACAACGAGAAGAGGTGACCGGACCCTGAGGAAGATTGTGGAGAAGGACCGATTCCAGACCTTGGGGGACCTGCGGAAGCAGTGGACTGAGCCTGAGAAACATCCAGAGCCACCGTGCACAGGCGTGTGCAGGAAATGGGCTACAGGTGCCGCATTCCCCAGGTCAAGCCACTTTTGAACCAGAAACAGCGGCAGAAGCGCCTGACCTGGGCTACAGAGAAGCAGCACTGGACTGTCGCTCAAATTTTGCATGTAATTCGGAAATCAAGGTGCCAGAGTCTGGAGGAAGACTGGGGAGAAGGAAATGCCAAAGTGCCTGAAGTCCAGTGTCAAGTACCCACATTCAGTGATGCTCTTGGGTGCCATGTCAGCTGCTAGTGTTGGTCCACTGTGTTTTATCAAGGGTAGGGTCAATGCAGCTAGCTATCAGGAGATTTTGGAGCACTTCATGCTTCCATCTGCTGAAAAGCTTTATGGAGATGAAGATTTCGTTTTTTCAGCACGACCTGGCACCTGCTCACAGTGCCAAAACCACTGGTAAATGGTTTACTGACCATGGTATAACTGTGCTCAATTGGCCTGCCAACTCTCCTGACCTGAACCCCATAGAGAATCTGTGGGATATTGTGAAGAGAAAGTTGAGAGCCGCAAGACCCAACACTCTGGATGAGCTTAAGGCCGCTATCGAAGCATCCTGGGCCTCCATAACACCTCAGCAGTGCCACAGGCTGATTGCCTCCATGCCACGCCGCATTAAAGCAGTCATTTCTGCAAAAGGATTCCCGACCAAGTATTGAGTGCATAACTGAACAATTATTTGAAGGTTGACTTTTTTGTATTAAAAACACTTTTCTTTTATTGGTCGGATGAAATGTGCAAATTTTTTGAGAAAGGAATTTGGGGTTTTCATGAGCTGTATGCCAAAATAATCAGTATTAAAACAATAAAATACCTGAAATATTTCAGTTGGTGTGCAATGAATCTAAAATATATGGAAGTTTAATTTTTATCATTACATTATGGAAAATATTGAACTTTTATCACAATATGTTAATTTTTTGAGAAGGACCTGTATTAACAATTTATAGTCAACAGCTCATGTTTACAACATGTTGTAATCTTTTTGATTGCTCTATGCATTAGCATTCAAACTCTTTCACACTGAATGTGTTGTCATGCATGCCATTTTCTTGTGTGTTAAATGAAGTGTTTAACATGCAGCAACGTGAGAACAAAAAATATTTCTCAGAATGTGGTATCCTATCCTATTCTATTCTGGCATATCTTGTAAAATGCCAAGTTAAAAAATGTTGAAGTGTAACTTTTTATGTGATGATTAAAAATGTCAGATTATTTTGAAAAGGTCTGTATAATTAACATTTGAACCGGACTTTAAGTACCTGCAATTAGTCTCAACCAACCACGTACACAAACACAGGTGTGCTCACTTATACAATTAGAGTGAACAAAGAGCCGTTTTAAGCACTATTCTTATCTGTCCGTGGTATCAGTGGGGAGGTTCAGATCACCGTCTGTCTCCGGAGACTCATTAGAGAAAGAGTCATCAGCAGAAAAATAACGGTGAACTGGCACAATCACAGCATGACACCCTGGGTAATATTTACAAGGCATCTGGAATCATCCTCCGCTCTACCGGATGAAAACGTGGAGCGAATCACAGGAAAAGGGAGGATGGAATAATTATGGGGTAATTTAAGATTTACATCCATCAACCACTTTAGAAATACTCTGCTTTTGTAGAAACACTGTTTTGTCTGAGCTGCAGCATATTAGCTCATATTAGGGACTAGGTAATATCCGGCCTACTGTCATGTCCCAAGAAGTCAAGGTTTTGTATAGCCCGTTAACTCAGTGGTTCTCAACCTTTTTGACTCAAAGGCCCCCCACTGTCCAACAAAATGTTCAAAGCCACTAGAAACTTGGAAACAAACAGAAACTGATTGAACTGATTGAATGTAATTGATGGCCATCCTTACAAATTCAGCATTCAGCAGATTTCAAATCACATACTTTTGACAACTGACATTGAGATTAATAGGAATGTTAACAGATAATGGGAATGCTATCTGACTGAAACATGCATTTTCTATAAAGCTGCCCAGCAACCAATAGCCATAATTTCATCGTCTTTACAGACCCTATAGTCTGGCTATGAGTAACTCACTTCTAGACAAAACAACCTTTGGTTAATTTGGTTACATGTCGTTTTTGCCAAAATAACTTGCGAGATGTATGATATTCCATCATGTGAGCAGAGTTTCATTTCTTTGACATGTTCTAGATGACTATTCTATTAGAGCTATGGTTAGATGAATATTAATTTTTCACTGACAACCAAAATTTGGCCTTGCTATAGCCTAGACGTCAGGGCTGTGTTTGTTTAGACAGCTATTAGCCATCTTTTAAAAGCAAAACTGCATCCTGGGTGTTTCAAACATTGTTATGTAAAAAATAACAGTTTTCTCCAGCTATTTTAGATTTTCACATTCCAGTCTCCTTTCCCCTATCTTACAAATCATATATGGAAAAGCCCATAATTAAAAATACCAACAAAAAAAAACAATTATATTGTGGAATCTCTCTCTCTCTCTCTCTCTCTCTCTCTCTCTCTCTCTCTCTCTCTCTCTCTCTCTCTCTCTCTCTCTCTCTCTCTCTCTCTCTCTCTCTCTCTCTCTCTCTCTTTATATTTAGTCCCACTTTGCTTAAGTGATCTCTCAATGGTTCTATTCTCACAGCGGGTTGCATGAGCCCAGTGGAGGACAAATCTGTCGCCAACAGGGTCTTGGGACTAGAGAGCAGGTGGCATAGACTGGGAGGAAGTCAAACAGAAAGTGAGTGAGGGGGAGGTAAAATGAGAGGGGAGAGTGGGTGATAAGAAGACAGAGAGCGAGAGAGAGAGAGAGTGTGTGTATCCTAACCACAACTTCTGGGTCCTCTGGGCTACGGACACACAAAGACAAACTCAAGCGATCTGAAATTTGACAGGAGCTCCAAGGCCTGGGAAAAAAAAAGTTTATCCCCAGTTCACGTCAGGCTACCAGGCTCACAGTGAAATGAGACAAAACAAAGCCAAAGTGCAGCTTAGCAAAAACTGACTGAGGCAGATAGTATACCGCATGAATTAGTGAGCTGTCTGTGACTGATCAACAAAGGCCCACACAATTTAGTGTAGCACAGCATAGAATCTCTTTCTCTTTCATATCCAAGACAAACATCACACTGGATAGGATGCATTACCCTGAGGATGTGTCAATGCCGTATCAAAGGATAGTGAAGAATGAGGGTGAAATAAAGTGTGAAATGACACTAAACTTCCATTGTTTTGTTCCCAATCTGACCTAAGAAGCGTTTCATCCAATGGGACTTCGTCAAAGTTTAGGAACACACTAGCATATAGCTGGACTATCAGACAAAACCCGAATCTGGTGTCATGGGTTCTTTAAAGTTAGTTAGGTAGTTAGTTATATTTCAGGGGTTCTTTAAAGGAACATGCCACCGTTTTTAGAAATAGGGCTTATTCAACATCTTTCCTACATTTAGATCTGTGGGCAAATGCATTTTTGTCTGGCTTAGCTTAGCATAATAAATGGAACCCTGTGTTGCCAGCTAGCATGTCCCGAGTAAAAGTGATCTAACTTGAAGCTAACTAATGTTAAAGAACCCATGAAATCTAAACTAGCTATCTAGCTAACATTACATTTCATGGGTTCTTTATCATTGTTGGTCAAACATACTTCTAATTCTTTACTTACTGTGTCGTGTCTCCTCTCTTTCACTGAACCTTCAGTCATATGTCCAACTCATGTGTCACTAAATCAGTTTATGATATCACTTTCTCCACCGAGTCAACTCTTTTTCTTTTTTTCTTTTACACACAGTTATTCTGCATTTATCCACCCACTCAGCCAGGCACATACACCCACACACATTTCTGTCTAACTATATCCATAGCTGGCCTTTGGCTCTGTGTGTCTGCTATGCTACTTTAGGGAGCCCCAGTCCACTAACTCTGAATGTCAACAGGAGGAGATGAGCTTTAATATTTCATCATCCTTCCTCCCGCCTTTACTCCTGCCAGACATTCACAGAATAACATAAACTACATGGCGACAAAATGATTTGAGGGTTCACCTTATCTTTATGGAGGTAAACCGCATCACAAGCACACAGGCACACAAAATAAAAATCCCCCAAAGACACACACATTCAGCTTGTTTCCCTCTACACAATTTTAGAAACAAATTGAACTGCCGGTAGCAATACCGTTCCCCCTCTATCCACCCCACCAACCACCCATCCACAACTGTGCATACTGAGCAAATATAGTCCACTATGCAGCACAGCATTTCGGAGGGAGAGTTAAGAGTAAAAGAAAGTGATCGAAAGGGAAAAACAGTAAGGATTGATATAAATGATGTGTTGGATGCGGTGGAGCCCTGGGCAGGTGGGGGCATTGGGATGAGGGTTTGATCAATGGCAATCAATGGTGGGAAGGCCAGACATTCATCTTAATTCCGACTAATTAGGACAGAAGCTCAAAGGCAGCGAGTGTGAGTGTGTTGTGTGGAGGGAAGAGGATGATAAAAATAAGCTCATTGTTTACACAGAACCACTCCTGGTATAGTGGTTTAACGCCTGGTTTGGTAACACAAAAGGCGCATTTTAATCGCTGATGAACACTTTCCAGGCACTTAATGAAGTCCACTTTCACCCTTTTTTGGCCTGGAGCAAGATGTATAGCCTGAGGTTGATCCACAAGGTACTATTTCAGCAATTAGTGTAAATTGCTTTGGATTAATAGCATTAAAGGCATAGATTTGTGCGGTGGACGGTATGGTAAAATTCCTCTATGGCCCTGTTGAAGGCTGGTAATAACATTTCAGGTGATCCAATAATAACTGGTCAGTACTAAATATGGCTTTTTTTTTTAATTGTCAGCAAAACTGAGTTTGACAGACTATGGCCCTATTCGGAAATTGTTTCTCATGTGGACGTCTGTAAAAATAAATTTGCATGCCAACTCAGTGATAAAACTTCATTCAAATGGTGATTTATTCGTGGTGGAGGAGCGATTTTTGTGATCCTGCGCACCTGGGAACACTGCTCACGTGGTCAGTTGAATGATTGTCTGCTGTAAAAATGTCTAATATGCTTAATCAGTGGCGCAAAAAGTGGGTATGCGCTATATGCGGCGCATAGGGGCGCAGCACCTTGGGGGCGCCAAAGCGATGGTATAATTTTTTTTTTTTTTTAATTCTCTAAATGTAGATGCTGTTGTGCGTTTCTAAATAATTTCTGTATTTCCTCAATATTATATAACATTTTAGAGGACTAACAGGCTAGAGTAGGCGCCCTCATAAGATTCCATAAAATAATTTGGGATAATAATGGAATATCGCGAGTGGGCGCGGCACCCCGTGAGCGCGCTGAGCGAGCAGGAGTACAGTTGTCATAGTACTATACGCAAAGTTGTTGAAAGATGGATAAAGCAAAAAATCTGTCGGGGGCTAAAAATAGAAAAAGAAAGAGGGAAAAGGAGATGGCATGTCAAGGGATGCGACAGCAGCTTAACAAGTGGATAGTGAAAGGCAACAGGTAGGATTTAAAGTGTGGCGTCTGTGCTTGGAGGCTTGCACATATTCATGTTAACAGACCAGCTAGCGTTTGCTAACACTAGGAATGTAGCAGCCAAATGGGGGATGAAATTAAGGCTAGTTTATATGCAAAACGAGGTTGCTGAGCTGAAAACTGGAAAATATAAGGTAGCAGGCCATGTACAATAAATTACATAAATTTGGAAAACAACTAATGCAAAATAATAACTGGTAAATATAAGGAAGCATGCACAATAAATGACTAGAAGCTGGAAAACATAACTTATGCAATATGTCTGGTTTACCATTGAATCATTAATAGATTTTGTTTTACCATTAGCTGCTGTTCATGTTAGCTGTGCTGTCAGACATGTAGGCTATAGTTACATCTACATCTGTTGGGTGACATGGAAGCTGTAATTACAGGGTCACATCTCTTTCTCTCTTTTAAATGTCTGTTCTATATATATATATATATATATATATATATATATATATATATATATATATATATATATATATATATATGTATGTATTTATGTCTGTGTGTGTATGTGTGTCTGCCATATTTGTACTTTTAAAATCCAAAATGTGAATGTAATTTCAACAGCAGCACAACCTTACTGCATAATAGTTGTCTTATCTGATGCAATCACTAGGCTGATTTAAGAATTGAATTTAGGCTGCTATATGTGAGGATGGTGGATCAGGAAAGACAGGGAAGGAAACAGGTAGGTCTAAAATTAGGTGGAAGTGTAGGGGGACCACTTGATACCAACAGATTAATTTCTTAATATTAAATAATATTAATATTATTTCAGTATATGCACATACTGTATAGTTATGATTGGCCTACAGTGGCTGATATACGTTAAAATAAACCATTATTATTGACATCCCATACATAATGATGTCCGGCTTTTTGTGGGGTTGGGGCGCGCCAAAATTGTTGCTGCATACCCCTCTGGCACTGGGTAGTTGCGCCCCTGTGCTTAATAAGAATATTTAATTTAATAATATGAAATTATTAATTATTTAAATCTGCTGTTTAAAAATAGGAAGATACTAAAAACTATTCTCGTCGCTTCATAAAATGATTGTAGACCCACTGTAGTGAGATGGACTTTGTAACGACATCTTTAGTACCATTTATGGGTCTTGAGAGAGGAAATTACATTGCTGTCAATGGAGGCCTTTCTGAGCCATCGGATTTCAACAAAAATATCTTCATTTATGTTCTGAAGATAAATGAAGATCTTACAGGTGTTGAACGACATGAGGGTACGTAATTAATGACAGGATTTTTGGGTGATCTAACCCTTAAAATAAACCTACTGTATCTGATTTTTTTTTATTTATTTTTTTATGTAGCTACTTTTGTTTTTGTAATTTGCTTCTTTGTTCTTTTATATAGCCTAACAAAAATAACTATATCATATTAAATGTAATATGATATTTAATGTCTCATATTAGCCTATGCTCATATTGCCCACCTGCAAATATCAGCTGATATACAATCACTCTGCATTTGAAAGTTTTAAATCTTCTAAATCAAGTAAAATGACTCAAAATCAAGTAATTTAAGCATGCCGCAGTCAACTTTAAATCACATAAAATGTAATTTCCAAACAACAAAATTGTGGCTAGTGGCTAGTAACTTTGGAAAATCACTAGCCACAGTGTCTGGTGAGCAAAAAATTAATTAGTGTCAAGCCCTGGTGACATATATATTTACTTGACATAAAAAAAAATCCATATCAGTCAACCACTGATCCAAAATGTTTTGTGATCTGTGGCCTGTTGCACAAAGCTGGTTTCAGTTGCTACCCAGGTGTTTGAGGTTAGTTTGAGCAAACTCTGTTCTCTTTCATAGGTTCACTCGACGCTGCGTAGTGACGCATTTGGGAACGCCCTCTGGGTGTGCCGATTGTCTGAAGCCCTTATAGAATCACGCCAATTCATTGGCTGATGGCGCAGCGCCGCCCCAAGCTCAACACCTTGAGCATGTCTTATCTCCAGATTTTTCTGCCTTCACGAAGTGGTAGCATCGCTCCTTCGTGCGATTCTTCTGACCCAAAACTACTTTACTATCACCTTTGCACTTCAGCGACTTGGATAGCGGAACTTTGTTCTCCTCTTCGTGAAGTGCGATGGAGTTTCGTCGTTGTCCCCGCCGTGCACTCGCTTTATCTCGAGTGACGACCGCATGGTAAGTGAAAAAATTAAGTGCATGGGTTTTGCTCACGCAGGCGGTTCAGGGCACTTCGAAATGTAGATTTTGTGAAAATCTCCTTCTCAAAACCTCCGCACGCAGGCTCGCGCTTTTTGAGAAGGAATCATCCGCCTCCCCGCCGCGCTTCAGAGGCGGCCGAGGCCTCCTCGGATCCGCGGCCTGGGGTTCGGATGTTGAGCGGACGCCGAGTGCGAGCAGACGGGCCTTCCCCTCTCTCTCCCTCCCTCTCCGAGCACGTCGTTTGCCAGTCGAGTATGTTCCACGACTATATGATGCCTAGCCGGAAGCCGCGCGATGCCGTTTCTTTCGGTCTGGATGATGTCGTGTTTACTACAGCGTCCGACTCCGAGGATTTGGGCCTGTTTCACTTGATAGCGCTCTCCGCCCAGCGGCCAGGAAGCGCGGCCTTCAGCGGCCTATTCGGAGCTTATTGGACGTGCTTGCGCGTGCCACCTGAAGCTTCGCGATCGACTGGCCTGACGAACCTCACGAGTCTCAAACCTCCAAACTTGATGAGAGGTTTTTGAGTGGTTCTAACGCCGCCCAGCGAGAAAGCTGCCGTTTTTGATCTACATAATGAGATCTCTAGATCCTGGAAACAGCCGTTCTCCTCCCGACTGACTAACGCGGCGGCGCTGACTTCACCAACCTAGTTGGTTCAGTGGAGCACGGTTACTCTACCGTTCCGTCAGTCGAGGATACGCTGGCGTCGCATCTCTCTCCTTCCTCGGCCGCCACGTGGAAGTCACGCCCTCTCCTCCCGTCTAAACCGTGCAGGACCACTTCCGCGTTAATCGGAAAGTCCTACGTCGCGGCGGTCAGGCTGGTCTGGCCCTTCATCGATGGCCATTCTCCAGGCCTATCAAGCGGATGTTTTGAAGGACTTGGACGAGGGCGGCGGCCTCACGCCTGAGGCCGTTAAGGAGCTTCGTAGAGCTACGGACTTGGCTCTTAGGGCCACTAAGCATACTGCGCGTGCTGTTGGACGCTCGATGGCTGGGTCGGTGGCGCTGAGCCCCACCTTTGGCTGAATTTAACAGAAATCCGTGACAAGGAGAAGGTCTTCCTCCTGGACGCTCCTATGTCCCAGTCCGGATTATTTGGCGAGGCCGTTAGCACGGTAGTTGAAAAATTCAGAGCCGCCAAATTCCCAGTCAGCTGCTTTTAGGCAGTTTATGCCGAGGATAACGAGGATTCCCCTACTACTTCCTCCTCCTAGCCTGAGAGCGCCCTTCCCGCAGGAGGATTTCCCTGCCGGAAGGAGTGACCAGAGTCATCTCCCACCTGCTACAGTTTGGGAGCTCGTGGCCGTCCATTCCCGCGCCAGAGGCCTCATAGGCGTGTCGAGCCTAAGCGTTCTGGTGGCAGACCCAAGAACGCTCCAGCTCCCTGAGCCATTCCTGACCCTCTGGTCAGGAAAAGGAGAGCAGCGTCCGACGTACGGGACAGGGTCAGACCGCGCAAGCGTTTCTGCCCTCCTCTTGGCTGCTCTCTGAGCCCACACCCGTCACATTCGCCGCCCAGCGCGCGTCTCGATGTCTTGCGGAATTGACTCTCCCTTTTCACCTCCGGCGTTAGAGAAGGAGGCGTTTTAGACTTTCTCCCCTTACGTCCGTCGAGCCTAACGCGGCCGCCCGTTGTATAGGAGACACAGTCGATTTTCTCCAGGAGGGCCAACCTTCTTTCATCTACCCAGGCCAGGAAGTTCCCTCTCTGCATCCAGACGCCAAGGGCTCTCCGTTGCGGTTAGATGTGCCCCCCACCGAGGTCCAACAAGTCTTCACCTCAGCAAAACAGGTATGCTTTCTGCACCTCACCACTCCGCTTCCTCTGTCTCATTTCTTCCGCGAGTGGGAATGTCTACCAGGGGTATCGCCATGGGTAGTTCGCACGATTCGGTCGGGCTACACACTTCAGTTTTGCCGCAACCCTCCCCGTTTCAACGGGATCCTCCAAACTGTAGTAAACAGCGTCTCAGAGGCCTCTGTTCTACAACAGGAACTATCTTCCCTCCTTCTCAAAGGAGCGATAGAGGAAATTCCACCTACGGAGGTAGAACAGGGGTTTTTCAGCCGTTACTTCCTGGTTCCGAAGAAGGTCGGCGGTTTGCGGCCTATACTAGTCCTGCGTCGTTTGAACTTCTCCCTCATCAGAGGCGTTTCAAGATGCTTACACTGAAGTCTATCATTGCCCAAGTTCGTGCAGGGGACTGGTTAGTGTCGATAGACCTGAAGGATGCTTATTTTCATATTCAGGTTGTTCGACACAGGAAGTTCCTCAGGTTTGCCTTCGAGGAAAGGTTTTCAATACAAAGTACTCCCCTTTGGTCTTGCTCTAGCGCCAAGGACTTTTACCAAGTGCATGGATGCCGCGCTGGCCCCGCTGAGGCTCCAGGGCATCCGTATACTCAACTATCTGGACGATTGGCTCCTTCTGGCTCAGTCCAAGGAGCTGGCAAACCGTCACAGGGACATTGTGCTTCGCCATGTCCAGTCTCTTGGCCTAGAGTGAACACCGACAAGAGTGTTCTCATACCGT
Organism: Gobiocypris rarus; assembly: GCA_023029165.1. Taxonomy (NCBI): domain Eukaryota; kingdom Metazoa; phylum Chordata; class Actinopteri; order Cypriniformes; family Gobionidae; genus Gobiocypris; species Gobiocypris rarus. The sequence goes on along the minus strand of CM040934.1, from coordinate 22,021,113 downwards.
CCCAGCAGACCATCTTTTTAGGGTCTGTCTGGAATCTGTGTCAATGCAGGCCCGGTTGGCTCCTGCCCGGATTTCCAGCATCAGGACATGTCTGGCCCGCCGTGCTCGGCCAGCATGTGTCTGTCGGGACCTGTCGCAGGCTTCTAGGTCTCATGGCCGCAGCCTCCCAAGTGCTTCCTTTGGGTCTGCTTCATATGAGACCGTTCCACTGGTGGATGAAGTCTGCAGGGGCTCGATCAACAGGATCGCCCTATCGCCTACTGAGAGTGTCGCAAAGTTGTTCTCGAGCTCTATCAGTGTGGCGAGACCCTCTCTTTCTCCAGAGAGGTGTCAGCATGGGGGTTGTATTCCGTCGCCAGATGATTACGACGGACGCCTCTCTCACCGGTTGGGGTGCGGTGTTCGAAGGCCGGCCAGCTTACGGAATCTGGACGGGGGAGACTCTAACCTGGCACATAAACTGTCTGGAGTTAAGAGCGGTCTTCCTGGGCCTTTGGCACTTTCTTCCCTTCCTTATAGGGCACCATGTCATTGTCAGGACAGACAACATGGCGGTGGTGTCTTATGTAAATTGCCAGGGGATCGCGGTCGCGCACCTGAAGCAGGCATGCGCGTCGCCTTCTTCTGTGGGCTCAGGACAAGTTCCTATCCCTCAGGGCGGTCCATGTTCCTGGGATCCTGAACCTGCAGCAGATTTTCTATCGAGGCAGAAACTCAGGTCAGGGAATGGATGCTAAACCCTCCAGCTTCGCTGGGACTGGATCGTTCGCTCATCCTTGGCCAAGGATGAAACTTTATGCATTTCCGCCCATCAAGTTGATCCCGGCGGTCCTGCACAGGGTGAGACAGAGCGGTCTGTCTCTCCTGCTGGTAGCACCATTTTGGCCGTCCCAGATATGGTTCTCAGAGCTGATTCCTCTTCTGGAGTCCTCCCCCTGGGAGATTCCAGTCAGGAAAGACCTGTTGTCCCAGCTTCAGGGCAGGATCTGGCATCCTCGTCCAGAGATTTGGAAGCTATGGGTGTGGCCGATCAAGGGCCACCCACTGTAAGTGTTGGTCTTCCGCAGATGTCCAGGAGACCATTGATAATGCTAGAGCTCCCTCTACTAGAAAGCTCTATTCCTCGAAGTGGGGAGTGTTTGGGACATGGTGTTCGGCTCGTAAAGTGAACCCAGTTAACTGCCCCGTTGGTTCGGTACTGGAGTTCTTACAAGAGAAGTTTGCGGCGGCCTTGGCGCCACTAGGCTCAGGGTGTATATAGCCGCCATGGCCGCTTACAGAGAGACGGACGAGATTCCTTTGGGGAGACAGAGGCTAGTTTCGTCCTTCATGAGAGGGTTAGGCGCCTGAGACCAGTACGCCCCTACTGTTCCTCCTTGGGACCTGTCAGTTGTCCTTCGAGGGGTTGTCGGAGGCTCCCTTTGAACCCTTGGAGTCAGCACCAGTTCGGATTCTGACTCTTAAGGTGGCTCTTTTGTTGGCTTTGACCTCTTTGAAGCGAGTAGGGGACTTACAAGCTCTCTCTGTTAGCGAGACTTGTTTGGATTTTGCTCCGGGGCTGGTTAAGGTTTCCTTAAGACCCAGGCGGGTTATGTGCCCAAGGTTTTGTCAACCTCTTTTCGCTCGCAGGTTACTGTCCTCCATTCTTTCCACCCTCCGCCTTTTGCCTCTTCAGAGGGCGAAAGGTTGAACTTGTTATGTCCGGTCCGGGCATTGAAGATATATGTGGACCGTTCGGGTGGTTGGAGGAAGTCTAGCCAGTTACTGGTATGTTTTGGAGCTGGCTGCAGTGGGCTCGCCGCTTCAAAACAGAGAGTTTCGCATTGGCTAACAGAGGCTATTTCCTTAGCTTATGAGGTGCGCGGACTTCCTTCACCTCTAGGCGTTAGCACACTCTACTAGAGGTGTGGCCGCCTCTCAGGCTCTTTTAAGGGAGTTTGTTTAGAAGACATTTGTGTAGCGGCAGGTTGGTCCTCTCCGCACACATTTGTGAAGTTTTATAGTTTGGATCTTGACATGGCTCCGGGTTCGCATGTTCTTTCTGCTTAAATCCAGCCATGCAGGATTTTTCCTGGCGTTTTGTGCCAGATCGGCAGCACGTTAGCTTGGCGTGTTTGGTATACCGTTCCCAAATGCGTCACCACGCGGCGTCGAGTGAACCTATGAAAGAGAACGTCTCAGGTTACTCGCGTAACCTATGTTCTCTGAATAGGAACGAGACTCTGCGTCGCTGCCAAGCTCCTTGTACTGCCGACAGGCTTTCTTTTCGGCAGAAAAATCTGGAGATAAGATGGCGCGCGCGCGCTAGTATAGGCTCAAGGTGTTGAGCTTGGGGCGGCGCTGCCATCAGCCAATGAATTGGCGTGATTCTATAAGGGCTTCAGACAATCGGCACACCCAGAGGCGTTCCCAAATGCGTCACTACGCAGCGTCTCGTTCCCTATTCAGAGAACATAGGTTACGCGAGTAACCTGAGACGTTTTCAGGCTCAAGAAGGTGGATTGGTTTTTAGCGGTGTTCATCGGCATGGTAGATTACACAGCTAGGTTATTCTGGGTTAGATATCGCAAACCCAAACTGGATCATTCAGCTGCCAGTAAAGATGCAATAAAGCCACACACCCTGTATCTCTCATTCCAAATTAAAGCAGTTTATAAAAAACTTTAGAGACAAGCTCATCTTTTGGTGTTAATTATTTATTATATTTATATTATATTAATTATAATTACATTTTAATTAATACAATACATCTATATATTATATTCACTGATAAGTAGCTAAATATTAATATAAATATAATGCATTCATAATTATTTTAATTGTGTATTAATTTGAGCTCTTTCTGAACTTTTAATAATAGGAATATTTCTTTGATTCACATCAAGCATTATATAGTCAAATATTCTTTCAGCTGCCTTGTAGCAGTGCAGCAGTGTTTATTCCTGCCTTGTAAACACATTTAATATCATGGTCATTTTATCAGAAAAAGTAGGCAATGACTGTTACCAAGAACTAATGTAAAGTACAAAGCACAAAGCAGTCGACTTACACTCACCTAAAGGATTATTAGGAACACCTGTTCAATTTCTCATTAATGCAATTATCTACTCAACCAATCACATGGCAGTTGCTTCAATGCATTTAGAGGTGTGGTCCTGGTCAAGACAATCTCCTGAACTCCAAACTGAATGTCAGAATGGGAAAGAAAGGTGATTAAAGCAATTTTGAGCGTGGCATGGTTGTTGGTGCCAGACGGGCCGGTCTGAATATTTCACAATCTTCTCAGTTACTGGGATTTTCACGCACAACCATTTCTAGAGTTTACAAAGAATGCTGTGAAAAGGGAAAAACATCCAGTATGCGGCAGTCCTGTGGCTGAAAATGCCTTGTTGATGCTAGAGGTCAGAGGAGAATGGGCCGACTGATTCAAGCTGATAGAAGAGCAACTTTGACTGAAATAACCACTCGTTGCAACCGAGGTATGCAGCAAAGCATTTGTGAAGCCACAACACACACAACCTTGAGGCGGATGGGCTACAACAGCAGAAGACCCCACCGGGTACCACTCATCTCCACTACAAATAGGAAAAAGAGGCTACAATTTGCATGAGCTCACCAAAATTAGACAGTTGAAGACTGGAAAAATGTTGCCTGGTCTGATGAGTCTCGATTTCTGTTGAAACATTCAGATGGTAGAGTCAGAATTTGGCGTAAACAGAATGAGAACATGGAGTCATCATGCCTTGTTACCACTGTGCAGGCTGGTGGTGGTGGTGTAATGGTGTGGGGGATGTTTTCTTGGCACACTTTAGGCCCCTTAGTGCCAATTGGGCATCGTTTAAATGCCATGGCCTACCTGAGCATTGTTTCTGACCATGTCCATCCCTTTATGACCACCATGTACCCATTCTCTGATGGCTACTTCCAGCAGGATAATGCACCATGTCACAAAGCTCGAATCATTTCAAATTGGTTTCTTGAACATGACAATGAGTTCACTGTACTAAAATGGCCCCCACAGTCACCAGATCTCAACCCAATAGAGCATCTTTGGGATGTGGTGGAACGGGAGCTTCGTGCCCTGGATGTGTATCCCACAAATCTCCATCAACTGCAAGATGCTATCCTATCAATATGGGCCAACATTTCTAAAGAATGCTTTCAGCACCTTGTTTAATCTATGCCACGTAGAATTAAGGCAGTTCTGAAGGCGAAAGGGGATCAAACACAGTATTAGTGTGTATGGTGTTCCTAATAATCCTTTAGGTTAGTGTATTCTTTCCCCCATAATAAAGGATGGAATTCCTTGTATGGGCATGATGAGTGAGAGCAAGAGCACATCCATCTTTGTTTGGGTCACAGACGGTGAGTGAAAGTGCAACAAATATCTGTTTTGTTGGCAATCAGCACGTAAGGGCATTTAATGTAAACAACACGAACATATAGTGAACCGAAAGTCATCCAGGGATAATGCCATGATGTATTGTGTGTGTCTGTCATACGTGTGGTTGTTTGTGACTCTTTAGCCCCGCCCACTGCACACCTCCACAAGTTCGGCTGTTTTGAGAAAGAATCTGTAAAACGTATCTGTCTTTTATAAATCTGATTCGGAGATATGAAGGTTGCAATACTACTCTATAGGTACTCACGATTAGCATGATATTGGCAGAAACTGTGTGTGTTAAGTATCCTTTCAATAAAATAACTGAGCAAATGTTTCAAGCTTGTGATTAGAATTTTAGATTCAAATTTGGGGTTTCACTTTAGAGATTCTACTAACTATAACTTTGCAACTACATGTAAACTAACTCTCATTAGAGTAGTTGACTGTTAGGCCCTGTTTACCTGTGGTATTAAGATGTGTTTTGGTCACAAGTGAATGGCGCTAAATACAGGTGTAATTGGGGTCTAAAACTTTTTGAGCTTTTCCACTTTCGACCTCTTCCAGAGGTAGTTAAAAACACATTTGACCGTATTTCATAGCATAAATGGTCATGTGATTGAATGTGATTGAAAAGCCGCAAAAGACCATTTATTCTCCACCTACTAAACTAATGTGTAAATATTATGGGAAGCCGCACTAGCCCAACAGGATTTAAACTATGGCTGGAGACCCAAATTTGGTTTGAAGAAAAACGTGTTCTCTCACTATTCCTGATTTCTAACACGCACTCACAGTGTTCGGCAGCTGTCAGAGCAGAAAGAAAAGCTACTGTTCTCCGTATGTTTTTCTGTTTTCTCTGGTTGCGTATGGAGGATTTTGGGTCAGATTATAAACTAAAAGTCTAAAACTAAAAGTCTTAAACCAAAACTAAAAATCTAAATTTGAAACTTAAAGTCCAAGTCGAAAATGTATTTGGTATTTAGGATTGGGCATTTGGTATTTAGGATAGGGCATTTGGTATTTAGGATTGGGCATTTTCTATTTAGGGTTGGGCATTTGGTCATTTAGCCATTTAGGATTTAGGATTGGGGATTTGTGGATTTAGCATTGGGCATTTAAGCATTTCGCCATTTAGGATTCAGGATTGGGGATTTGTGGATTTAGCATTGGGCATTTGAGGATTGAGGATTGGGAGTGTATGCAAATTAGGAGGCGTGGCCCAAATGCTGGAGGCTGGGTTTGAAATGGCTGGTGCGCAGAGGCACCTTATGGACAGCAGAGGAGCTCCCAGTGCTAAGGAGCACACTGTAATGAAACCAAGCGGAGGCGAGTGGCGGCTGCAATCATATATGATATAAATATATATATGATTACAGCCACTCACTCGCTCGTTGTTTTCAACGTGAGACGATAAGAGTCTCACGTTAACGCAGCACGGCGCCGTTAATCTATTCTCAAAGTTGGGTTGGGAGCGGGGTCTATACCAGCGTTTCCCAACCGGGGTGCCGTCTGACGAGAGCAGGGGCCGTGCAAAAGATGCTCTTGCACGCGTTCATCTCACATCTGATGACGCATATTTAATATGGGTTGTAACTTGAAAATAATCCTTTATGTATGTTTCTGTCGATGGATACACGTGCTGGCTTCTCAGTGATACACTACAACAGCCATAATAAAAGAAAAACGTGGGAAAAAACGGCCTCTCTTTGTAAACTGTTCAATGCATGCGAGTGCTGCCTTATGTCCGAATATGAACAGTCATTTCGCCTTCATCACCCGCGTCGTGTAGAGCCAGAAGACGCAGTGAGAACTCGCGCGCACTGAGAGAAGGTCTGTCTCTGCACTCGTCCCAAAGCGCGTAAACGTCTCACAGCGCGCAAATATTGAGTTATCTTTCAAGTCTTGCGCTTGAACGGACAAACTTACACAGAAAGTATGTCAACATGTCCATCTTGATGAGTATTCATTCTATTCAAGCAGACATACTCTGAATATGCCTTAAGTGAACTGTATAGAGTCGAGAAAGACGCGCATATCCCTTCATTAGGTCTTAAAGGGGCAGTAGCCTTTACTGCTGTCTCAAATAAAAGATCACTCACTGCTCTTGATTGAATAGCTCGTGTAAGTTTAATAAGGATTAATCTTTAATTTAAACAGTGAAATATGCAAATTTTACATTTGATTACTTTATTCAATTTCTTTACTTAAAAACTAATGTTAGACCCACCTGAAAAACCTGAAAAGCATTGTTTATTTTATTAGTATCTTTGCTCAATAGTATTTATTTGTGCTGCTGCTTGTATTTAAGTTATTTGTTCTTATTTTCTTTATTTTTATTGGACAGTAGTCCTTTTTTCCCTGAACATATCAAATACCGAACTGCATCAAACCGTGAACCTAAAACCATGATCGGATTAATCTAGATAAAAAAATGTATCTATGCCCACCTCTAATATATATATATATATATATATATATACAACGGCAACAGCTTTGCCATTGTTAATATGGCAGCCAACGTGGATGGCAGAGCACGCAGAGAACCACAATTTTTACTCTGAAGAGGACGCTCTGTCAGTGTGCTCCTTAGCACTGGGAGCTCCCTCTGCTGTCCATAAGGTGCCTCTGCGCACCAGCCATTTCAAACCCAGCCTCCAGTATTTGGGCCACGCCTCCTAATTTGCATGCACTCCCCAATCCTCAATCCTCAAATGCCCAATCCTACTCCCCAATCAATCCTAAATGGCTAAATGATTAAATGCCCAATCCTAAATACCAAATTCCCAATCCTAAATCCCCAAATGCCCAGTCCTAAATCCTAAATGGCTAAATGACCAAATGCCCAACCCTAAATAGAAAATGCCCAATCCTAAATACCAAATGCCCTATCCTAAATACCAAATGCCCAATCCTAAATACCAAATACATTTTGACTTGGACTTTAAGTTTCAAATTTAGATTTTTAGTTTTGGTTTAAGACTTTTAGTTTTAGACTTTTAGTTTATAATCTGACCCAAAAATCCCTCCATAGTTTGCGTTCATATGTAAATATGTGAGCTTATTTTGTCCACTACATCGAAAGATCTGGAAAAAGTCTATACAATTACCCGTAAGACCCTCCCCTTGAAGAAATCAGGACGTCAGAAGTGGTAGAAAACTAATAAAAGATGTGTAAACAGGTATGTGTCATCCTCGTCTATTTGTGATCAGATTGACCAAAACGCATATTAATACCAGGTGTAAACAGGGCCTGAAATTAAGGTTAGGATTAGAGTTAGCGTTCGTAGAATAAATTGACATGACATGTACTTGCAAAGTTACTTCTAGTCAGTAGTGTGTTTATTGGCAGACCATCAAAATTAGCAGATATTAAGCGGCCTAGCTAATACTCTAACTACTGGTAGTTGGCATGTAGTTGCAAAGTTACTTATATTTAGTTAAATGTCTAAAGTGGACTATTGAAATAAACTTTTTTTTTGCGCTCCCCTCAAAGTCTGCTCGTAATTGTTCACAGGACACTCATTTGAGATGCATGTAACAACCAGGTGTAAAAAGAGATCTGTCTCAACTGACCACTTGACCAGAGACGGGGTGTTAAAAACAGGTGTAAACAGGGCTCAAGAAACCTTTCATTTGATTCTACAAATAACTGATGAATATGAATACCATTGTTGATACTTTCTTTTAAATCCACAATAGGATGGTTCCATTACCTGACAAGAAGTGTTCATTTTAGATGCGCTGCTAGTAGATTCATACTGTTATATATGCCTTATGGACAAAGAGGGTGGGGTACTCTAACTTTTGATAGTAAAATTTAAAGCCATATACTACAGAGAGACATGTGTCTCTCGTTATGACCCAGTTTTGAGGATGAAGTACTTACAAAGCAAGAAACCATGTAAAGAAGACACAGGAGGTGAAGATGAGGAGAAGTCTCACATACAGAAATCATACAGTAGGAATTAATTGGCTGGATGAGACATTGGACAGTGCTGAATAGACTGGAGAATTTGGGAAGGGCAGTAATAAAAGCTCAAGGTGCATGCTGCTGCTGAGAGAAAAGTGGAGATCTTAAAAGAGTGAAATAGTGGTGTGTGGATGATGGGCACAGCCACACCACAACTGCCTCTGCTGGTCACGCAAGAAACGCAGAGATAGGAGCTGGCTGAAAAGACCTTTATAGGGCCGTCTGTGTGTATGATTGTCTCCGATCTCTATCTGTCTCTCTAGATGTCCTCAGGCTTTCAGAGGAAGTGACACCAAGATGGCAGGGTAGCAATAACCCACGTCATTTGATTCAATCTCACTCCACTCAAACACAAACAAATCAAGCTGACCGTTCCTCATTCCAGCACTAACTTTACACACAAAAAAGTCACTTTCCTTGAATAGGGTGAAAAATGGGACTCTTAAAATATGAAATATGTTTTTTTTTCTCTTTCAACAAATGGTCAGTGAAAGGAGGGGCTTTACTTAAAGTTAATGATGATCATCAAACTCATGATTGGTAAAAACAAAACAAAAAAAACAAAGCAAAACAAAATAGCAAATGTTCCATAAATTAAAATATAATTAATTAGGAGATAGCTAACAAGTGTTACATGTATGCTCTGTCTGTTGTTGTCATTGTGTTTTGGGTTAAAGTTCCTGTAACCTCAGGTGCTTCTCAATATTCCTCCTCGTTTCCTCGCTCTTCCGTCACCCATCCTATGACTCGGAAACCGACCCAGCTCTGCCATCTTGTAGGACATCTCAATTCTCTAACTGCATCACGAGGAGGCAAGGGTCGAGGAGTGAGGAGGCTTCCCGAAGGAGTCATGAGCAAGGATACACCGGTGTATCCTTTGTGGAAATGTTTTATCGACTAAACGTGACACACACATTAATTCTCCTCCCCCTTCACATCTTGCCACAGTTTATTCATCAACAACTGACCGATGCAGAATTATATCAAAACACAAGAAAATTAAAGAAACAAACTGTAAGACTATACAACAAATAAAAAGCAGTTAATAACTGGGAATAAGTTGTTGTTAATAATGGTAATATTAAATCAAATATAGACAAATGCAGTTTTTAGTTGAAACTACAATATAAATAGTTATCTCTAATGTTCAAGAATTCCGACATGCAAACTATATCCCTCGGTGCAGTCATCTTTAATTGACAATGCTTTGAAGTGACATTAAAGGGAGCGAGGATATATCATTTCACTTGATTCAATTCATCCGGCGTCCATCCCCTCTGAAGGGGTGGAGATAAGACACGAGGAAAGGAAGCTAAAGGAAACGAGGATGCACGAATAAGAATTGAGAAACACCCCTAGTTTCCCCCAGTCTGTCTAATTAGTTATGTCATTCAACTGTGTATTGTTAATATTTATGATTTACGAACATTTGATTTGCTTATAACTAGATAGATTTCATTCTAGATACATTTTATTTTAGATAATTTATCTAACGCATGTAATGAAAAAAAAAAAAGTAATGGGACACCAAGGTGTACCGTATTCTTGAAAAGTGCTGAAATTAGTAGTAAATAACTTTTAACACAGGGCTATGAAAACTTAGATGGAAAAACATGCCGTCAAGAAATAAGGATGGAGGGAAGAAAAACAAGTGAGAGCGAAGGACAGCTGGTTCGCACACACTCACACAAACACTGTCTGAGATCACCACTCAAACTGTCTTCCCTAACTACCGGCTGTATTATCCGAACATGTCTGCATATCACACTTCCCATCTCTCTTTCATCTTCAATCCCCCCTACACACACACACACCTTCTCCTGGCATCCCAGACTTCCCTCCCAGCCTCTAAGACCACTCGGCGAAATCTATAAATACGGCTTCCCCTCCACGGCTGCGTCTTGCATTTCAGATCAAATTAACCAATCCAAATCCGACATGTTCCCCTGGCCTGACGGCTAAGCACTGGCGTGTGAGGTTCTAATGAGTGTCGGAACATCAATATCCTTACTGCACGAATACCACAGTCTTCCCTCAGGGGAACAATTAGAACCTGAGGAGCGAGAAACTTCCCTAGTTTTTACCGGGCTCTCTGGTTCTGGTTCCCGGCAGTGTTAGTGTAAAACTAAGTGCCTGTGATTTAGATGTCAAAACAGATGCCCTCTGACATGAGCCTGCAGGCAGATCACATCACACAAGAGAATGAGAGCTGGCGGCATGCAGGTTTGCAATTACTGAATATGCAAGTACTGGATATGATCACACCTGTTAGGACGTTAAACTGCAGGAGCTGAGGAGAGACACTCTGGCTGCCTCCGAATTTCTGAAGTTAAACAGTATGTATGTACATACCTCAATAACATTCAGACTTGTCTTCAATCATTCCACTGAAGTTTTATGAAATTTGTGTTTCCGATGGTGATGTTTAAGGTGAATCCTCTGACTTAGTGTTTTGTCTCATTTGGCCAGTACACATATCTCAAGATTTTTACATCATTATACATTTGAGAAGCAATGAAATAAGAAATTAAATGGTTAGTTCACCCAAAAATGAAAACTCTGTCATTAATTACTTACCCTCATGTCGTTCCAAACCCGTAAGAACTTTGTTCATCTTTAGAACACAAATGAAGATTAAGCGAAGAGAATACTTTTTGTGCACAAAAACAAAAATAACAACTTTATTCAACAATTTCTTCTAGTCTGTGTCAGACTCTTATGCTGTGGATGCAGCGTAAACAGTACAGCGCTTCCAGAACACCGGCTTACCATTGGCAGACGCTGTTCACGTGAGCATCAGTCGCAGAGTGAGCAGAGTCGTTCTGCCGTAGAAATAGGAAACTGACACAGATTCTGACACAGGTTTTTTTTTTGTTTTTTTGCATGTGTGTGTACAAAAAGTATTCTTGTTGCTTCCTAATTAATGTTGAAACACTGGAGTCACATGGATGATTTTGTCTTTACTACCTTTCTGAACCTTGAATGTGTTCATTAAATAGCAGTCTATGGAGAGGCCAGAGAGCTCTCGGATTTCATCAAGAATATATTTGTGTATTTTGATATATTTATTATATTATATTTTTAAATATTAATTGTGTTCCGAAGACGAACGAAGGTTTGGAACGAACCATCACAACTAACGTCCCTAACTTTACCCTAAGGTATCCCACCTTAATAACAGCAAAAGTGTTATTCAATACAATATGAACACGGTAAGTACATTGTACTTATTTTTTTATGTAAGTACAAAAAGGCCACCTAATATAAAGTTGGATCAAATAAATACAATTAAAAAATTAAACAAGATTCTTTTTCTTACCCTATTATTATAGTCATTTTAGAAAATCAATACTTACTATCAAATGTTATTTTGCTTCACAAGTAAATGTATCTCGTTTAAAGAATGTTTTGATATTTGTACTGGAAAACAAAACAAAAATACTGAGGAAAGAAATCATTTCTTGCCGTGTAGGCTTATTAGACTGTGATTTGGATGCACGGTGTTCAGAGCCACTGTAGGGTCAGGGTGACTGTCAAACCAGCCAATCACAGAATGACTGGGGAGTTAACACCCGCCCTTTGACAGACTGCCTACCTCCTATTGGGCAAGTTGAACCGGCAGGTTGGCACACAGGTGTTACGGGACTGGCTGCCCACAGTGGTGAATGACAGCTGCCCAGAGAACAGGTGTGTTCAGAGCAGACGCATATCCAGGTGTGTGGGTCAAACAAACGTGACTCTCTATCAGTCTCTTACACACAGGCCTTTTAAGAATCTCTCAAAGCTGATTTAACATTCATGATAAGATTTTACAGAGACATTTCAGGGTAAAGGAAAAGAGTGACATGTTTTCTCACTCTCTTCCATGGTTTTCACAAATTCTGGACTCTATGATGATAGTGGCCCACTAAGGTCATTAAAGGGGTCATGAACTGGCTTCTTTTTTATATATACTGTTGTCTGAGGTCAACTAATGACGTTTGTGTGTTTTTTACATTCAAAAACATCATAATGAATAAGTAATAGGCTAATTTCTACACTGGTTTTCTCCGGAACGCTGTGTTTCGATGGGCGTGCCGCACTGGAGACTTGGAAGTAAACGCCCACGGCTGGGATTGGATAAGATTTGCATATTTAATGAGCTTCAGCTCCCCTGTCAGTTCAGTTCACATTAGGGAGGGATCGTTTTGAAAGCGGCAACCGGGCTCGTAAACGTCTTTATTAAAAAAACACAATGATTTATTTCTCACCCGAGATTGATTGGAATATTATCTCTGTATGACATGGCCCGACCAATCGGTCGATAAGCACGAACCGCACACACACACACACATGCGCGCGCGCCCAGATCAAGAAAGGAATATTATTTCACTATTTGAGATTCATAGGCCTGCCGACCATTACATATATAAAAAACGTTTTACTCACATAAGTTTGTTGCACCAGTCCTGTCGAATCCAATAGAGAAGGCACAACACTGTGTCTGCAAATCCAGCACCTGAGACTTGTTTACCAACGATTCCACAGTGAAATGAAGCGAACACACGTACATGTCTTCCCCACATGAGCTGGAACTTCATTAAAAATTAAATTCATCCACTCATTCCTAATAGTAGCATCCGAAGGAAGCTTATGCAACGACTGTGTTCTTCCACAACCTGGCACAGAGCAATATATTACTTTGCTCGCCATGATCAGTGCTCTGTAAACCTGTGGCGTCTCGACTCTGTGGGCGGGGCTTCAGAAGCATGCATACATATTCATCAGTTGAGTTGTTTCGTCTTCCCATCATGTCATTGGATTCCAGCTCTCGTTTTCGGGGCCTGGTGTTTTCAGCTCTGAAACTTACAGAATATTCTTATATCATGATGAACTTTGATATATCAAAGGCTCAAGGGAAAGTTGGATTCTCAATTCATCACCCCTTTAAATGTAAATGTTGCCCCAGGTCATGTGAATTTAAGAAACAGTCCTGAATTGATTTAAAATTGCAAGTAAATGCTAAGGGCTGCCGTCCCTCTGATTTGACTAAAAACACACTCAAAAACCACTCCTATGGAAGGCGCACATACTATTTAGCCTATATTTCATCCATAAATCTTTAAGAGATTACTAGAGGATCTATCTTTATGTTTACTGAACACAAGAGCAAAAAAAGGCAAAAACACACATCAAACAGCTCAATGGCACCCAAATGTATGTTTTCTCTAAATAATCAAAACTCCCATATTAAATGAGGCAAAAGAGAGAATGAATGGGAAAAGAAAGCGTGAATGGAGACAGACAGAAACAAATGCATTAAAGGGAAGAGATGCCATGTGCAATCTGCAGTTGGAGTGTTGGGTGCAGACAAAGACAACAGGCTGAGCAAATATTTGAGGCACCGAAAGCAAACAGCTGGCATTGCATGAAAAGGAGAAAAGGAGACTTACAGAGGGAAAGAGAAAAAGACAAAGTGAGCAAGTGATCATCATGGCCCTGCCTTTTACACACTAATAATAAACACATTACATCTTCTAAAAATCCATCACTTTATAACAGCATCTCAACATTAATGTAAATAAGAAGAGTACATCCACTTTATTTTTAACATAAGAGCGAGCACAGCCATTTGTAACTTGAATGGCTTCCGGTGTCGTTTTCATTTCTGTAGATGTTATTTTACCTGTCAAAATATCACAAACTGGCATTTTTTAAATTAAACTCGTCAACTAAACAACTGGCATGTTGTTAGACAGCAGTACAATCTAATGAACGCACTGCACTTTTGTCTCTACAGCCTCGTTTTTACTCCTATCAACAATTAAATATGTTGTTACCCTGACTAAGGTCTATATCAACTGTAGCAGAACTTTGTCATCTCTCTATATGTCTACAGCTAGACAACTCCAGTGCAATGTCTGTGCTTTTCTCTAGCGTTTTTGATCAATGTACTAATTGGGCCATTGCTTTGTTGTCTGTTTGACATCTGTTTGGTACTGTTATGCAATAAGGGAGACAGGAACTGCATGTGTAAGTGTAAGACTTACATGTTCTCATGAAAAGATATGGCATATGCTTCCTGCAGTCAGGCTTGAGTTGAATGAAAAGAGGCGTGCTTCTCTTCGCTTTCCTCCTACTTTTGCCATCACTTTCTCCTCCACTGTTCCTGTCTGCTTTCCTCATCTATCACCAGCAAAGGCCCCTCTTATCTATCTCCTCCTTTCCCTCTCTGGAACCTTCCCTCCCTCTGCCACCCTGCGCTCCATCCATCCGTCCGTCCATTCATCCTTCCGCTGATACCGAGCCAGCTCTCCACTTTTATTCCGCATCTGTGAACTGCTTGAGATATTAGTCCAGAGATGAGATCCGTGACCCTGAATACAGGGGTAGAAGATTTAGCGAGGGGGGGCAGGGTGGCCAGGGTCTCCGTCCCGAGTTGAAGTCACGTCTCTGGGCTTGGCAAAGAAGCAGCTGCCTCTCTACCTTCCCAGATCACCTCCTGAAGTGGCTGGGCTAAATATTTGCCCTCTGCCTCATCACCGTCTGGACAAGTCCTCTCTTGCTAAGTGACAGTCGTCATTACCTTTCCCCTCCCGAGCCGACACCATCTCCACCCTGTCTCTGCATCAACCACAAAAGCTGGCACAGCGACAGTCGGCCAGAACGGTGGCTAGGAAAAGTTTGAGCACTCAGCTCAAAAGAGGTCAAAAGAGTTCAGTGACCTGGAAAGAGATGACTGATGCATTCCTACCAACCTGTAGACTGGGGGTCTTCTGGAGGCCTACAGAATCATCAGTATAATAATCATATTATTATAATGTAGAAATTGTGAGAAAAAATAGACTTGTTGACACATTAATTAGAGGTAACAGATTTAAAGCTACTATAAGAACTACATATTCAATATCATTTCTTTGACTTCTCTATGACTTAATAATAATGATTATATTAACTCTCTTATGTTTCTTATTTCTTACTGTTTTTATTTGGCCCAGAGAGGTGCCTTTAAATAAAATGTATTATTATTATTATTATTCATTAATTTATCTTATTAATTTTCCTGGTCCACCCTCCCTCTTTTCCATCATATAAATTTACACTCATACAACTGAGCATTTATTGGAAAAAAGAGCTGTCAAGCAGCCTTTATGTTTTTGTGGTGCTGCTGTGAAGAAAGAGAAAAAACGGATCAGAGCTGACAGACAGCTCTCGCTGGACCAGGAGCAGCCTGTGTATCCACCTGAATATTCATCAGAATCATTAGCCCTTTTATCCTTCCTCTTTAGTCTCTTATTCATTTTGCATTTCCATTGCCTTAATTCCATTAAAACATTTCAGAAGGGCTGGATGGGAGGATTCAGGGAGGTGCAAGCACACGCCTACAGGGAAGGACGAGTGTGTATTTACACGCACCAGCACATTCAGATTAATGACACGATGCCACGATCGCAGGGAGCGAAAGTTGCAGTGAACTTTTTTGCCTCTGAGGGCCAGCTGAGATTTGCCTGCCACACCCTCAAACTAATCTTCCCAGTCACTTGACCCCAGCCATCATCTCTGTACACGAGTATGTGTGTGTGTGTGTGTGTGTGTGTGTGTGTGTGTGTGTGGACTGGTAATCCCTACGGTATGGGGACAAAATGTCCCCACAAAGATGGCAATATCCAAATTTTTGTCATTGTGGAGACATTTTTTGGTCCCCATGAGGAAAACATCTTATAAGTGATGTTTTTGAAAAAGTAAAAATGCAGCATGTCTCCTGTGATGGGTAGGTTTAGGGGCAGGGGCAGTGTAGGGGATAGAAAATACGGTTTGTACAGTATAAAATGCATTACGCCTATGGAATGTCCCCATAAAACATGGAAACACAACATGTCTGTGTGTGTGTGTGTGTGTGTGTGTGTGTGTGTGTGTGTGTGTGTGTGTGTGTGTGTGTGTGTGTATGTGTGCGTGTGTGTGTGTGGAGAGAGCTTGTCTCTCAGGCACTTCTGTCATCACCGTTTCTATAAAATAAGCTAATTAGGTCCTCATTACTTCCTCATCTCTTTCTCTCTTTCTTCTTCCGTCCAACCCTTTTTGCTTTTTTCATACTCTACCATGTGGCACGGCAAAAATAAAGTGCGCCCATTATAATCAACAAGACTGTCTACACTGAATGCGATGTGGCAGCTTTGTTAATTATAATTGGGTCATTGCAGTTTTGTCGTGACGTTTGCTCTCAGTGTAGATGCTGACTGTCCCAATTTACATACTTTAACAACATACTCTTTCCTGATGATTGAAAAGTTGTGTCAGATTTTTTAGGACCTACAGTTAACAGCATTCCAGGAAATATTCTTCAAAAAGCCCCTAGTGAGTCAAAGGCTTGACTGCATGTAAACAAAAAAAATCGCTTTAATAGCAGACTTTCATAAAATGAATTACCTTTTTAAAAAAATTCTGAATCATAGATTTCAGATGTGGCAGCTTGATTTTGGTTAGGATAATGATTTTGATGGCATATTTGTATTTGCGTTCCATTTTGACTGGTATTGCATACTATGAAACTATTTGGCACCTCCTTCTTCACAAAATATCTAACAAAGTTTATTATCTTGCCACAGTAGCCTTTAGCAGAATCACAGGGGGCAAAAAAAAAGTTTTTAAAACAACTTTATGAAAAGCACTATACAAATAATCTTGACATGGAAGTAATAGATTATAGGAAGACATTTATCCCCAGTTTCACAGACAAGGCTTATGCCAAGTCCACACGAAGCCGGTGCATTTCCTATCTGATCATTTTTTTTCCTCGTTCTAAAAAAAAATTCCGTAAACACGGCGTCGTCTCAAGAAATATCTGCGTACACAAGAAACCACACGAAACCACTGAAACTGACTGAAAACGGTGTAGTATATATGCCAGACCAGTATGGGGTGCTGTAATTCTGCCACAGATATACACTATACACGGAGAAGAAGACTTTGAGCATGCGCATAACCTTGCCCGCTGTAAACGAACCAAGAAGAAGAAGACGAAGATGGCGAACGCAAGTCGTGTGACGCAGCCGACACGTGATGTGATGACATCATCGTTTCACAAAATATGGCTGTACACAATTTTCAGATTTATCCACTTTAGGACCCGGTTTCAAAAAATAGCGGTTTCAGTTTTCCAAAACGCCGGATCCGTGTGGACGAAACGCCAATACGATAAAAAACATATACGTATACAGTCAGTGATACACGTCTCCGTGTGGACGGGCCCTTAAACTAGTCCCAGGCTAAAACGCATGTTTGAGCTGTTTCAACAGAAAGCAACTTGCACTGACATATCTCAAAATATGTCAGTGCCTTTGTTTTGTTATTACACCAGTAATATTTTTTCCCTAAAGCACACTTAAAGCTACTTAAATCTCCTAATTTGACTAAGGTCTAATCCTGGCTTAATTTAAACCCTGTCTGTGGAACCATAATGTATAACGAGGCACTACGGAACATGCTATCTGTTTCTGATACAGAAACGATAGTTCATGCATTAATGACCTCTAGACTAGACTGCTGTAATGCATTACTAGCTGGCTGTCCTGCATATCCTCAATAAACAAGCTACAATTAGTCCAAAATCTAGCTGCTAGAGTTCCTACTAGTCAGGCAAATATGATCATATAACACATTTTATCATCTCTACACTGGCTGCCCATTAAGTTCTGCATCAATTATAAAGTACTGACCTAAAAAATAACACTTGTGTATTTAACTGATATTTTATCACCCCTTCAATCCATCATGCTCTTTAAGGTCAAAAAACTCTGGGCTGGTAGTACCTAAGATATCTAAATCCATAAAGGAAGGAGAGCATTTTCACATTTGGCTCCTAAACTCTGGAATAGCCTTCCTGATAATGTTTAAGGCTAAAGACGCATTTCTTTAGTCAAGCATTCACATAATGCATCTCATAACCTTATAATCCAGTTACATCAGTTCAAATGCACCTGATTATCTTTGCCATTCTTCCAATTATTTTCTGTTTTATCTCAGGATATCCATCCCAAGGTAACTAGAAAGTATGTCAGCTGCAGTTTGGATCAAGCCTCTTATGAAGACTTCAGATGCCCCAACACCTGTGAAGAGTTGATTCGAGAGGACTTCAACTCCTGTGAGGACTTCAGATGAAGCAAACACTGAATCAACATGCACTAAATTTATATTGTCATCATTACATTCACAACTTGTAATAATGACTTAAATGACCTCATTGTTTCTGCCTTAAATTAATACTTTGTTAGCTAACTGTGATGTAATGTAGACACATTCATTTTTCAAGCTGCTTTGAAGTGCTATACAAATAAATGTGAATTAAGTGTATTAGTGAATTGAGTATTTGTATAATGTAATACGTTCATACAGTATTTTTGATCAGATACATGCATTAGAGACTTCTTTCAAAACCTGTTTTAAGAATTCTTGGGAAACCTGGCTGTAATAATAAAGAAAGCCAAAAGTGAAGTCTCAAAATCCTTCTCGTTTTGTGCAAGCGATTACAATATTAGCTCAAAAAAAGCATGCAGCGATGCACACTTCAAAACCCCACCGGAAACAATAATACACCATACAATTTCCAATCTACTATAATTAGGGAAGAGCTAGTTCTAATCTCTGATAATATTTAGGATGCACATTCAAAGGTGTTCCACTCCCCATCCCCTTTTCCTGAATTACGCAATCCATCCTCCATCCTTTCTCTATTGTTTGTTTGCTATTCTCTCCTCAGAGTGATACTCCATTAGACAGGCTCCTCTCACTGTCGGTCTCATTTTGCCGTTTTACCGAGACCATCTGACGAGTAAAAACACAACTGAAAACAGCCAAAGGAGGGGTTGGCGCAGCGATAAGACAAGATGGCCAAAACAATGGGAGCTGCTTGCCTTGCTGAGGGAAGACAGCCCTGGAGAATGGAGTGAAACTGAAGATAAGACGCAAGCGTCTGAAGAGGACAGAGATAGTGTAGGCCAGAGCTGTCACACTAAGAAAGACAGAGGAAGAAAAGTGATAACCTCTGCTCTCCCGTCCACTCCATATGCCAGAAAATGGCTACATATGTGACCTTCTGCATCTCTATTGTTCTGCTGACTGTCCTTTATAGCCAGAACTTGCACAGCTAACACACGACATGAAAGCACACACATGTAAACTCACATAAAAAGGAATAAACCTAAAAATATTATTTTTTAGATGGTTCTGTTGGTGGTTGAAACCAGGATGTATAATAATAATCGAATCGAATACCTATTTTCATTCAAATAATCATTAAGAATGTCATTAAATGAGAAAAGTGAGGCTTTCACAGAGAAAAAGTTAAACACTTTATCAGTGTGGTCAGTTGTGCGATAGACCTTAGACAGGTTAATAGCTGCAGATGAAAACGAGGCTGTGAGGGATAGATGAGGAGTCTTTACATTTGCACTAAACTGTCGCATGGAGTTATTGTCTACTGAAAGTTGTGCTTCGGAAAGAACTTTCATCAGCTGAACAATCGGCTTGTTGTTAAACAACAGTACAATTCACTGAACACACTGTGCTTCAGTCCCTCACAGCCTTGTTTCCATTCTCGTCAAAAATTAAATATGGATGCTACCCTGACTAATGTCTATGTATAAAAGAAATAAAGGGAAAAAAATGTTTTTAAGGCGGCTTAAAATTAGTAAAAAAAATAGCAATTGTATTTTTTTTTTGTACGCACTTTAATTTTTAATATTTAAATAAAGATTAAAATATTTATTGTAATAACTAAAATACAGCAAATATACAAACAATCAAGGCAAGTTTGAAGTTTTTCACTAAATTAATTCAATGAAAATAAATATTTAATCATACACTTCTCCTTTTCATTTTCAAATTGCAACCTCCACAAACATACTGTAATTTATTCTCTTTAACAAGACCTTTTATCATCTTAAATTTAAAAATGTGACTGTAATAACATTTGAATTTTTTTAAGGACACGCTGAAAGCGGTCACGACCACACACACACTGATCACGAAGTGGGCCGGAGGTTTGTGTCACATGCAGATGTGGGTAGCCTCCATACTGACAGAGAGGACACAGTATTGGTCCCGGAGGGGCTTCAGTGATGGGTGGTGGGAGATAGAGATCTTTGAAAGAGAGACAGAGAGAGGTGGAGAGAGCACGAGTGTTGGCCTCTGGACCTGAGCATGTATGCCCACCCGCATGCTCTGCTATAGCCCCTGGCTCTTGTCGCTTTCTATCAATCTGCATCCCCTTGATAAAAATAGTGCTTAAAACAGTGGCCCTCAGCAACAAGCAACATCATGACCAACGACCCTTATGCCTGGGAATGGCCTTATCAAGCAGTCTCTTTTTACATTTTATCTTTTCATTCTCATTCATTCGCACAATTTCAAACCTTGTCACTCAATTTTAAAAAACATCCTCTAACAAAGATTGAATCAAAAAGTTTCAGATGTTTGAACAATATAGGCCACAAACATAAACAGAAAAACACAGGGACACATTTCTTACAAAACCGATGAAAGTTTAAAATCAAAATGCAGAGGCTAAATTTATTACAGTTCCATTATGTGTGTATTCCCTATTTTGTTTTTAATAGATTAACTCATTCCTTACAGTAATACTGTTAAAGCCTGATGCATTTATTCCCATTAGTTTCACCGCAAGAAGTTGAGCACGTACGCAAGAGACTTGTAAACACTAATAGCCCATTCAGATCCAATTTCCAGGATTTAACCCTGTAAAGCCTGACTTACAAAATAACAGACCAAAAAAACATTTTTTTTTTAACAATCAGCTAATTGAATCTTTAGAGAAAAAACATTAAACAAATAGGTTTTATGGCCTGCTGAGAGAAGAAAAAAATATATCAAAAAGAGCAAAAATATGCTATTTTATGCTGTTGTTGTTATTTATATGGCCCCCCAAAACACTGTGTAAATCAATGAATTTTAACGTTAGATATAAATACATATAAACTACACAAAATACATATAAAAATCTGTTGTCACTCTTGCCCAATAATATGTACGTTTGCAATACTATGTTTGAGAGATGTACAAATAAACATTCCTCTAAAGATGTTATTCTTACATGTAATTGAAAGTACATATATAACATGTAAAAACATATATGTTTGTAAGTCTCAGCATAATGATATATAGGCTAATGCATTTACAGACCAGTGTTTTTTTTTTATTATTAATTTTTTTTAAATAATTCTCAAGTGAAAAGAAACAATTGGCATCAAATACAAAACATAATTGTGCTGCACACCACATAAAATGTCTCTTTTTTTAAAAAGCACTACATTAAATACAGTTGCTAGTTAGTAGTATCCACAACAGTTGTTTACCTGGATCCGGACATGCACCTCTCTGTGGCTTCAGTGTCCAGTATACGTAGTACATTGGCAGCTACTGTCCTCTAGTGGTGAGTTTTGGTTTTAAAATCAGTATGTTCTTAGGACGTGTGCAGTATAAGGCGTGTTTAAAACATGATGCGCTTAAAGTTATAAGGTTCTCACATACATATGAATACTAGCCTAAATATAATCTGTGTCAAAACGCAAATATTAAATGTTAACAATAATTAAACAGTTCTTTCGAATCGAGAAGAATGTGTTGATGTTTCGTCTAGCTAATCTAATGTACTGCATTTGTGTCTGGCATTCTTTTAGGGCATCCCGCCTCACTATCAGGACCCCAGCCAGGCAAGATGGCGGCGCCCCAACAAATCGCCGGGGAGTTTGAAAACTGGCTTAACGAGCGGTTGGACTCCCTGGAAGTAGACCGAGAAGTTTACGGAGCATATATACTCGGAGTGCTTCAAGAAGAGGAAAATGATGAAGAGCAGAAGGATGCTCTTCAGGGCATTCTCTCTGCTTTTCTGGTCAGTGCACGCGCATGACACTTGCACGCTCAACTCAGCTGTCAAGATCTTTTACACAAGTGGCTCTGTCTGCTATTGTAAACTTTAAGCATTGCTGTAACAAACTCGTCATAAACTCGAAATACGTTTATATATTATACACTGAATTCTCTTATTGCTTTATTTCCTCCATTTGAGCAATTAAAGTGTGAAACTTGATCAAACGCTTGTTGCTATTTCCCGGTATTAAGTTAATTATTATTAACTCAAAAATAATCGAGCATGCATTTCTTAATTTCACGTTTGCCCTTTATATTGGGAACTATTTGGATGTAGTTTTACGTAAGGTCTGTGCATAGATCTTTGTTATGTAACCATTCAAATACCGTCGGTCGCGTGAACGTTGTGCGCTTTGCGGCTTTGGTAAACAGGTCGCTTTATTCTCACAGGAAGAAGACAATCTTGAGGAGGTTTGCCAGCAGATCCTAAAACAGTGGACTGAGTGTGGCAGCAGATCTGCAGCGAAAAATCAGGCAGAGGGTAAGAGCTGAAATTAGAAACGCTGAATCACATTTACCCTGGATACCAGTTTAATACTGCAATTGCGATAATTTCAGATGAGGTTCAGGCCATTGCCAGTCTGATAGAGAAGCAGGCGCAGATTGTGGTCAAACAGAAGGTGGTGTCAGAGGAGGCCAAGAAGAGGAAAGAGGCTCTACTGGCTCAGTATGCTAATATAACAGATGATGAAGAATATCCTTTCAATACACATCTGTTGTATTCTGTACTTGTTTCTATGATTTCCATAACACCCTGTGGAGATCAAATCATCACTCAATCTCTCTCAAGCTCACGGTTCAGCTGATCCAGTGTGAAGCAGTTTCCTTAACATTTGTACTGAAGATGAGGAGGAGGAACAAGCCACGATGGGAATACCCATTGAAAAATGTATCCTTTTTACATAGTATCGCTCCACTATGTAATAAAAACGATCACTCTTGGAGAAGATCTCTGTTCTGGTTATGTTCAAAGTGTACAGTGTATATACTTTGTATATCCTGATAATGCTTTAAGTACTTGTTTAGTGTCCAGTAATGTTGTAGTAACAGCTGCACTATGATCTATATTTAGACTACATATCTGTATCATGGACTGTTCCCTTCACTGCCAGCCCCAGCCCTGTTCAAAAACACCAATGTCGAGGAGGTTTTTAATCGCCGCAAACAGCAGCGTGACCAGGCCAGAGAGGACGCACAGAAGAAGAAAGAACAGGACAAGATGCAACGTGAAAAAGACAAGCTGGCCAAGCAGGAGCGCAAGGATAAAGAGAAGAAACGCACACAGAAGGGAGAGCGTAAGAGATAGAGAGGAAATAGAAAAGCTTTCGCTGACTATATAATGCCAAGTCAATTACCTAGAAGAGAAAAAACAGACCTCAGCAGACAATGACCCAAGTTACAGTGTATGCATCCTTAACCGTTTTTGGGTCTGATTATTGTTTATTGAAATATAATGTCGGGCCTAATGAGCTGTTTTTCTTGGCTTGTACAAAACCAATAGCAAACCAGCAAACTGTGTGAGAACTGTATTGTGACCCATTCGTTTATTACAGGTGCTGACTGCTGTGCTACTTATTTAAGGATAAATCGCACAAAAACATTACAAATGACAAGTCACATTTCAACCCAAAAATCTATATATTTATATTTTGATTAAAGACACATTTAAAAAAATATGTAAAGTGTAATTGTAATGAAAATAATGTGGCTATACAACATCTTACTAAATAACTAAATCATTTTTTATTTACTAATTTGTTCCCTCTTTTTAAGTAAATTGTACATACGAGTTTTACTAAATCGTGGCCACGTTTAATTATTTGTTCCTTTACATAAAATATATATATCTTTTTTGTTGTTGTTGAAAAAGTGACCTGGATGTGTTTGTGAGATTCACTCTTTAATGTTTACCAGCAGATAACCAACATGCTTGTGTCTAAAAACAGCATAATTCCTCTTATTGCCTTGAGGGACTGTCAAATAACCTGTGAACCTGTTGTATGTTTTATGTTTTCCATAAGCTGCTTTTTAGTAGCACTAGTGGTTTTTAACACACAGTAATTCAGGATACACAAGATATATATTTATTCAGCTCACAAGCTTTTTCAGAACAACCTGAAACCAACTGAAGCCTTCTCATATAGCAATATATGGAGAGGCCTCAGAGACAACCCAAAGACAGAAACATAACTGCTAATGAATGGGAGAGGGGGACATATGTTTTTTGTTCAAGCAGACAGTGTGGTGGATTTTTCTGTCTCAGTTGTAGTTTATTTTTATTGTAGGACAGTGAACCTCAGAGATGATCCTAATGCAAGAAGGGTATGTGTGTGCATATATATCAATTGACAACTGTTCATTTGAAGCTGCTACATATTGTGCCAATACCTTGTAGACTGCCCTCTCAGATACTACAATGGCCTGTACTGTGGGCAGACTGGTCTATTTAAACCTTTACTGTCTGTTAGCTTGTAAGATCAGGTGATTTGAGCATTCTTTTATCAGGACAACCATATTTAACATTTTGTACGCTAAAATATTCCAAAATTGGAACAATAAATTGAGCTGTGTAAATGAACGTGTTCACTCTTGACTAATGTGACCAGTTAACTTGAGAAGTCACAGAGAATGTAATTCTGCCTTTTATATGATATTCTTAGTGTCATATGCAGGTTTTATAAAACAGCCACAAGGTGCCATTTTTAACTGGGATGTTGCAGGCCAAAGGTAGAGGCTTTTTATCCCACAGATTCAGTTTGTCCAAAACGAATATCAGAAACTATAGTTTGTAATCTCTGGGTGTCACTGCTGATTGCTTGAAAGCTGTTAAAATTTCTCAATGAAACATCTATTTATGCAATAAGAGCTCTAACTCTTGAATACTGATGACTGGTAAAACTGTTGTACATTCTGTTCTCATCTATCCAAACAATTATCTGCTTACCTCTTATGTGTTTCTTTACATCAATACAATTTAAATGTTGTAAGGTCAAATCTGATTCTTTACCATATGCAGGGGTCAAAACTGTAAAAAAATGTCCAAATGATTTTATAATGGAAACCACCCAGTGAGGCACACTCTTCGGTAATGTTTATTCTCTTAAGCCTAAAATGATTTAAGGAAAAATATATTTGCTTGGTAAATATTTATGATTGTTTTAGGACTGAATGAAGAGTAAGGGACTTGTTTACAAATGGCTTTAATTTTTTAAGCCAACCAGCTGTTTTTGGTGAGTTGATTGTGTCACTTCTTTTAAAACGTACATTATTCCAAGCAAACAGAAATTCAGTAAAATATACTGCAGCTTTACGGGATTATTTTACAAGTGGTTTCATTTTATAACAACAGGGATCTGCTTTTTTAATTAGGGCAACATTAATTGATTAACATTGTGTTTTGGATCAATGTTTAATTAAATAAACAGTAGTTTTATGCACCAGTCTTTGAGTTCTGGGACTTTTTGCTGCTGTGTTATTTTAATTGTTAAACTTGAACAAAAGCAAGGGCAATGAAACACAACGGTACAAGCACACGTCATCTGAACAATGTCAATCTGTAACATTCACCAGTAACAGGTTTACATCATTTATTTCAGTCCATGAATGATGTTACTCTCAGCAACTCAATATATCCTCAAATGAGTTACATCACAAACAGATTGACCACATACACACATTGAAAATTGCGACTGAAATCTTGAGTGCAATTCAGAATTTAGATCAATTTGCGAATAAATAAAATCACGTTCAGATTTTCAGAAAACAAAAGACAGATTTAGAAGAGATTTGTGATTGTCATTGCTTATCCAGTGAGACCACTAAAAACCAAGTGCTGACATCAAGAAGATCATGCACAAATAAATAAGTAAATAATAACAGAACAACTAGAACACATCCTGCTGGTCATAAATACTGTTTTTGATTTTGTGAATGTGTGTATCGGTGGACCTAAAATGATATGAGTGTTTTGAATAGGTTGTAGGAGACACTAATTAAACTGACAAAAACTTTTAACACAAATATTTGTTTTGTTTCCTATGTAACTATTTATAATTTTTTGTCAACTGGGCAAAAATAACCCATTATCCTCCAAAGCCACAGATCTTACACTTGCCGCACATTCTGTACCATTATCACCATTAGCCAGTTAAAAGGTCTCTCTTACAGTGACAGTTGTTGAATCAATCTTTCATACTCTCAAAACACCTTGTTTTTACTGGCAGTTATTCTGGGGTCTTTGGACAAATAGTTGAATACTGATCTTACTGCCATAATTCCATGTCTTTTGGAGAATTTGATTATAATCTGATTGGTGATTTTCACAGAAGACTGATAAATATTAATGAACTAAGAATTCCATCTGCTGCCCACAACTGAGCCTAATGTTTCACTATAGTGGAATAACTTAAATAACTCATTCATTCCTCTAAAAATGCAATACTATCCCCTATGTCTTTTTGGACAGGTTAGATCAATGCTACTTTGTGTTAGAAAAACACACACACACAAAGACTGTATACCTACCAGAAAGTGATCACAGGGTAGTCAGTGCTCTCTCCAGGCTGCTCTGCTCAGGACTGCCTTGGCCTAAAGGGGAGCAGCCACCTTTTGCGTGTCCTTCCTCTAGGTAACTGCTTGTTTTAGGCAAAGTCATTTGTAATGCACACCAAAGAGCAGTTCGGGCCTTTCTGGTGCTGCTGCACATATCCTTCACTGCAGATGCCAGGAGAAGTATCTCTGTGAGATCTGAAATACAAAAATGAAGCATTTAGAGCAGTAGTAAGGAGTGCCGATGCGCATGCAGTTCCAACAGCAATGCACAACTTATAATGACTATGATTGGGACTGTCATATTACGTTACATTAATGAGAACACTATTGTAATAAAACATTGTGATTGTGAATTATTTTTGTTTCATCATGTTGCTCCAGGAAGAGCGTGAGTCATGCATTCTGACTTGCACGTAACTTAATTCAAGTTCACTTGAATATTCACGTCATTTTGTGCAGATTTAATTTGTAATATTACATTTATCCTGTATATGTGATCAATCTCATATAGGATGCGGTTCTTTGAGCTAAATAACACACTAGCAAAGAGCTTTCCCGATGTCCATACAACTCTTCAGCGCACACGGCTCAAATTGCACTACTAATAATAACTATGATTGGGACTGTCATATTACATAACATTAATGAGAACACTATTTTAATAAATGGTTGTGAAATTATTGGGTTTGGTTGCCGCGTTCAACGTGTTGTTCAAGGAAGATCGCATCCACACATTCTGAATAACAATGCGCCGTTGGTGATGTTGTATTAGAGGTTATATTTGATTATGAAAAAAGTAATTTAATTAAATGATCATTCACATCGCCTAAGTTAACATTCCTATAGCCCTTTATTTAACTTAAACCCTTCTCATTCATTTGGTGAGGGACATTTTTAAGCAGCATTTGCACACCTGCGTATTGCAGTATTAATCGATCGTTAATCATGGAAATTTCTGTAAATTGGCATCCTTAATTGCAATGCACACACATACAGACAATAGCTTGCACATGACACGCATGCCGTGGATTATAGTGGATTTTAGTAAGTTACCATTAGTTCACACTGTATGTGAATGATACATTTTATGGCCTTTTTTGTGATCGGCCAGCCTGTTGTGATTATTTCAGTTATTACTTTAATATTTAAAGGTGTTAACTGTAATCTTATGCCAAAAATGATAACACACAAAGGTTTAAATGAATAACAATTAATGAATGAAGCACATAAGAAATGTATGACAAAGCACTAAAACAGACAATTTATCTGCATAACCGCCATTATTTTTTAGAAAAATAATTGTCAGCCAAATTTTATAATCGTGACAGCCAACTAATCAACAGGTTGAGTAGGACATACCATTTGCAGGCAGTCATCTTCCACTTTCCTAGGATTGTGGCTTCACACTAGTTTATTGAAGATGTGTACTCTCTGTTTTTGTTATAGTGCATGATTACTTACCCCTGTCCTCTCTAAAGAAGGCCGCCGGCTGCCTCTGTCTGCTGTTAGCATTGATGAATTCGTCCTTGCGGCGTGCCTGAGTGAAATAAATAGCCTCAAGGTGCCTATCCAAGGCTGATCCGATATTAGCATGAAACGGAAAACTCCGCAACTGTTCCATCTTGCCTAGCAAACCTGCCACCTATAAACACAAGGCAATTTTGCATTATGATATGGAAAATTCATCTCATCTGTAACTATAGTCTAAATCAAGTTAAATTTAATTCTTATGCAGTACAAAATAAAAATGATACATATGTGTAAATATTTACTTTCTATTAAGTTGACAAAGTTTCTTTTTTCTACCCACCATGTTAAATATATTGTTAGATGAAAAACCTGAAGGCAACCTAAACTATGGATGCCAACAGAAGGCACAATATCCTGATAATAATGTCAATTACATAAAATTATTTTATTTATTTACGTTTTAAAAAATGTCAGCAGACTTAATACCCACTTGTGCCCCCTGATTGAAAACACTCAGCTAGTTTTATAAAAAAAAATATTGGACAGAAAGCTGACCCTGGCCTGTTCACGCAGCTGGTCTACAATGAGCCTGTCCACTCTGGATGGGTTTGGAGGCATTTTGGGTAAAACGCTATTGGTCACCATAGACACACGTTTTCCTGGGTAAGTCTTTGTTAGAACAGCTTCTGCCTGTCAGAAAGAATACCATATTATGTTAGTTGCTTACCTTATAATGCTTGTGAAATAAAAATAGTTTGTTATACAAACTACATGGTAATGTAATAGCATGATTCACCAAGACAGAAGCAGTAATAAAGTAATCCATAATTTTTTTCTTAAAAATGTCTCAAGAACATCACACTTACATTCTTTCTCTCTCTTTCAAGCATCCTCCACTGCTCGTAACATTCCTCCAGGTAAAAGTGTAGCTGACTGTTGGGGCTTCCGAATGCCTTGCCAAACTTAGGCGAAGTCATGGCAGATAGAAACCCAGAGAATGACCCATATCCTGATGCTTGGCTTAGTCCAATATATTCTTGTAGATAGGGGCTGAAGGGTGAAATATCTCCATCAGGCAGACGTTCATTCCTGTCGATGAGAGGCGCAGAGCAGTAGGGCAGCGGTGGTTGCGACTGAATTGGTTGGCATGCACTTTTTCTGGGATCACCCATCTGATATAGGAAAGGGAAATGTTGTGATGATGTGGCTTTGGCTGAGTTTGAACTAGCTCCGTTGTATCTCATTTGTCCTCCGTACATACTGCCCATCCCCTGGTATGGACTCTGCAGGAATCCTGTTTTTTTGTCTGCCTCTTTCAGGAAACCAGGAAGTTTGGGTTTCATGCTTAATTGCTGACTAAAATGCCCATCGAACATGAGGCCCGCCGAAGACCTGTTGTTCTCTAGCTGGAAGTCAAAATCTGTAATGTCCACATTTCCTGCTCCCTTCCTTAAACTTTCAAGACTAACCTGGCCTATTGCCCCATGCCGATTTACTGCATTCACTTGACTCAAATCAGCTGGGACTCTCGCTGCAGCTCGGAACAATTGTTGAGAAGGCAGTGACGGAAAAGACATGTGCTTTGCAAACCCCTGCGATCCATTGTTGCTGTTGGTCTTTGCTGAAATGTTAGCTTGGATTTGATAATGGTTTGACTGGACAGGCTGGAATTGCTTTACACCGGTTTGAGCTGTGCTGCTTCCTATCGGAATGGATTCTTTGTTTGGATGCAAGGTTGGAGGTCCAATGGTAGGCGAAAAAGGTTTGGGTGGCACAAACCCTGAAAATTCATTTGAAGTACAATGATTTTGTAAAAGAATCTTTATATCCTCTGCTTTAGGTCCTTTTTGCTCCATATGGTTGCGAGTCAACTCTCTCTTAAAATTAGGTGTTTGTGTAATAAACTCGGACATCCTTTGAAAAGGAAGACTCTTCTGCTCTGACATGGTTTCATCAGGATTCCTCTGTGATCCTCTGTATTCCCCATTCTGAGTCGATTCTCTGCAGTAGTTCATATCCTGCTCTGCCAAGAGAAAGGCCAGTTTACTGACATCCTGCACAGAGAAAGACTGGGTGTTTCTCAATTTATCTTTGCTCACAGATGAAAATTCATGAGATGAACTGAAATAGGAGTCATCCATTTTTTGTGGAGGGCAGCAGGAGTTGTTGACTTTGTTTATATAATCAGACAGGCAGTTGGTGGTGCTGCGGTATCCTTCATCCATCTCAGATATAATATACTCAGGTTTACCTGCCCTGGTCTGGTAGAGGTTAGAGCCTAACGCTGGGGGTGTGTTTAGGCCTGGGGGGCGAGGCAGATCTTGAGGAGAATATGCATCAGCCTCTCCGTTACAGGAGGTGAAATTACAGGTAGGTGAACAGGAATCAAAACCATTGAAATTCTGCAGTTCGGCCCACTGATGAGATTCTCTGCCTGTTGTCTGAGGACAGACGTTGGTGACGGGTTTAGGACAAATCTGGTTTGACGGGAATCCAGAAATGGTCGGCATCTGCACATCATTATTGAAGTACTGCATGCTATCCTCTCTTGTTAACTTTGGAGACCAGACACCTTTCAGACTAGATGGTAGCCTGCTAAAAACAAAAATAACAAAAAATATATATGAAGATATTTATTCATCATTCAAGTTCATTAAGTACATTATTTAAGAAAGCTGG
This sequence comes from Gobiocypris rarus, assembly GCA_023029165.1. NCBI lineage: Eukaryota > Metazoa > Chordata > Actinopteri > Cypriniformes > Gobionidae > Gobiocypris > Gobiocypris rarus. The sequence goes on along the minus strand of CM040934.1, from coordinate 21,990,136 downwards.
TGGATGTTTGATTTATTTCATGATTTATGAATGTTAAATTGTTAACATGTCTCTCATTAATAAGTTATAAAAAATAGTCATGTTTTGTAAATGATTAGTTTATCATTAACTAATAATTTATAAATGACTTATGACTGAATTTAAACAAAACATTTATAAAATGTTAGCTTAACACAATTTTATTTTTATTTATTTATTATTAATCATTTATGAATTATAGTCATGTTTTGTAAATGATTAGTTAATCATTGGCTGATTACTTAACTGAACGTTATTGACAGCAGCAAAAATAGGAGCTGAATTCAAAATCGCATATTAACATACTATTTCATATAAATATATGGCAGGAATAGCAAGAGTAGTATGCAAGTACGCTAATCTGAATTCAGCCAGGGTAGATCTCGGCACACTGACAAATTTAAAAGTAGATCTTTGTTCAAAAAAGGTTGGGCACGTCTGAATTAGATCAAGTTTGTATAATATAACAATTATAAATACAAATAACTTGAAACTTCACATACAAAAGCTAAATTATGTTTATGCTTATTAGGATCATTTTACTACTTTACTCTGAACAACCATAATAATGCGTTATCAGACCTGCCAACCTTGAAGAAATTTTATGAGCACTAATCCCCCACCCCCAGCGCACCCGACAGACCACCGCCAATGTACGCACCACTGTTGCCCACCCACCAGTGAGAAATCTATGATACCTAACAACACAATACATAATATGCACATAATATACTTTCACAAATTAAGATTTTAGTTAGCTACTCCATAACCAAATACAAGTAGACCATGAATGTTATACAATTACTGCAATCACTCCCAGCATTGAATTGAAAACAAACCTTGCATCACAGCCCATTCCAACCCCATCATTGTGTTCATGATATTATACATAAAAAAAGGCTGATGATGGTTAAATGTCATACAAAAATAGAACCAAAGACAGCCTAAACACACACAGCATGATTAATAACATCTAGCGTTCATGCACAAACCATTCACTAGCACTAGTAAAAGTGTTTATTTTCCAGTAGATGGCAGCAATCTTCCACTAAACTATGGCACATTTCATATTTTCACTATGAATAAAATTCAGAAAAGTCGATTTTCTTTTATTTGAATTTGACATAAAATGCTGCTTTTATATTAATATTGTTACTAATTTACAATGTAAAATTCATTTAATATTTAATCAAATTATATATGAATTTTAATTTAAAAAAACGATATTACATGCGTTTAAAAACAATATTTTTGACAGTTGATCCTTCGTGCAATCATAGCCTAATGCAATGCATTAATGCCTACAGTAAACCTTTAAATAAAAGGGTTATTGAGCTGCTTACACTGTCGTATACAATAAAAGAGCTCGCACAACGACAGGAAATAAAAATTAACTCGAAAAACTGCATACCTTCCCAGAGCATGTGTTATTGGCTAATATTGTATCCCCAGAATATCAGCGAGAACTCCGTCTCCGATCGGCACTCAGGGACAAAAGTAAATAAATAGCCTAAATAAAATGCACATCAGCAAACCTGACCTTACCTGAATAGGCTACTGGAGCTTACAATTTTATCATTGTAACAAAAATTATATTTGGCACATCATTACAACATGCTGTTATTTAGCCCACTACTAATGAATGCCTATTGCAAAAAGAAAGAAAGCTTGAATAAAATAAGTCATTGACATTATAGGCTGACAGAGGTGGGTAGTAACGAATTACATTTACTTCGTTACATTTACTTGAGTACATTTTTTGAGTAACTAGTACTTTTAGAGTATATTTAAAGTTGGGTACTTTTACTCTTACTCGAGTACATTTCTTATATAAAAACTGTACTTTTACTTCGTTACATTCAATGGCGTTCCTCCGCTACTGTCAAATAATGACTTGTTCGCAAGTCTCGCGAAACGTTGGAGAGGCTGCTTCACGAGAGGTGGCTACGCATCACCCGCTTATAATTAGCGCGTGTTTAGTCGGAAGATGATGGCCGAAGCAGAGGAAGATGTGTGTAAGCTACGGGAGGCAGATCACCAGTGGCCTCAAGTTCAGTATTCACAGAATAGTTTCATAATGCGATGCATGTTGTATGCACCAAAAAAAACTGACATCTCAGCAAGTCAGCATAAAGGAATTCCAGCTCCAACCTGAATAAACATGTAGCGGTAAGTGTCGCAATGATGCCTATATTTGAACACTATTAATGGTAATTTGGTAACTATGGGCGCTTATATATATATATATATATATATATATATATATATATATATAATATTATATGGAGAGGTCGCTTCTTATCAATCAGATCGAAAGTAACTAGTAACTAACTACTTGAGTAGTTTTTTCATCCAAAACTTTTTTACTCTTACTCAAGTAACTATTATGATTGTTACTTTTACTTTTACTTGAGTAAATATTTCCGTAAGTACTTGTACTTTTACTTGAGTACAGATTTTGGCTACTCTACCCACCTCTATAGGCTGGTTAACTCTACGCACTGTCATGTCAGGGTGACGACTAGGACGAGCCTGAAGAAAATAAACCGTTCATTTTGACTGCATGGGAAGAGAGCGCATCTTTTTCAGGCAGACAGTGCAATTCATTTTATACCAGAAGGCCTAACAATCATACAAAAAACAAACTGGAGTCTCGATATTAAAGAAACACAGACTATTCTTTCACTGAAAGTCCACCGCACAACATGTTCACATTTTTAATTGTCCATAAAAACCCCAAAACTTGCCTGCTTGCCTTGCACATCTATTAATGGGCAAAGTTTTCAGACTATTTTTCTTACCTTCTTTTTTTGCTGTGGATGTTATTGAGCTTGTAGAAGTTTAGCTCTTGTGTTCTTATGGACATTACGCGCTGCCATTGCCTGATGTCATTTCTTATATTACTCTTATATACATTTCTTATAGTCTCTTTGTTAAATGCCTATTCCCAGAGTGGTAGGCTGCAATGACTGGCTGTTTTAAAATATAACTAATATCGAAAGAAAAAAACACAGGCAGTCTCATCTACGAGACGTCGGCCTACTGACAGCTGGGCTCATAGCTTGCAGGTTTGCTTAGTGGCCTACCAGAAGCTGTAACAATAGTTAACAATGTATATACAGTATATTTTTCATGTGATTGTTTCAACCACGAACCGCCCAAATTTAATTAAAATATAAATTTTCGTCTCGTCATCCGCCTGATCTGCGGCTGTTGTCACTATGACGGTCGCATCAGCGCCAAGCTTCAGCAATGCCCTCCCTCAAGCGTTAACGCAGACGCCCATAGTGTGAATGTCAACCACGCATCTCTATGAGGCGGTTCAGCCATGGCATGCAAGCCTGCAGTTATCCGGCCGGCCTGACTTGAGGCACTGAACGGGTGCGAAGCATTTGGTTAGCAGGAGCAGGTGGGCGGAGGGCTAAAATGAAGCGCTCTGATTGGCCGAAAGCTTTTCACTCCACTTACACACTCTGGCTCAGCGGCAGAATCAACGTCAGTTTGCACTGAAAACAAAATGCAAGATGCAACAAAATGCGTACATAGAGAGTAGCGAATCGTACAACCGTACTTACGGTTTAAAATGCGTGCCGAGTACGAAAAATCTGTCATTCACTTGTCTGAATAAAAAAATCCAGATTTTTTTTTTCCCTGTGTTTATTCTGAAGCAATATTCAGTTTTCAAACAGCTTTGACATATCTGCATATTTGTTATATTTTTTTACCTTTTATAAAGGTCTTTTTTCCCCCCTAATCTTATTAAATATAGGCTATGCTCAGGGGCGGATCTACCAGGGTGGCATGGGGTGGCAACTGCCACCCTAAGAAAGACCATTGCCACCCCGTCTGCCACCCCAGCAGTGTATCCCAAAATCCCAATGTATAAAATATAAATTGTTTCCTCTACCGATTTACATCAGCGGCGCTTCAATGTGATGAGATAAAAGCAAGAAAACACGTCTTTCTATTATTGTGTAGTAGTCCAAACAAATGGCGCTTAGTGATCAGCAACACAACTAGCGTTATCACGAATAGTTGACTCTATCGCCTGTTTCACACATACTCTGTTTGCAGTGCGTATATATTTTTTCCTGTACCCTTGTTAACCGGTTAGTTCGTTCACATTGCACGCAGATGCGGTCCGGCGGTGCGTTACCGGAGCCTGCAGCAGTGGCGATCGTTTCCACACAGAGTCTATTTTTTGCTGTACTGCACGCGCTGAATTAAAGTGGCAGGGCATTGTTCACAATAAAATAAACATGTACTATTAAACTGAACATCTAGTAATTTCATCACAGATGCATATAATGTAAAGTCTACTCTGATTCAAAGTCAACACATGAAACAGCCTCGAGAAGGCTAAAGCAAGGAAAACAACATCATAAAGTAAACAAGGAAACATAATGGAGAGCACTCGTTCTTTCTTGGAGGTGGAGAAACAAAGTTCTTATGACCTGCAGGATTTCTTGTAAAAAGATTTAAAAATGAGACTAGATTTCTTTTGTCAATTGTAAGTTTTAATGTAAAATGTTTTTGTTTAACATAGGCCAATGTTTAAATATTTTTCCACTTGCGTGAGCAACATAATATACATCTCAAGTACTAGGCTACATAAATATAAAGTAGTCTTAATGAATTGAATAAAACGTTGTTTAGGCTAAATGTAGGCCTAGTGTGTTTAAACGTGACATCTATGAAAGAGTGTATTGCAATGCTGACATGCCATCATGTTCAGTAACAACGTTTGGATTTGTAAATAAAAATAATGAATGTTGTGTTTGTAGTATACAACCGCAGATCAGTTGCGCACTGCAAACACAACACACAACAGCGCGCGCTGCTCCCGCGTTTGTGTGAAACTGGTGTACTGACGATTTAAAAACTTTAACTTTAAAACTATTGAGTGTAGTGTACATTTAGAAAGTCTAAACTTTGTACTTTTTGTTACGTCTTGCGGGATACTAAACGAAAGGCTGAGCCCCAGAGTTGTTTAATTCAAAAAGAAAAGGAAAATCAGAGAGTGGAAGGTGCAGATAAAACAGAAAAATGTATACGTACAAATTTAAGTTGTGGAAGGCAGCAGAGAAGAAGATGGAGTGGTGGAAGAAAGAAATATAGAAATGGATGACAAAGAGCTAGATAGAGGTGATGAGACAGAAGAAATACAGCATGAAGCGAGTGAAGAGGTGGAAGAGAGAGGACTAAGGGTGGAAGAGAGCTCAGACATTGAAAGAGAAGAGAGAGAGCTTGAGACACCAGCACCCTCTGTGTCAGGTGCCCATGGTATGTTGTGTTCAGTGTTCATTTATTTGTATAACCTATAAGGTCTGATTTGCCCTTGTAAACCATATATTATGGTTACAATCAGTGCTTTTGTTATTAGATTCTGTTGTGGCAAGATATTTGATGACTTTAGATTGGCATTTTGTTGCTCTTGTTGCAGTAAAACCTTTTATATATATATATATATATATATATATATATATATATATATATATATATATATATATATATATATATATTTGTTGGTGATTGAATGCATCACATCTTGATCTAAATGCACTACAACTTGTGGTTTATATGTATTTGCCATGTGTTGGTGATAAAATAAACCAGTACTTGATGCATTGAGGCTTACAGTACATTCATATATAATCCTTTTTTTTTTTTTCTCAAGCTTTGTAAATTAATATTGATATGAACTTCTACTCACTTTAAGTTTCCACTCCAGCTATCAGGTTCAGGCAAAATCTATCACAAAGCAGTCTTTGATCTTTATTGACCATTAAAAAATTAGTGCCCCGTGTATATACACTGAATATGTATATTATTACTTGAATCCACAAGAACCATGCAAGGATGCTAGCTTCAGTGTTGCCACCCCTCATAGTTCTCATGCAACCCCCTTGCCACCCCAAAAATAATTTTCTAGATCCGCCCCTGGCTATGCTTCAGCTCTAATTTTCTATTCTTAAATTTGATAAATAAATTAAATTAGAATAAGACACTATAGGGCTGTTAAATAATGTACACTGTAGAATTACAACTGCATTAAATAATGTTATGAGATTGTTTTGAATATTTTTTGAATATACTATTAAGAAAAGTTGGGAAGAATATTTAAACTGCCTAAACTGCCAGTAGGTGGCGGCAGTTGACCGTCTTAATGAGTGAGTCATTGAGTCGATTCGTTCAAACGGCTGATTCGTTCAGGAATGAGGCTGTTGTTTACGAATAGGTCACTGAATCTTTGATTCAACCGATTCATTCAAAATGCTGAATCATTCAGTAACACAACTGTTGCTGTGAGATGCTTTACGGTTCTGCTGTGATCTTTGTTAGGAACTGGTTTCGCTGCTGAAATATAACAAAAACAGTCAATATTGCATCTAAAATGTAAGTGACTTGATGTTAATTAACTGTTAATGGAACTGTCATATGAAATCAGTGTCACATTTTCAATGTTTAACTCTAACATGTTGTTATAAATATAAAAACTTTTACAACAGTATGTTACGAAGTTTTGTGTGAGAGGCCCTCATTTGTTTTCGATTTCAACAGCGCAGTACATTATACTACATTATAAATTATTATCCATTATCGATCGCCACTTACACTAAATAAATGCAGAATCATTCTTGCATTTTGGTGATTCCCTAGATATGTTTTGTTTGTGACGTTTTAATCAGGCTGCTTGTCTGGTCAAATTCTCACTTCTTCGACTTGCCCCTTCAAAAAATCCACGGACAAGCGTTAATGTCAAGCCCTGTGACCGTTACGGACGCTTCATATTAAATCATATGCATATGACTATTGCTGTGATCTGCTTCAGGTGTATATCAGTACATATCCAAATATCGCACTAATCTTTGTGCTTTGTTAGTTTTAATATGAAAAGGGGTATCAACTTTCAAATTCAATCCATTTTATATTACAAAATTCAAACAATAGTTGTGGCTCTTTATTGCGGCGTGATAGATTGCTGTAGCGCCTCAGTGTAGATCAAGCGGATCTTCTCTTCCTCTTTGCCAGTTACAGAAGAAATATGAACATCAGAAGTTAGGCTATATGATACAGTACAACTTACAGATAGGACTCATAGGACTCATAGGACACAGCATATCATGTTTTTCCCTCTTGGTTAAAACATGAATATTAATCCTTATGAAAAATAATCCTTATAAATCATCATAATCCCACGATCAAGCTGACAAAATAATAATGATATTGCAATAACTTTTACACTAAATAAAATGTGATAATTTTGACTCACCACTGTGCTTTGAACAGCATAAACTGGCCGATAATCGTGCAATTATTCAGACACAAAACATAAATCTGACATGATTGCGAGTGTCTCACACCTGCGGACAATAATGTCAATCGGTTCACCTGACTGTGAGGAAAAAAACATGCGATTTGAACCCCTATATGATAAAAATTTATATTTGTTAATTTTTTTTAGCAAGCAGTTCTGTTAGAAGGAAAATCATGGTCTATAAATTGAGTCATGAACAACGATTCTCATTATCGATTAGTCGGAAAACTTCCACCACTCATGCCAAATTACAGCACTGAATAACTTATATCAATGGACAAAATGCATCTAAAAATAGTGAAGTGGAAACAGCTGAGCTGCTGCAGGAAAGGTACCTGCAGCCCTGTCATGCGCTTTGACAGATGAGGTTTGTGTGCATCCTCAGGGCAAAATTGCATTTTACGTGTTATATCCTCATCTGTACATGCTACAAATTCACGCGAGTATTTCCATTTGCATGAAAGCACGTCCTGCCAGTCTGTGTTAAACTTCAAACTTCACTAAACAAGCGTCAGGCAGGTGGTTGCGCGCATGTGCGTCATACAGACAGAACGCAGCAGAGAGGGAGACATTAATATTCAGCGCTTAATATTGGCTGAAAGTGTGTGATCGTCGGATGGAACCCGCCCAGTCTGGCAACACTGTGTGTGATTTGTGTCATGTGCAGGCGCGATGGATCGCATAGTAACCAATAGGGTGTGGGAATGGTATATGTTTATACTTCTCCTCCAACCACAATCAAATTCACTAGTATCCGGATGACACGATTTATCTGGATAGATTTTAACAAGCTGAAATGAAATAGGAGTAATGAGGTTATTTTTAAAATGTAAATCAGAAAAATAATTACTCCAGTAAAGTATAAATACCCAACATTTCTAGTATTTGTACTTCGTTGCTTGAAACCTCTGCTGTTTTGACTTCAAATGTCACATCCATAACGCTGGAATTGCCCTTTACTAATTTGTTTATTTTAAGTTGTATTGTGCTTTGTTGGTATAATGTCTGCTGGAATGTTAAAAAAAATGTCAGTGTTTAAAAAAATATTTTTACATTTTTTACATTTTTTTTTGACACAAAAGTCTACTATTATCAGTCTGTGATGGAGAAATCCCTTCATTTAAAATCAAACACAGACAGGATGCTCAACAAAAGTAAAGATATTAAAATGCAGACAACTGTATTTTGCTAAATTGTTTTAAATTTTTAATTTAGTGTTATATTGTATTTGCATTTCCCTTAATATGTTAATTGCATTGACAGTCTTAATTTTTTTGTTTTACTTTTTCCAATTATTATTAATAATTTGTTTTACAGTCTAATTTCTGATACATAAATCAAGAGGGATTACTTACTTCTCTGAGGCATATGAGGAGTATGGGTCCAGTGAATCTGGTTCTTCCAAGATGTCTGACACTAATCCATAAAGATCAGCCTCACTCCCACAATTACTGGCATCTACACGATTTCTATGCGAGATAAACATTAGTATTAAACAACAACCCTCTTTTGGCTCAGAGTTTTAACGTAATAGAGAACTTCCAGTTGCTTCCGAATATGGTATTATTAATACGTGTAAAATATAACCTGTTATTAGGCATGACTTGAGGCCAATCCACTGATTTACAGTCTTCCTGTGTTGGCCAAACTGTATACGGTAGTGGTGCGCAGTCTTGCAAAGTGCAGTCTGAGACCGAGTTGAAGAATTCGCCATCACTGAAATTATTCTGCAATTGAAGAATACAGCATTTTTTTGATAAAAGGCACAGAGGGAGGCAATAAATTGAATATATAATTATATATATATATATATATATATATATATATATATATACACAAATGTTTTCAAAAAACAAAACTGTGATCAATGCTTGGAAAGGCAAATTCAGACTGTCTTTTAAGACGGAGACTGTCATCTGACATCTTTATCTAAATAACAGCTAGTAGTTCAAATTACTAGCTATACATTTAGACATACAAGTAAATTGCATGCTCTCCCTTGATGAATAGGTATAGAACAGAAAGGCAAATCAATATTCTAAAATCATAATTGTATGCTTTAAAAAAGAATGTTATGATGTATTGAAAATTTGAACGACAGTGTGGAGGTTTTCTCACCTGGGGCTTGTAGGTGGAAAAGTAGGAGTCTGGAACTGAACTATGAAATCGCCCAAAGACCGTTCTTGCTCCATTTGTATCCACATTGATTTTGTTTTTCACTGCATTATTAACCTTAAACACGGGAGAAAATTATATTAATATGAATTTTGTGCTAATGTAATGGGAAGTATTATTTAATAATGAAAAAGTTAAAATTATACTACATGAAAATGGACAATAATGACGTGACAAAAAACACTCGTGTTTTCATGATATGCTGTATGTATATAATTATAAATACGTGCTAAGTGACTTTTTGTACATTAAATCTAGTCAAATGAGGCCTTGTTCGGATTTTCTTTCGCCTGGTGATACGACATACGTTATATGTTCTCCATACAACATGAATCGATATGATTGCCTATTATTTTTCTTATTGTGATAAAAAGTATTATAATTGAGTAATCTATGTGTACACTCCTTATCTGTTTTCGGTCAGAAACCAAGTTAATTTAACAAGCATACAGAAAAAGTGAACTAGCCAAAAGTTTTTCCTCAGAACAAGCTCTTACCTCCATTGGCAATGAACTCTGCTGGCAGGGGGCCTCTCGCTATAAATTACTTTCGATATAAATAATAAATATATATTGTTCACGATTGTTCTAATTAATCAGATGCTTTATTGTGGGAAAAAAAATAAAGACGTCAACCCCACGACGGACCAATCTCTTTTACGTAAATTTCTCGGAGAAGCTCGCACAACCTCGCCCCTGTCTCTTCACCAATGTACCCGCGAAGCGTTTGCGGCCTCGATCCGACTATTCTATTGGCTAACCCGGCTTCAATTAGCCAATCAGAATCAACCAAATGGTCGGGTGCAGAGTTGGAGTCACGCATAGCAACGCAATAATATTTTCACCTTGAACACACAAGAAATTACATGAACTGTATTTTAGTGCCTCGAGACCCCATCAAATTAATGAATGTCCCAATAATTAATATTTTTTCTCTCTCTTTCTCTTCTTATTTTTCTTTCTTGATCAACTAAAATTATAAATACATGCTACATGCATTTGTTTGCATATTCTTATCCTCGGTGTCACTATTATTATCACTATTATCAATATTACTAACCTTTTGTTTGTATACTTACTTTAAACATGTGAAAGATTGTAATTATAAAAAGAAGCTTAAACGGCGATGACGTACTGACAACACAAAGCCACAAGATGTCACCACTACCCATTCATTATAGATAGATAGATAGATAGATAGATAGATAGATAGATAGATAGATAGATAGATAGATAGATAGATAGATAGATAGATAGATAGATAGATAGATAGATAGATAGATAGATAGATAGATAGATAGATAGATAGTTTTTTAGAAAAGTAATTTACAAGTTCTCTAATTTCTCTATACCAACTTCCTACACAAATACAACTGGGGAAAAAATGCATTTCTTTTTTAGCTGACTGATGGCATATGGTGTTGATATGGGTATTCGGCGATTCAATTGGTCTAGTCTGAAGACATTGTGATGGGGGTTTAGGGTAAAAATCTGTTTCAAGACCCCCGAAATCCCTCCTCCTCCTTATACTCCCTTCAAAGTCAGCAACAGGCAGCCCAGGGGGAGCTTGAAACAGTCTGACGGACAAAGGGGGAAAAGTCATGCAGTCGCTCCTGCGCGCAACAGATATTCCTGGCAAAGTATGCCATTTACGCTAGTTCGTGAGTTTATCGAGACTTTTTGTTTTTGATTAGCAAATAAGATGTCGCCAAAAGCATAGTTTGTGGACTCACATTGTATTCAGTGAAAGTTAAGCGGAACTTTCCGGGACAATGCAGGCGAGTGGAAGTTTGTGTGTGTTTTTGGCACTGATGTTGCCGTGCTGTTTCGTTGCGTCTGGACAGTATCACGGAGATAATGGAATAGCCGTCCCCGACCACGGCTTCTGTCAGCCCATAACCATTCCCCTGTGCACGGACATCGCCTATAACCAAACCATAATGCCAAACCTGGTTGGACACTACAACCAAGAGGATGCCGGGCTGGAGGTCCATCAGTTTTACCCGCTGGTCAAGGTACAGTGCTCGCCAGAACTTAAATTCTTTCTATGCTCCATGTACGCGCCAGTGTGCACCGTTTTGGAGAAAGCCATCCCGCCATGCCGCTCCATTTGCGAGAGGGCAAAGCACGGCTGCGAGGCCCTCATGAACAAGTTTGGCTTTCAGTGGCCAGAGCGGCTGAGATGCGAAAATTTCCCGGTGCTGGGAGATGGACACATCTGCGTGGGCCAGAACGACTCCACGGCCACGGTGGCACCCGTTCATATGCCTGTTCCAGGAACGCCGGGCGTTCATTTGTACTCTTTGCCGGACAAACCGTTCCGCTGCCCATCAGTGCTCAAAGTGCCATCCTACCTCAGTTATAAGTTCCTGGGCGAGCTGGATTGTGGTGCTCCGTGCGAGTCCTCCAGAACACATGGGGCCTATATGTTCTTCACAGACCAGGAGATTGAATTTGCCCGGATTTGGATCCTGATCTGGTCCTCTCTTTGCTGTGCGTCCACTTTTTTCACTGTAACCACATATTTAGTGGACATGGAGCGGTTTAAGTACCCCGAGCGTCCCATTATTTTTCTGTCTGGCTGCTATACCATGGTGTCCATTGCATATATCGCTGGCTACTTTCTTGGGGATAAAGTTGTGTGCAATGAGAGCTTTTTTCCCGACAGCTTTAAAACCATCGTTCAAGGTACGAAGAAGGAAGGGTGTACAATTCTGTTCATGATGCTGTATTTCTTTAGCATGGCTTCTTCGATCTGGTGGGTCATCCTATCTCTCACCTGGTTCCTGGCGGCGGGTATGAAATGGGGCCATGAGGCTATTGAAGCCAATTCACAGTACTTTCACCTGGCTGCCTGGGCCGTTCCAGCCATAAAGACTATTAGCATCCTGGCCATGGGGCAGATTGATGGAGACGTTTTAAGTGGCGTCTGCTTTGTGGGCCTGAATAATTTGGATCCCTTGAGGGGCTTTGTCTTGGCCCCCCTTTTCATCTACCTCTTCATTGGCACCTCGTTCCTGCTCGCTGGCTTCGTGTCGCTGTTCCGCATCCGCACCATCATGAAGCATGACGGCACCAAAACCGAGAAGCTGGAGCGTTTGATGGTCCGCATAGGCGTCTTCTCGGTTCTCTACACCGTCCCGGCTACCATCGTTATTGCCTGCTTTTTTTATGAGCAGGCCTTCAGGCAGCACTGGGAGAAGAGCTGGATCAGTACGAACTGTAAGAGCCTAGCCATCCCCTGCCCTATGCAGCCCGCTCCTCACATGACTCCCGACTTCACCGTCTTCATGATCAAGTACCTAATGACACTCATTGTAGGGATCACTTCAGGATTCTGGATCTGGTCGGGAAAGACTCTGCACTCTTGGAGGAAGTTCTACACGCGTTTGACCAGTGGCGGGCAAGGGGAGACCACTGTATAAAACAGGAGAATGTGGTCCACGTCTTCTTGCAATAACTGATTTGAGTTTTCAAATAAGAAACAGGTGCCTTCGATTGTCAGTATTTTGAAAGCAGTTATATTTGTCTATTTTCAGACTGTCAGGGACTTTCAAGTGGAAAGAGAAATGGGATGTGAACCACTTGGCCTCCCCAAACAAACACAGACAATTTAATACCAAGTGCAGAAATGTTTTCCTCCCCCATTCTGTTGCACCCCTGTTTTTTCTCATAAGCTGCTGGCCATAAAAACTCAACTTGGAAAGTGAGATACCAGCTGGGAATTCAACAAACGACAGAGCAAAGAGAGCAGAGGGGGGAGGAGAGCTCGAAAACTTGTCATCTAATACGGCAGGCAGTTGTGTCAAATGTAATTAAAACTGTACATACTATTTGTAAAAATCTGTATTTGAACATTATTATATATTTGTATTTATGCAAATCTATGTTGTTGTGTTTTCCAAAGTTTAATACTCTGTATTTAGAATTTGTAGCCACTAGTCTCTCTCTCTCTCTCTCTCTCTCTCTCATATCTTCTATACTCATGTTTGCGTCTCTGTTTTGAATTAAAGGTTCTGTACATAATACTTTTTCCTCTGAAAACTTTTAGTTATTGTGTGATTTAAAGGAACAGTTCACCAAAAATGAATATTGTCATAATTTACTCACCCTCATGTTGTTCCAAATCTGTATGACTTTTTATTCTATGGATATTTTGAAAATGTGTATTGTTGTTGTTTTTTGTTTGTCTAAGCATTGTATTAACAAAAACTGTTTTTAAAAAAAAGAAAGACATACAGGTTTTCGAATGACCTGAGGGTGATTTTTGCATAAACTATCACTTTAAGCATATAGGTTTGTCATAGAAGTTTTTGCTTTAATGAACTGATATTAAAATATGTAGTATATGTCTTGATATCCATATTCTTCTATATCTACCGGATCTTAACACTGTGTCCACACACACTTTCCAAAAACCAGAGTTTGGAATGGTTGTATGGGAATCAGCGAGAGTGTTGTATTTTTTTGATTGTGGTGTGAAGCAGGCAGCCGTTGAGGAGCAAATGGTTCTGGCATGGTCCTAAGAGCTGAGGCATGCAAGGGGAAAATGGAAAGCACATGATGAAGTGTGTGTGTGTGTGTGTGTGTACGTCACAAACCAGATTGCTTTACTAAAATGGTGGAGCGTAATAGTCTAAACATGATCAATGCAAAGCTTTTCTACGGTGCAGGTTTTTATTCCACTAACTTTCATGTCTTCTTTGCTTTAGCCTGCGAGTATGTCTGTAAGCTCAGGTTACTAATCTAATTCATGCCCCTGGGCTCCCAATTTCATGCTCAGCCCTTCATACAATGTTTGCCTTAGTTCCCACTTTATGTCATATCCTCCTCATTTAAGACACACACCTTTCTGTGTGTGTACTTCATACCCCGTTTTTATTTTCACTAAATGTGTACACCCTAGAATTTTATAATAAAATAAAATAAATGCCCATGAGAATTAACATTAATTTGACTGTATACGGGAAAGTTCATTTAAATATATGCCAATCTCATAGATTTTTTTATTTTTTTTAAATCTCTTCATGCTCACCAAGGCTGCATTTATTTGATCAAAAATACAGTAAAAACAGCAATGCTGTGAAATAATATTACAATTTAAAATAACCTTTTTATTGTAATGTATTTTAAAATATAATTTATTCCTGTGTTGGCAAATCATTACTCCAGGCGTCAGTGTCATATCCTTCAGAAATCATTATAATATGCTCCTCAATAAACATTTTGTATTAATATCACATTTGAATGTATTTTTATGGAATCCGTGACACTGTTTTACAGGATTCTGAACTGCATTTATTATGTAAAATTTTAAATGTCTTTACTGCCACTTTTGACAAGTTTAATGCATCCTATAGCTGAATAAAATGATTTATCTTTAAATACATATAAAATATGTGTATAAAATGCTGTTCAATAGCTTTAGCATGTCAAAGTTCTAATAGTATTTCCTGTCATGGGGAGTGCATTATCTTGGTTTATATCATATCTATAACTTTAAATCTCTGTGTTCTCCCTTTACAGGGTGTTCCTCAAGGCTCTGTTCTTGGATCACTTTTGTTCAATATTTATCTGTTAACTCTTGGTCACATTATAGTCATGGTCTCAGCTATATCATTGTTCCCGTGGACTCATTGAATTGCTGACATTGAAATTGGTTACTAGAAACGAGCTTAAATTTAATAACAATAAAACTGAGGTTTCTGTTTTTGGTCCACCATCCCTTTTGAAAAAGTCTGAATTGAGTATATCTATTGATGGGGCCACATTAATTCCATCTCACACTGTTAAAAATCTGGGTGTAACATTTGACTCTTCGCCTTACATTTCAAGCTCATATAAGTTTTATTACCAAGACTGCATTCTACCACCTTCGGAATATTGCCCGACTGCGACCTGCTCTTAGCACAAACGATACAGAAACTCGAATGAATGCTTTAATAAACTCTCATCTCAACTACTCTTATTCACTTCTTATTGGGCTGCCCACTAGAACAATCACTTGACTACAATATGCACAAAATTCTGCTGCCAGAGTCATCAATCAAGTCAAGAAATCTGATCACGTTACCTCTTTGCTCTATCTACACTGACTACCTGTTTCTGTTCGCATTCAGTATAAAATTCTATTGTTAACTTTTAAATGTCTTCATGGACGTGTTCCCCATTATTTATCTGTGGCTCCGAAACTCCCTCACTCTCTCGCTTTAACTCTGCGTGACACTGCTACTATATCTGCATTCAAATCTCTACTAAAAACATATATTTTCTTAAAGTATTTCCAACCCTTCTCTGTTTAGTGTTCTGCTGTTTTGTTTTCTCACCGTAGGCCTATATTTGTGTATCCATGTTCTATATTGATGTTGTGTTATTGTACAGCGACCTTGAGCTTGGCAAAGGCACTATATAAATAAAACATTATTATTATTATTATTAATGTATTCATGTTCTCAGCAGATGCTAAAGCAACTAAAGAATAACATGTAAATTACATCAGCTGAGAAAGCACATGCAGGTAGGCTAATGCTAAGCTTAAGCCTCAAAATAACTGCAAATACATCTTGCAATCATCTACTTTCTGAATGAATAAATAATCATTATGATATTATACTGTACATACAGTGCAAATATATATTTGTAATATATATTTTAGTTTGTTTTAACAAACATTCATCTGTATGTTAACAAACTCGTGTCGTCTAAAATATTTAATAGAGTACTCAACTGGTTTTGCTTCAGGATTTTTACAATGCTCATCAAATGACGACCAAACCAAAATTGTTGAATGTATAAGTAACAAAAGTTTCCCAGATATCAAACATTGACATTTAAAACCCCCAGAAATACAGCTAACAATTCGCCACAAGAAACATTGCAGTCAGCATAAACCATGTTTGGTCACAGCCCACCAGCTGAGAACTGCTGCTTTACACAGTCTCCATTACATTTAAACACACACACATAATCCTGGAGGGTACAGATACCTCAAATGGTATTATGGTTGGAACCAGAAAGCCCAGCGGCTACTGTGTGTTAATGGAAAATGTTGTGTGTAGGTATAGTTTAGTGTTAACAGTAAAATGATATGTCCTCTAACTAAGTAATCTCTCCAAACATTTAGTCGAGCGCAAATGCTCATACGGTACACACACGCGCAACACTGGAATCCCCCTGAAAGCTCTAGTAATTCAACTCCCCCTGGAGATGATGTCATTACACAATTGAAGGCCAAAAAAGAAAATGCATCCACCCTCAACAAGTACAGAAATTGTCCCATCTTTTTTTACAGGTTTCCATATTATCTTGTTTTCCAAAATAAAAATATTGAATCAAAAAACAACAAATTTACTTATTAAAGAAAGTTGACTTTTCGTATATACAGAATATATCACATAAAGCTTATATTTCTTAGCCCATTACACTGTAAATGTGGTAACCTGCAATTGTGACCTTTAATATACCTTTAACCCATAAACCCATTTTGTTAGTATAAATTACCATAAGGTAATACTTTACAATAATGTTAAATTGTTGTTAACCAACAATGAGCAAAACAGATGTTACACATTCATATCTGTTAACGTTATTTAATACAAAATAAAACTGATCATTGCAGTTCATGTTGGCAGGCTAATTACATAATTTTAAAAGATAAAACTTTTGATTTGTTGTAATTGTTGAAATTAACATAACTAAGATTAATAAATGCTTTAGAAGTATTTTTCCCTGTTAGTTTATGTTAACTAATGTAGTAAATCATGTTAATAAATGAAGTTATTAATGTTGATTCAATTATGGAAATAATATTTTTAACAGTTTATGTAGTTTATGTTCCTCGCGTTTTGATCAGAAATGACCAAAATTGTTTTATTTAATTGAAATGAATGTACTAGGTCTATATTTTAGGGGAATTTGTATATATGTATACATTTTTAAATTATATTTCTGCAGTTATATTCACTTTTTGAGATGAAATTTCCAATTTAAACATTTGGTAGATTATTGATTAAGTAAAAAATATATATAAAAAAGTGATAATATGAAAAATGTAAAGATTTAAAAAAAAAAAAAAAAGTTTAAAGAAGTTTAAGGTTATTATGAAAAATGCACAAAAATACTATTTTACATTTGTATTAATATATACTTTCCAAAACGTGTTTTAATCAAAAATGTATGAAAAAATTTGGTTGATATCGCAAACAAATGAGCTTTAAGTAAGATTGTTTGTTTAAAGATCTGTCTCTTTTGTAAAACACTCTGAGTAAGAACATTCAATAATGCTGAATACTCACCTCGATAACATTTTAAGCCAACATAATTTTAGTGCTGATTTCTCAGAAAATCTCAGAGATAGTAGTTAAACTGTTGACAGCTCAGCAGTGCTTTCAGATCGGTGCAGAAGGTATTCATGTCTCTCTAAAGATACTCCTGCAGAGTCTGTCATCACTTTCTTTCTTGTTGTGTGGTAGATACCTTGATCCCTCAGGGGAGACTAGAGAGATGTAGGTTAGATAGAGCAGATGTACCAGATTTGTTACAGGTGTCTTATGATTATGACACAGGCAATGTAAATGGTAATATGTTAGCCTGGATATAGAAAATAATCAATCCAATGTGTTTATTATTATATGGGTTTCAATGCTCCCTTCAAATTGCAATATACTCCCAATTCCCTCTCTCTTGCTCAGATGAAAGTAGAGAATGCAGTGAGCCAGTGGCCAAGTATAGAGCATTGCTCAGACTGCACTCTATGAATTTGGCTGGCTCAGTGACAGCATATATCCTGTGTGTGTGTGTGTGTGTGTGTGTGTGTGTGTGTGTGTGTGTGTGTGTGTGTGTGTGTGTGTGTGTGTGTGTGTGTGTGTGTGTGTGTGTGTGTGTGTGTGTGTGTGTGTGTGTGTGTGTTGTCTGACTTGCCTAGAGGCTTGATTTTTGAGCATGGTTCAAGTTGATGAAAATCCCTGCTTAGCTTTCCTACCGAAGAAGGAGTGAAGCATTAATGTTACAACGAAACAATGGAGTAATAAAACGTGGGATATGGGTGCTGGAGTGGAGGGTAAATTGCACTTTCCATTATGTTGTTTGTGTGATGGGCGGTGGTGATAATTCAGAAATACAGTAATGATCTCTTTTCCCACCTTATATATATTATGTCAAACAAGAAGCAAAATCATGGGGAGAACAGACAATTGTTAAACAAATCCTTTGGCCCAAACCTGCAGGCCATTAATGAAAATAGCAGCCAGCTTTACCCTTCTATGTAAAATTGGCACACTAAATGCTAAAAACAAACTGCACTAATCAGTTTAAACATCACATATGAGCTTAACCCTTTACACCCCAAAGGCATTTTAAATGATTCCATGTCGAAGTACTTAAAAGTAAGGGCATATAACTCTACAAAAAAACAAAACAATGTGGTGTTAAGTTCATGGTCTCATTTGATTGAAAACCTTTTAAAATTAAAAAGATTTTCATCATGTTTGGAGGCTCTTATGTTACAAAATGTCTCTGGTTACTCTCATAATCTGTTACCTCAGAGGAGGGAGCGAGACATTGTGTACAACGCTATGGGGTTATCCCCCTCCTTCCACAAATACTGATTGCATCGCGCCTGAAATATTAACCGGCCAATGATGCATGAGCGCACAAGCTAGGAGTGGATCCCCCCACTACAAAGTTTGGTGATCACCAACATTGAATCAAGACGGCAAGACTTCGAAGCGTTTGCATTTCAAGAGAGCACTCGTCAGCGAGAAGTACAGTGGGCGATGTGCATTCTCCTCCAAAAACAAGTCGACCCTGAATAGACATAAGGGTTCCTGTCTCCAACAGCCTCTGTAGCGAACACGAATGAATACCTACTTGGTGGTTGATGTAAGACACCACCATTGTGTTGGCAATCCTTTGGGAAGCGCTGCAAAGCTAAAAATACTGCCTTCAGTTCAAACAGTTTATATGCCACTTTGACTCCGTACTCGTCCAAATTCCACAGATCATCTGCAGTTGCAAAGTGCTCCCCAGCCCGTCAACGACGCATCTGTAGTGACCACTTTTCTGTTTACTTCTCCCCTAGACCCCTTTCTCATACATCGCTGTGTTGAACCAGAGGGCCAGCGTCCGCATGTACCATACTCTGCCTAAAAGGCTGCATTTACACACCTTGTAAAGGTTCTTGGAGCCAACGCCAGCCCGAATGGGAGAACTGATAAGCTCTGTAGTTCTTTTGTTATTAGATCTCACTGCAGCCTTTGATCATAGAATTAATAGTATTAAATACAATCTTTGGGTTATGCTGATTACGAGCGATTACGGCAGACAATATTTTTTTTTGTCATCTTTGACAGAACTTTGATTAATAAAAGAGACTGTTTAAAAATCTCTAAAGACACCTGGAGACCACATGCAGTTGGTCGATCTAGCTCCCCAACGTGCACGATACATGCATCTTCTGTCTGGGTCGAGTCCACGCAGAGTCTGCGCTAGATGGGTCTCTGTGAAGCCCTCTGTGCCAGGATTTCCATAATCCTAATATGCGCACCGCTGCCTCCTTGCCTTCACCCCCTCATTACCGCTGAGCAGCGAGGGAAAGACAGAGGCTGCCACGTGCAACAGTCCCCTCTGATGAAAACATTTGACTCAGCTCCAGCATACTCATCGTTTGAGGGTGCTGCCGTGTCCTTCTGCCTGTCGGATGATGCCCACAAACTGGTCTCTTTTGGTGCCCTCTTTTGAGCGACACTCTACAGGGTGAAAGCCTCGTGCACTTACTCTGTGCACAAGCATACCCCCGACATGCACCGCTGGATGAGCCTGTGCAGAAGATGTCAATATTTTCCTGTTCATCCCCCTGCTGCACCAGACGTGTCATGAAGCGCTTCAACCCCTCTCTTGCTATGCAGAATGGGTGATGAACACAGTCATGAGAGGTTATACCCTTCTTTTTGCATGCAGACCATCCTGCTTCAGTGGCGTGATGATGTCAGTCGTGCCAGACCAAGACGCACCTGTTTTGCAAGCAGATATTCACTAAAGCAGGCGATATAAACAGTGCCACTGTATGGAGAGCGGCCTGTATAGTTGCTATTTCCTAGTCCCCAAAAAGGACGGGGTCTTCACCCTATTTTGGATTTGAGCTTGAAACAATATAACTGTGAAGCAGAACCTCGCCTATATACAGCCTGGGGACTGGTTTATCTCAGTGGATCTAAAGGATATGATTCATATCTCAACTTTTTAAATATAAATGAAAGCAAAACCGAACTTGTGTGGTTTGGAGGACCTGCTACAAGTGATCTCTCTAGTTTAGGAGAGTTGTCCTCCTAATGTAAACCAATGGTTAGAGATCTTGAGGTAATGTTGGATTCCTCTTTAAAGTTTGCTAAACTCCATGGTGAAATCTGCATTTTTTTCATGTAAGACTTCAGGCTAAGGTGAAACCATTTGTATTTTGTAAAGATCTGGAGATGTCGATCCATGCTTTTCTGTTCCCAAGACTTGACTACTGTAACTCACTCTATATTGGCGTCTCCCAAACATCTTTGATTCGGGCTGCAAGTAGTACAAAATGCTGCAGCCAGACTTTTATCTGGGACCCGCAAATATGATCACATCTCTCTCGTTTTGGCCTCTTTGGGTTGGTTATCCATTAAGCCAAAGTTGATTTTAAACTTTTGATTTTTGCTTATAAGAGCCTAAATGGATTAGCTCCATCATATCTATCCTTCAGGTCTATAAGCCCCTTAGGTCTTTAAGGTCTGCAGATAAAGGGGATCTGTCTGCCCCATGGAACATCCTACCACTTCATATCACATTTCCTCCTACATTAGGCTTTTTTAAAAGACATTTAAAAAATGCACTTCCTCTCTAGAGCCTTTGTGAGCAAAGAGGGTTGAGTTTATGTTTTTTTATGGTTGTCTATGGTTGTTTTATGATGTGATCTTTCTCTTACTAAATGTTTTATTAATGTCTGTAGAGCCCTTTGGTGCAACTCTTTATTGTTTGAATAGTGCTATAGAAATCAATGAACTGAAATGACATCCATGTCTTCTTGCTGGATCACAGAAGAGGAACGATGCTTGCTTCGTGAAGGAGAAAGATTCCGAAAGTTCTGAATAGTAAGCTTAATAGTGGGGGGCTCCACCGCCCTCCTATAGAAAGTTGTATTGGTCCCACTTTATATTAGGTGTCCTTAACTACTATGTACTAACATTTTAATTAATAATTTGATACATTGCACTTATTGTGTACATACATGTTTTTACATTGTACTTACATTTTAAAAAATACCTGCATGTAATTACGTCTGTAATTAATTTCTGTAGTTACATTTGTAATTACACAGTTGACCCTTCCCTTACACCTAACCCTACCCTTAAACTTACCCATCCCACCACACCTGTCCCTAACCCTACCCGTATCCCACCTCAATATCAGCAAAGGTGTTTTGCAACACAATATGAAGTACATTGTACTTATTTTTTTATGTAAGTACATAGTAGTTAAGGCCACCTAATATAAAGTGGGGCCGTTGTATTTGTTAACATTAATTAATGCACTATAAACGAACATAAAAATACACAACAACGAGCAGCTGTATTTTTATTAACTAACGTTAACAAAATTAACAAATACAGCAACACATTGCCAATGGTTAGTTTATGTTAGTTAATACATTAACTTATGTTAACAAATGACTTTATTGTCAAGTGTTACTATATTATTTTTATAATGTATTAATACATGTTGAAATTAACCTTAATAAATGCATTTGAAGGAGGCTTTTTCATTTTCAGTTCATAATAACAGTAATGTTAACAAATAAAACCTTATTATAAAGTTTATTTACCAATCGGTTCAAAATTATACTTTAAATATATACAAATCTCAAAGTTAAGGAGTTTTCATAGCATATAAATTATATGAAAGCTAAAAAGACATCAAAGAACACAGAACTCTTGGTCCAACTTTATATTAATGTTATCCATATCCCACAATTCAAAAACCAAAAGTATTTTGCAATGCAATATGAACACAAGTAGTACATAGTAGTTAAGGCCAACTAATATAAAGTGGGTCCAAACTCTTTATCTGAAAGTTCAGGTGGTCTTTAATTCTGAAATATCATCATTGCAGTAACAAATATTTTACCGGCATGCATTGCAAATGTTGATGGTTTGCCAAAGTAGAAGCTTTAGCTTAGTGTTAATACTGTTCTTCACTCTACCCGGACTTCCACTGTCTTCACTCATGGCATCTGTTAGGGACACATGCAGACCAAAGCATTTTTCAGAATTTCTTTTTTATTTGACTGTTTTTTTTTTGTCTGAGAATATAGAGGTTTTTAAACAGGTTATGCTATGATGCACACTAAAGCTGTGATAGAGAAAGCAGACATAGCAAAGGAGAAACTAGACAAAACTAACATTTATCAGCTTTATAGAAAAAAAAATATGTTGGGTTTAGATCTTTTGATGTGTGTGTGTGTGTGTGTGTGTGTGTGTGTGTGTGTGTGTGTGTGTGTGTGTGTGTGTGTGTGTGTGTGTGTGTGTGTGTGTGTGTGTGTGTGTGTGTGTGTGTGTGTGTTTTCCATCATTTTTACGCATGTTGACTTAAATAGCTTTTATCTGTTCCGCTAGGACATGAAAGGACAAGCTAAATAGTGGGCAGAGGAATGCTAACCATCAGATCACATACTGATTAGCGTACACACACACACACACACACACGTTGGGTTTCCATGTTTTGTGGGGACTTTCCATCATAGACGTAATGGTTTTTATACCGTACAAACTGTATAGTCTATCCCCCAACCCTGACTCGACCCCTAAACTTCCCCATCACAGAAAACTTTATGCATTTTTACATAAAAAAATCATGTATTATAATTTAAAAGCTGTTTTTCATGGGGACAAAAAGTTTGCCCACAAGGTCAAAAATTTGTGGTTTTACTGTCTTTGTGGGGACATTTATAATACGATATAATACGGATGAACAATTGATAAATCTCGGGTTGCTGAATATTCGATCCCTTTCGCCAAAACGCTTATTGTTAATGATATGATTATAGATCATAACCTAGATGTGCTGTGTTTGACAGAAACCTGGCTAAAACCTGACGACTACATTACTTTAAATGAGTCCACTCCCCAAGATTATTGTTATAAACACGAGCCGCATCTGAAAGGAAAAGGGGAGGTGTTGCTGTAATTTATAATGATAACTTCAGTATTACTCAGAAGTCTAGTTTCAAATATAATTCCTTTGAAGTTTTGGTGCTTTATGTAACATTGTGTAGTGTAAATGATAAATCCCGTTTGACATTTGTGTTGGCTACTGTATACAGGCCACCAGGGCACAATACAGACTTTATCAAAGAATTTGCTGGTTTTCTATCAGAGTTAGTACTGGCTGCAGATAAAGTACTAATTGTTGGTGATTTTAATATCCATGTTGACAATGAAAAAACGCATTGGGATTGGCATTTAAAGACATTATAAACTCTATTGGAGTTAGACAACACGTATCTGGACCCACTCATCGCCTTAATCATACTTTAGATCTAATACTGTCACATGGACTAAATGTTGATACCATTAAAATTCTGCAGCAGAGCGATGACATCTCAGATCATTACCTAATATCATGTATACTTAATATAGCTAAGGCTGCAAAGCCATCCTCGCTTCAAATATGGCAGGACTATAACCGCTGCGACTAAAGATTGCTTTATACATAATCTTCCTCATCAGTTCCATCTCCTCAGAATTACAGATAGCCAAGAGGAACTTGATGTTGCAACAGAAACTACTGACTCTCTCTTTACTAGCACTTTAGACATAGTTGCTCCTCGGCGCTTAAAGAAGATTAAAGCAAATAATCCAACGCCGTGGTACAACGAGCACACTCGGGCCCTTAAAACAGCAGCCAGAAAAATGGAGCGCAGCTGGAAGAAAACAAAACTGGAGGTTTTTCGCAATTTGTGGAAAGAGAGCATGATTGCATACAGAAAGGCCATAAAAGCGGCTAGATCTGCTTATTTCTCAACTCTTTTAGAAGAAAACAAACACAACCCTAGGTATTTATTCGATACAGTGGCTAAATTAACAAAGGATAAAGCTTCAACTTCTGACGTTTATAAAACAACACAGCAGTAATGACTTTATGAACTTCTTTACTAGTAAGATTGATAACATTAGGAATAAAATTATAACCATGCAGCCGTCTACTACAGTATCACTTCAGACAGAACATTGTAGTCTCACTGAGGAAAATTACACTCATTCACTGCTATAGGAGGAGAAGAATTGGCTAAACTTGTTAAATCATCAAAATCAACAACATGTATGCTTGACCCTATACCGACTAGGCTATTAAAAGAGATGCTTCCAGAGGTCATAGATCCTCTGCTTAATATTATTAATTCATCCTTGACATTAGGATATGTACCAAAAAACTTTTAAGTTGGCTGTAATTAAACCACTTATTAAAAACGCAACTTGATCCTAAAGAATTAGTCAATTACAGACCAATCTCAATCTACTGCTTTCTATCAAAATATTATAAAAGGCTGTGTCTTCACAATTATGTTCCTTTTTAGAAAGAAATGGTATATGTGAGGATTTCCAGTCAGGATTTAGACCGTGATCATAGTACTGAGACTGCTCTAATTAGAGTTACAAATTATTTACTCTTATCATCTGATCGTGGTTGTATCTCTCATTAGTGTTACTCGATCTTAGCGCTGCATTCGATACTATCGATCACAATATTCTTTTGAATAGACTCTGAAAATTATGTTGGCATTAGTGGAACTGCATTGGCATGGTTTAAATCTTACTTATCTGACCGCTATCAGTTTGTAGCAGTAAATGAAGAGATGTCACACCGATCACAAGTTCAGTATGGAGTACCGCAAGGCTCAGTGTTAGACCGCTGTTTTCACCCTGTATATGCTACCACTGGGAGATATCATTAGGAAGCATGGCGTTAGTTTTCATTGTTATGCTGATGATACTCAGCTCTATATTTCCTCACACCCTGACTAAACTTACCAATTCACAAGATTAACGGAATGCATAGCTGATATTAAAAATTGGATGAATAGTAATTTCCTGCAACTTAATTCAGATAAAACTGAATTTTTAATTATTGGACAGAAAAGCTCCACAAGTAGTGCCCTAGAATACTGTCTAACCCTCGATGGCTGCTCTGTCAAGTCCTCGTCGTCAGTGAGGAACCTGGGTGTGCTCTTTGATACCAATCTTCGCTTGAAAGCCACGTTTCTAGCATCTGTAAAACTGCATTCTACCATCTTAAAAATATATCTAAATTACATCACATGCTTTCAATGCAAAATGCTGAACAATTAGTACATGCTCATGAGCTCAAGGCTAGATTATTGTAATGCTCTACTGGGTGGTTGCCCTGCTCGCCTAATAAATAAACTCCAGCTGGTCCAAAACGCAGCAGCTCGAGTTCTTACTAGAACCAGGAAGTACGACCATATTAGTCCAGTTCTGTCAACACTGCACTGGCTCCTATTAAACATCGCATACATTTTAAAATCTTGCTTATTACTTATAAAGCAATAAATGGTTTAGCTCCCCAGTACTTAAGCGAGCTCTTAATGCTTTATACTCCATCACGTCTACTGCGGTCTCTAAACTCTGGCCAGTTGAAAATACCTAGAATATCTAAATCAACTGCAGGCGGTCGATCCTTTTCCTATTTAGCACCTAAACTCTGGAACAGTCTTCCTAGCATTGTTCGGGAAGCAGACACACTCTGTCAGTTTAAATCTAGACTAAAAACACATCTCTTTACTATGACATACACATAGAACATTTTTAACTTCTTTATTCAAATCAAATGACTGATTGTTAGGCTGCATTAACTAGGTCAGCCGGAACCGGGAACACTTCCCATAACACCTGATGTACTCGTTACATCATAAAAAGAGTGGCATCCACACTAATGTTAGTCTCTCTGTTTATCCCGAGGTTTACTGCAGTCGGCCGGATCCAGGCCGTGTCCGGATCGGATGGTGGACCTGCATCTGGACATGACCAGCTCATCCTGGAGTGTCTGCTGAGACCGTGTCCATTAGTGTCTCCTCTGAATTCGCCTCACCGAACGTCATCCTCAATTAACCCGCCTCCAGCGCAATAACTCCGATCTTTCAAGTATTCATATTCTTGTGTAATCGACGCGCCATCCTAAATGAACCCGCCTCGCAAGGCGTCATACCCAAAATTTCGAATATTCCTATCTAATATGATTTATGACCTGCAAGGTTGCCAGAGTAATAATTATACACTGTTAATAATAGGCCAGAGGAGAACTGGCACTCGACTGAGTCTGGTTTCTCCCAAGGTTTATTTTTCTCCATCATGCCCTGATGGAGTTTTGGTTCCTTGCCACTGTCGCTTTGGCTTGGCTTGCTCAGTTGGGGACACTCAAATTATGATCCAAGTTACTCAACTAAATATACAAATAGAATTTATTAATTTGGTCATATATAATTCTATAAACTATCCAAATTAAACTATAGCCAAATCAAATTTTGTTGCAATGTTGTCCTGTTTAACACTGTGAAGCTGCTTTGAAACAATCGTCATTGTAAAAGCGCTATATAAATAAAGTTGATTGATTGATTGATTGATTGATTTGTTCCCCACAATGCTGAACAGGACCACACACACGTGATTGTGCACATTCACATGTGGATAAATAGGAAGCTTAGATTTTATAAGATGTGGAAAAAACCATGTTGTCTGTTCAGAAGTATTTTCTTTAAATATAGTAGTTGTTTCATACATTCCCTCAAATGTATCTGCACTGTAAAAAAATATTTTGTAGTTCAGTTTAAGTTGACAACTTGCAGTTTCTAAATTTGTTCATTCAACTTAACATTTTAAGTTTCACTGTCTCAACTCAAAAACATGTTGAATCAAGTAAATAACAATATCAAATTCTCAACATTTATCGCGAGATCTCGTGAACCACAAGACTGAAACATTCCGCCATTGTCAACTACAGTATTCTGTCCCAGCTCTTGACCGTCTGTCCCAGCTTCTATCAGCATCCCTCCATCTTTCCATTTCCCTCTTTATATACAAACAGGAAGAAGTTTGTTTTCCTGCCTCCACCTTCCTTTGCGAGAATTACTTCCTGTGTAGAACTGTAATTGTTGAGGTGTCTGTATGTGACACAGAGAGACTGACACTGATCAATATTCAAGTGTGACCAAATGTGCTCTTTTTGGAGTGTGGGTGTAGGTTGGGTGGGGGCACTCCTAGAGAAAAAAAAAAAGAAAAAGAAAGAACAGAAGACAATTGAAAATCGAGCATTATAAATATTTATGAAAAAGTTATTTTTAACCTTTATTCAGCAAGAAGGCATTAAATTTACAAAAGATTTACAGTGCATCCGGAAAGTATTCACAGCACTACATATTTTTCACATTTTGTTATGTTATGTTACTTATTTCAAAAAGACTCCCTGACCTTCGTAAAGTTGTCACCTCTCGCCTCCCAATGTGTATGTAACCCTCGTTCTCTGAAGGAGGGAACGGAGACGTTGCGTCCCTGTGCCACAAAAGCTGTACCGCTGGTGATATTGCATCCTTATATACCCACGCTGGTGGGTGTTTGCTATGCAAATTCCGCAGACCCATGACATTGTTTTGCCATTGACTCGTTTTATAGACTTTGAATGTGATGGGCTTCTAAACGACACCCCCATTTCGTCAGTCACTGACGTAACGTCTCCGTTCCCTCCTTCAGGGAACGAGGGTTACATATACCTAACCGAGACATTTTTTTAAATCAACTACAGTAGATTCAGTCATATGGTACAGTGAGAACATTTACTCTATTGGCAGCAAACTCTGTTCTATAGCCCTGAACTTCATGGCTGGCTTCATTACACCTGGTCATATAAATAGAATATCGTCAAAAAGTTGATTTATTTCACTAATTCCATTCAAAAAGTGAAACTTGTATATTATATTCATTCATTACACACAGACTGATATATTTCAAATGTTTATTTCTTTTAATTTTGATGATTATAACGGACAACTAAGGAAAATCCCAAATTCAGTATCTCAGAAAATTAGAATATTACTTAAGACCAATACAAAGAAAGGATTTTTGAAATCTTGGCTAACTGAAAAGTATGAACATGAAAAGTATGAGCATGTACAGCACTCAATACTTAGCTGGGGCTCCTTTTGCCTGAATTACTGCAGCAATGCGGCGTGGCATGGAGTCGATCAGTGGCCCTGCTCAGGTGTTATGAGAGACCAGGTTGCTCTGATAGTGGCCTTCAGCTCTTCTGCATTGTTGGGTCTGGCATATCGCATCTTCCTCTTTACAATACTCCATTGATTTTCTATGGGATTAAGGTCAGGGAGTTTGCTGGCCAATTAAGAACAGGGATACCATGGTCCTTAAACTAGGTACTGGCTGCTTAGGCACTGTGTGCTGGTGCCAAGACCTATTGGAAAATGAAATCTGCATCTCCATAAAGCTGGTCAGCAGCAGGAAGCATAAAGTGCTCTAAAACTTCCTGGCATAAGGCTGCGTTGACCTTGGACCTCAGAAAACACAGTGGACCAACACCAGCAGATGACATGGCACCGCAAACCATCATTGACTGTGGAAACTTTACACTGGACCTCAAGCAAAGTGGATTGTGTGCCTCTCCTCTCTTCCTTTAGACTCTGGTACCCTGATTCCCAAAGGAAATGCAAAATTTACTTTCATCAGAGAACAACTTTGGACCAATCAGCAGCAGTCCAGTGCGTTTTGTCTTTAGCTCAGGTGAGATGCTTCTGATGCTGTCTGTTGTTCAAGAGTGGCTTGACACAAGGAATGCAACAGCTGAAACCCATGTCTTGCATATGTCTGTGCGCAGTGGTTCTTGAAGCACTGACTCCAGCTGCAGTCTACTCTATGTGAACCTACCCCACATTTTTGAATGGGTTTTGTTTCACAATCCTCTCCAGGGTGCAGTTATCCCTATTGCTTATACACTTTTTTCTACCACATCTTCGCCTCTCTATTAATGTACTTAGACACAGAGCTCTGTGAACAGCCAGCCTCTATTGCAATGTCCTTTTGTGTCTTGCCCTCCTTGTGCAAGGTGTCAATGGTCGTCTTTTGGACAACTGTCAAGTCAGCAGTCTTCCCCATGATTGTGTAGCCTACAGAACTAGACTGAGAGACCATTTAAAGGCCTTTGCAGGTGTTTTGAGTTCATTAGCTGATTAGAGTGTGGCACCAGGTGTCTTCAATATTGAACCTTTTCACAATATTCAAATTTTCTTTTTGGGATTGTCCTTAGTTGTCAGTTATAATCATCAAAATTAAAATAAATAAACATTTGAAATATATCAGTCTGTGTTTAATGAATAAATTTAATATACAAGTTTCACTTTTTGAATGGAATTAGTGAAATAAATCACCTTTTTGATGATATTCTAATTATATGACCAGCACCTTAAATACTATTACACACATTATGGATTCTATTACATAAGTTAGTTTATGTGAGTGTATTTTCTTATGTGGCATCTGTAGCTTGGGTTACTGTAGATAATTGTGCAAATATGAATACTGAAAATATGTGCAACTGAATGAAAGCATTACATCAGGTTTTGAAAGAATGACTAGAAGTTTTGAAAATGTACACCTTACTTGCAAAAATAGTACCAAAGCAAATACAAAAACTCTAAATGCTAAAGTAGAAAGTTTTCATGAAGTTCTCATTTCACAAATTATACAATGATCTGTGTGTGTCTAGTACATTTGTGCTCCCTGGCATGGATGCATGCATATTTATCTTTGTCTTAAAGTAAGCCTGAGTCTGTGGGTGGATTTGCCAAAGGGAAGTCTTGAAGAGAGAGAGAGAGAGAGAGAGAGAGAGAGAGAGAGAGAGAGAGAGAGAGAGAGAGAGTGTGTGTGTGTGTGTGTGTGTGTGTGTGTGTGTGTGTGTGTGTGTGTGTGTGTGTGTGTGTGTGTGTGTGTGTGTGTGTGTGTGTTGCAACAACAACTTCTGCTACCAGCTGCTGTTCAGAAAAGTGACGACAGCTGTGTTATGACTGTGTGCCTGTGTGTGATGGCTATTTACAGAGCAGGACACCCAGAGAGGATAATGATGGCCTTCTGTGTGAGCTAGCATGTCTGTGAGCTGAAGATCAGCCCTGACAAAAGATTGAGATGGACCGAAACGGAGATTGAGAGATTACGGTCAATGATTCAGTGCTGGATGCCAACTATGCAGAAACAACCTTCAGTTACAAAAACTACATTATTATATTTATTATTGCATCCAATGTCAACTTCAGAATTCATGTAAATATTTGAACATCTATGTTATTTAGATAATTCAATTCTTTGTCAAAATACATTCATAAATTTTACATTTTATATCAGGTAAACTTTAAGTGTGTTTTGCACAATCTAGCATATCAGATATGAAAGACAAAAATGTATACATTCAGTTGACTTTGTTCAAAGTAGAGTTTAGACTAAATAAAAATGATTTAATAATTTACTCACCCTCATGTCATTCAAAATCCGTTTGACTTTTTCTTCTATAAAAACACAAAAGAAAATATGTTGGTCACACTGTATATTAGGTGTGTCTATATGTATTAACATTAAACAACTGTGTTGATGTGTACTGTGTTTGTTCTGGAAAATTCCCACATTTACTGCCAATGAGTTTGAAGTATTTTAGGATTATGGGTAAGAGTTTAAGGTTAAGGCTTTGGGTTACGGGGTAAATTTAACAGTGGAAATAGAAATGTTAATAATTAAATGTATGTACTTTAAATATAATTACATGTATGTACATAATAAGTAAATTGTATCAAGTATATAATTAAGTATAGCATAGTTAATGCCACCTAATATAAAGTGTGAACAAGATTTTTCATAAAAATCTCATAGCTTTTTTGTTCATACAATGAAAGTCAACAGAGCCAGTGTGGTTTTGGACCCCATTGACATTCATTGCATGGGGGTAAAAACAGTCAAAACATTCTTCCAATTATCTTTTTTTGTGTTCTGCAGAAGAAATAATGTCATACAGGTTTGGAATATTTTCAGAAGATTTTCATTTGGGTGAACTATCCATTTATAAAAGATTATTTAAAATATCTTTAAAGTTAGCATACTAATCTTACACTCACAAATGCAGTTTGCATGGCGCTGCCAAAAATGTTTGTTTCATTCGTCCTTCTTGTTTAAGTTGCAGTAATCATACTGTCTTGCACAAACTGTGATGCTGGATGGTAGTTTAGTATAATGTAGGTGTTGTAAGAGCTTCTGTTTGACGTGACTGCAGTGCATTGTGGATATGTGACCTATAGACTGGCGTGAGCTGACCTGGGGCGATGGTTTGGGCTCAGGCCAGGGTGGAGCTGTAATGTGAATCCTCTCACCATCTTTTCAGGTAATGAGTTACGGCTCTGGCTCCTGACAGGCGAGTCACTTTTTGCGTCAGGATTTTAATACGGCTTGTGAATGAGGCCTTTAACATGGCTCATCCTTAGGAATTTACAATCCTACTCCCACCCACACACACTCGCTCGCTGAAAGCAGAGTGGGAGAGACAAGGTGGCTAGCATACAGTCACGCAGTCCCGACAGAGAGCCGAGCGTAAATGTACCGCTGGAGGCAAAATGACGGCAGCAAGAGAGCCGTGTGGAGTTTGACTCAGAGAAAGAGAGAGTGAGGGGAAGTTTTGCAGTTTTTGCCTTTGTCGTCTGCCTGTCTCGTGTGTGTGTGTGTGTGTGTGTGTGTGTGTGTGTGTGTGTGTGTGTGTGTGTGTAATGTTGATGGGCTGTACATTTGCTCTGTAATTTCTCCCTCCCAGAGTAATCACTTCCATCTGGGACCTGCCCAGAGAGAGGCCCCAGATTGGAGGTGAGGGTTAGTCTTGCACACAGAGCATTACAGTACAAGTCTCTATTCTCAGCTCTCTGAACTGTAAAACTAGTTTAGTCTTGATTAAATGAGAGCTCATACTTTAGTTTTGCAGGAAAAACATGAACTAAAATACAAGAAGACAAGTTACAAATAGAAAGATAAAGATAAAGAAAAAAGGAACAGGAAGTGAGCACAGGAAAAACAGCTATGCACCCACCTCAAGACATTCATAAAAAATACTGTAGCAAACGTGTAAAATGATATGAAGTTCAGCCTTACTGTACTTACAGTAGAGTTAACAACAATGTACTGCCATCTGCTGGTCATGTCATTATCCGTATCTCTCTGAAGTTAAATTTAATCCAAAGAGGCACCCAACCTAAAGGGCTATCATTAAAGTGCCCTTACTATGCTATTTTAATTTTTGTTTTAGAGGTCTCCTAACAGGTTCACATGCATCAAAGGTCATAATACACTTTAATTTTCTCATAATATTAACTGCACATCACCACATTTTTCAATGATTCTCAAAAAACTTGTAAGATGATTCAGTCCCTCCTTTCTGTGAGCCTACTCCGCTCTGATTGGCCAGATGGCACAGTCTGTTGTGATTGGTGTACCGCTTGCAGCGCTTACATTATGTTGGAAGCTAATTGACCATTAATGAGCTCGGAGGCTTCCTAAAGCTCAGCGATTGTACACACTTGAAAGACAGTAACAATGTCGTTGATTTTACCATATCAATCCCAGCGTGAGTCCAATAACAAAACATTGGAAAAACTAGTTATTCAACCCAAACCTCCATCATAAGGACGACTTGAGTTTCTCAGAGATACAATTACTCATTTTGAGGTACATTACGAGATGTTGCAGCTGTAATTCCTCACCATCAACATTAAAAAGTGTATTCAATGTACAGTATTGTTAAAAATAATAGCAGTACAATGTGACTAACCAGAATAATCAAGGTTTTTAGTATATTTTTTTATTGCTACGTGGCAAACAATTTACCAGTAGGTTCAGTAGATTCTCAGAAAACAAATGAGACCCAGCATTCATGATATGCACGCTCTTAAGGCTGTGCAATTGGGCAATTAGTTGAATTAGTTGAAAGGGGTGTGTTAAAAAAAAATAGCAGTGTGGCATTCAATCACTGAGGTCATCAATTTTGTGAAGAAACAGGTGTGAATCAGGTGGCCCCTATTTAAGGATGAAGCCAACACTTGTTGAACATGCATTTGAAAGCTGAGGAAAATGGGTCGTTCAAGACATTGTTCAGAGGAGAGGGGAAAACCTATAAAGAGGTGCAAAGAATGATAGGCTGTTCAGCTAAAATGATCTCCAATGCCTTAAAATGGAGAGCAAAACCAGAGAGACGTGGAAGAAAACGGAAGACAACCATCAAAATGGATAGAAGAATAACCAGAATGGCAAAGGCTCAGCCAATGATCACCTCCAGGATGATCAAAGACAGTCTGGAGTTACCTGTAAGTACTGTGACAGTTAGAAGACGTCTGTGTGAAGCTAATCTATTTTCAAGAATCCCCCGCAAAGTCCCTCTGATAAAAAAAAGGCATGTGCAGAAGAGGTTACAATTTGACAAAGAACACATCAACTGGCCTAAAGAGAAATGGAGGAACATTTTGTGGACTGATGAGAGTAAAATTGTTCTTTTTGGGTCCAAGGGCCACAGGCAGTTTGTGAGACGACCCCCAAACTCTGAATTCAAGCCACAGTACACAGTGAAGACAGTGAAGCATGGAGGTGCAAGCATCAAGATATGGGCATGTTTCTCCTACTGTGGTGTTGGGCCTATTTATCGCATACCAGGGATCATGGATCAGTTTGCATATGTTAAAATACTTGAAGAGGTCATGTTGCCCTATGCTGAAGAGGACATGCCCTTGAAATGGTTGTTTCAACAAGACAATGACCCAAAACACACTAGTAAACGGGCAAAGTCTTGGTTCCAAACCAACAAAATTAATGTTATGGAGTGGCCAGCCCAATCTCCAGACCTTAATCCAATTGAGAACTTGTGGGTGATATCAAAATGCTGTTTCTGAAGCAAAACCAAGAAATGTGAAAATTGTGGAATGTTGTTAAAGAATCATGGAGTGGAATAACAGCTGAGAGGTGCCACAAGTTGGTTGACTCCATGCCACACAGATGTCAAGCAGTTTTAAAAAACTGTGGTCATACAACTAAATATTAGTTTAGTGATTCACAGGATTGCTAAATCCCAGAAAAAAAAAATGTTTGTACAAAATAGTTTTGAGTTTTTACAGTCAAAGGTAGACACTGCTATTTTTTTGAACACACCCCTTTCAACTAATACCCCAATTGCACAGCCTTAAGAGCGTGCATATCATGAATGCTGGGTCTCATTTGTTTTCTGAGAATCTACTGAAGCTACTGGTAACTTGTTTGCCACGTAGCAATAAAAAATATACTAAAAACCTTGATTATTCTGGTTAGTCACATTGTACTGCTATTATTTTGAACAATACTGTATATTTCTTATTTATTGCGGTGCACATGCAGGAACTGTATCAATAACCGTGCATTCGTTAGCCAAGCATTAACATTACTCAAAGTAGTAAAAACAACAGACTATTTGAATTAAAATACAGTAATAAAAACTAAAAGACAGCAATAACTACTATAAAAGTTAGCCGGTTTGCCAGAGACCTGAACAATACTACGTATTTTGAACACCCGGTAGAAAATCATAAACTGTGTACTGATCCATCTTTCAAGATCGAACGGTTTGTGAATCCTGCGTTGAAGGACAGGTCAAGTTGTTCACAGGCGGACAACGTAGAACATAGGGGGGGATAAATGGGTTAGCAAGTAATGTGTAGTCGCAACTGATTGGGATTCGAATTCCTGACTTTCAGGCGGTTCTGAGTCGATTCTTTCTTTTTGGAGACAATAACTTTATTTATCGTGCACTTTCGACAACTTTGCAGAATGTTTACATTCACAAACAGCTATATTACACACTGCATGAAAGGGAATAGGGGAGAGCGGGACGCAACCTAACGCTTTGACTGTCTCAGTTTGTGTAAATCCACTTGGGGTTCAGAGTATTTATTTTTTCCCACATTCATTTCACACATCTAGTACAATTATGTGGTTTTGTTTCATTAATTCAGTGAATACTTTTTTCTTGATTTACCCAAAAAGAATGAAAGTGAAATGTGACAATATGCCCCGTAGGTGGTGTACATTGTAACATGTGAAGGGGCAGGTTGTGACATCACCATATGACAGCTTAAAATCTTATTTAATCAAAAAAAATTTACAAGACAAACTAAAATATTTAGTCAAAAATACAATTATTCACTTTTTAAAATAAAATAAATGGCATTTTTAATAATAAAAATGTAAAAATGTTTGAGTTTGACAACAAACACATCACTAAATATAGATATACAGCATTGTTAAAACAATAGCATAGCATATTTCTAATAGGGGCTCATTGTAACGCAGTGTTTTGTGGCTTGTGTCTTCCGCTGGTTAGATCAGCATCAAAGAACCATCTCAACTGTTACATCTCAACATATTTAAGAATACAATAATATAATATTAAAGATTAAGATTAAAACACGTTATGTATCATTATTTCCCAGAAATAATTCCTCCTCTTTGAAGAAAGTAAATTGTCCTTTGTTCATTTTGAATTGTGCTGCAGTGTGGAAAACCTTTTTTTTTATTTTATTTTTTTTATTAAGTACGAATAAATATTTTCTATATATGAATATATAATATGAGTTCACAGCACAGGTCATATCAACTTCCCAGAAGTATTTAATCTCTTCACCACACATAAAGCAACATCAAAATGATCAAACCGAAAATCTTTGTGTACTGAATTCCATATACCACAGGGAGCTGAAGTAAATACAACATTGCTTTGTTTGTGGTGAATATGTCACTGAAGTGTTGAAACTTTGAGAGAATACGAGTAACTTAAATTAGAGCATTTTTAGCACATGCCGACAGCTGTAGAGAATTACAGTGCTCTGTATGTTATCCAGATTCTGAGGACAAGTGTGGTAAAACTCAACTAAATGCACAAATGAAATGAACCACCGTGAATCATTGACTAGACACAGATGTGCTTCAATAAAAGGGCAGCATGTCATGTCAACGTTTAAAATGGCCTTCGAAATCATTAATCATCAGAAGTGTTGCATTTTTAGCTAACAAACAGATTCTAACATATTTGTTTACATTAGCTATATTCAGCCGACATACATCTAAAAAGTCAATAAAAGCTATAACGTCCATAACAATCCGGAGGATTCGATTTGTACATGAAAAACCACATCAGAGTCAAATACCCCACTTTTACAGGTCTCTGAAGTATTAGCTCTCATTCCTCATTCTTTCCACTAGAGAGCACAAGATTCTCACAATCTTTCAAATTCTGGACAATATCTGCAATATTAACAGGATTTTACAATGCTGTATCAGTTGATTACTGGGGCCCACTCTTATAATACATATTTCATGTTCATTTCACAAAACACTCTTTTATTAGTTCATTTCATTCATGGTCCACTAATAAAGTTTTACATTGTTTCCATGTATTCTTTTTTAAGGTTGAGGTTTTTCAATATTATTAGATAATAATGAACAGAATTAATATAATTATCATTTTATATAATATAGTATAAAATAATGTATTATAATTATTCATTTACACGTTTTCATTTACTTTTGAAGCAGAAAGTGTAATCGTTTTTGAAATGTATAGGAAATGTGTGACTTATGAGTGAAATATTTATTTGTCAAGTCCTTTGTTTTTTGTTTCCAGCTATTCATGGATTATTGTCCGGGATCTTCCTGTCTGCATTCCAGCCAACGTTAACAGACCTTTGATGAGCTGATTGCACACCCCTTAAACAGCTCTGGAAAATCACATATTTCAGTCATGTTACAGTGATTTAAAGTTTCTAATTTTTTCGTTTCGAATACACATACAGTAACATTGTTTTTCGCCATTATTGTTTTCCAATCAGTCTGTTCACATATTCAAGGTCTTTAGTGGCTGTTTGGGTTTCTCTGTGGACTGGCATGTCCAAAGCAAACAGCTCCTCATCACACACCACTGCACACACATAAAGATGAGAGCGGGAGTTTTGTTCACTTTATCGGGTTTTCACATGGATGTTTGTTCATTACACTCCTTAAAATAGCTTGCAAAAGCTTGTTTACATAAAAGCAGACACGATACTCAATAATTCTAATGGCTGGCCTGGTTCACTCCAACCCAACAAACACCAATAGCTCAAGATGCCTTGTGTTTGGAAACATTTTCACACTGACCCAACAAAAGCCAATGACCGCTGAGATGTCAGTATGAACTCGCAGTCGCAAGCCATCAGTTTTACAACTGTACATAAATGAAACTTGCTCCAGATCAGATAATGTCAGTCAAAAAAAATCAAAGGTAGCTACATGCTCATGTACTCTACCGTTCAAACGTTTGCAGTCAGTAAACATAAAAAAATAATAATAATAATAAAAAATGTTATTTCATTCAGCATCAATGATTTAAATTGATCAAAAGTGGCATTTATGCTGTTCCAAAACGTTCTATTCGTCCAAAAAAAAAAAACGGTTTTTGAGCAGCAAATCACGTGACGCTGAAGACTGGAGTATTGATGCTGAAAATTCAGCTTTACATCACAAGAATAAATTATATTTTAAAATATATTCAAATAGAAAACAGTTATTTCAAATTGTAATAATATTTCACTATATTACTTTTTTTTACTGTTTTTTATGTTTTTAAATGCAGCCTTGGTGAGCATAAAAAACTTCTTGAAACGTTCTTGAACTTGCAGGCTAAATGACAGATTCAAATCAACCCAAGAACAGTGGATTTTCAATGGAATCAAACACAACCAAAGTTCAACTGATAACATGACAGTAATTACAGACCTGACCTTTGATTCTGTTTCTAAACTGTTATTTGTGTGTCTTTATCGCCCTTTTCACACAAACAGATTCAAATAAACATCACACAATAAATATTCTACTTTTCCAAAGCATTAATAAATATAACATTCATATAACATGTTCTCTCTTATCACCCACTCTCTCTCTCTCTCTCTCTCTCTCTCTCTCTCTCTCTCTCTCTCTCTCTCTCTCTCTCTCTCTCTCTCTCTCTCTCTCTCTCTCTCTCTCTCTCTCTCTCTCTCTCTCTCTCTCTCTCTCTCTCTCTCTCTTACCATAGTCACAGTGTGTGAACAGAAACTGTGTTAAAGATATACTGTATGGGGAAATGGTGTGATAGTTTTGGGTGAGGTCTGTGGGGAGGTGCTGAGTCGAACCCAGCAAGAGGACAATCTCTTGCAGACCGAATGAATGAGGCTACAGTGGAAGGGAGGAGTCAGAAACTAAAGACAGAATGCAGAGAACAACAAGGGACAGAGGACATGCGTGTGTAACAGAGATTCTGAGACACAGGAAAATGCAAGCCCTCTGATAAGAAAGCTGGGAAATGACTTGGATTTTATGAAACGGGTTTATACTGAGAGGAGACATGAGTATCACTGATGGGAAGCCACGTTATGTGTCCACTTTCAGGATACAGCTGTCAGGTTCACAGTCAAATGGGGCCAGTGAACAAGGGTCCCGACCCATAAACATAACTACAGTCACCACAGCCGTGAAGAAGGCTGAAGAGACATCCAGTGCAGGTAAGTGTGGAAACTTCTTGAATCTTGCATTTACACAAGTGCTTGTGAGTGTCAGCATTTGCATACTCCAGAGAGCCTATTTGCGTTTCTGTATATGGGTTTGGGCAAGTTGGTTGGATGTTTGCCTTTAAAAACATGTTGAGGTTGACTTGATCTTTATTTGTGGTTGGATGCGTGATCTCAGGAAGTATTGTTTTTAAGATAATCCCTCTTAAGAGTCGTCATGGTTAATAATCATCATTTCATTTAGCAGTCATCAGAGAATGACAGGCACTGTGTTTTCACTTTCATTGCATTTTGATTGTAATCTCAGGTGATGGGGAGTTCACTTCACAACTGCATTCAGCCAGATTTAGACGAGGAAATCCTGTACATTCTTATGTGCGACAGTTAGGATAGGATCATATTATCTGTCTGAAAGGATTTGTTTTGGGGTTTTTTACTACCAGGCTGAATTCTGATAAGCATATTTACTTATTACAGTCGTCCACTCCAGCAGTTACTACACTAAAAAATATATATTGTTGGTTTAACTTAAAAAAGGAAGTTCTGTTTTTTTTGTTCATGTTCTTTAGTTTTTTAAATACAATGAAGGATATTTGAACCACATTAACTATCTAAGTTGATTTGTCAAACTATGAAAAGTTGTGATAACATATGAAAAATAATATTTTAAATTGTATGCAATCCAGTGTTTGTGATATTCTGATATATAAAGTGGGGTCCAAAATTCTGTGACCACTAGTTTGTATTTTTACAAACTATATTATCAGCAAAAATTGAGTGAAACATTTAAATGAAAGCAATGTGCATTTCAAAATATCACTTCCTGGAAAAAATACCGGATGGATCAATTTCTACTTGATCTAAACCTGTGGTTGAGGGAGACCACAGGGGGAGAGAGCTCATATTTTAAAGTCGTCTCAGACTTTTGAACCCCACCTAATCTTATCTGCCTCAGGATGCGAGTTACTGAACAGGCAAGAGGTCACTATTGGCAGGAAATTCCTTCCTTGCTGATTTGAACTCTAAATTGTTTTGTGTTTCATGCACTGGTTTGTGTGGAACATGAAGGCTACTGTATGTTTGATTGTGCTGCGCTTCTTTGAACTGCATTTTATCATGATTGCAACAATAGAGTTCCTTCCTTTTATTTCTTAGATCTTATCACCTGATACATGGACAGTCACACTCAAAGAATGAAACTAAAAACATTTTAGTCTGTTCTTCTGAGAATCGGAGTAACCACTTTATTTTATTCCAATATAGTGTGTTCCCATAACAACCAGTAAAAATGCTTGTTTGCATGAACAAACAAGGATTACTTTAGGCCAGGTCAAAAGACAATGCGATCTACCAGGTCAGTGAGAACAAAAGTGCGTGGTCCATTGTTAAGACAGGACCAGAATGACTTGTTCTTTTAATCGAATCTTTGACAAAATTACATTAAAAAGACCAAACCAATTACATGTACATGAGACACTGCTATAGATCCAACATCACAAAAATACAAAAACATCAAAATTTAAAGTTACTATGTTCAAACACATCCTTTTGAGAGGTTTATTATATTACACAATGCTCTGCCCAATGCCTTGTATGAAAGGTAAGTGGTGGTATTTTAAACAGAAACAGGTTTGTTGGAGGAGTGTCAGATGAAATCACAGTTTAGCTCAAGACTTTGATCTGATTTCAAGTCGCTCTTTTGAGTTACAACTAATTTTGTTAGTTATGTTGTTCATTTCTTGATCTTTTTTTATTTTTATTTAAAACTTCTGTTGCTTTTTAACCCATTCTTATGGCATGCAAAATAGGCACTGCTTAGACAGAAGGTGTGATGGCGAGGATGTTAACAGATACAGAAGCTGCTCACTGAAACACATTTCTTTGGTTGCTCTCTTCATTTATAAGAGCCTTGTTTCTTCCTGTGTGAACTTATTGTTAAACACATTCAGGGGTTCTAATCACTTCCATGGCCCCAGATGTATAAAATCAAGCAAGACTGCTTCTCCAAACATTTGTGAAAGAATGGGTCGCTCTAAATATGATTCACAGGTCTAATATTAACCTTTTGTTTATTACTGCAAAAAATATAATTCTTAATCAGTATTTTTGATCTTATTAGCAGAAAAAAAATCTAAACATCCTTAAAAAAGATACAATTGCATAAGATCAAAAGTATTATATAGTAGTATTGTTATATATAACTGGTTCAAATTAAATGAATTACTAAAATACATAATATACAATATTTTTCCTAATTCAACAGATTTAACAACATAACTGACAACTTAGTGGTAATGCATTAAACATGCTGACAACAATGTGCAGCTGAAACAGAACAGAGCAGAAATGCAAGTGTATTATATTTAAGCAATATCATACTTAAAGGGCACCTATTATGCAAATGTTTTTAATATTGTTTGAACATAAATGTGTGTTGGCAGTGTGTGTACACAACCACCATATAATGGTAAAAATCCACCCATTCCTTTTTTTTGAATCCCCATAAATCATAAGCAGTGATGACCAAGCCCATTCCAGATTCCTGCAGTGTGATGTCGCACTACAGAGGCCCCGCCCACACGTGTTGATGGACACATACTAGCACAGACCCCTCCCTCAGAGAGCTGAGCTGTTCACACAGTCCGCCATGTTTATCTCCTAGCCAGAGCATTAACAGCAGAATGAGCTGTGAATATGTGTAGGCTCCGCCCTCTCGGGTGGGGAGCAGCAGCTCATTTGCATTAAAGGAGCCACGCACAGAACAGCTCATTTTTCTTCAACCCCAAAATTGCCATTTTCAAAAGGGTATATTAAATGATCTGTTAGGAATTTTGATCTGAAACTTCACAGGCACTCTGGGGACACCTGAGACTTATATTACATCTTGTAAAAAGGGGCATAATAGGTGCCCTTTAAGAGTTCTGATCAACAGCACGATTGTGAGTGTGATATTTTTTCATGCAATACTTCAAGTTATATTTAGATACGTACATTTTTAACACAATATTGGTCGCTAATTGTCTATTTTTGCTTCACCAACCAAAATACTTCCAAAGGAAGCCAGAGTATTTGAAGAACACTCAGCAGTGGCGTTCCTTAATGAATTAGTGTTTTTGAACGAATCTGTTGAATAAATGATTCAATGATTTACTCAATGATTTCTTACTTACCGTATTTTCCGCACTATAAGGCCCACTTAAAAGCCTTTCATTTTTTCAAAATCCGGAGCGCCTTATATATGGATCAAGGCGCTCTGTCAAAATGTTTCAGTATGAAAAACCAATAAAAACAATTTAATAATAATAAAATGTTTCAGTACGACTGGTAAACTACAAAGCCGCACCGCTTGCAGCATTACGGCTACCGCAGTCAGTAAACACCAGTACTGTGCTTTCGGATAATGACGAGAGGGAGCCGGGCAGGTTGGATGCCGTAGTCGCCCAACTGTTCAATTCGGACACTGAAGAAGAAGAATTCGAGGGATTCGTGGACAGGGAATGAACTGAAAAAGTGAGCTTTACGTGTTATAGGTAACTGAACAATGTGGAGTTATGCACTAACGTTCGATTTAGTGGTATCCGACTGTTTCTTTTACTAGGCTACATGTTTACTGAATTAAGGAAAAGTTCCCCTCCACGTTTGGGAGAAAAGTTAGCAAGGCTGGGAGATATTGTTTATATGCACATCAATGTTTGAACAACGTTACCATGGGAGTGAACGGAGTTGTCAGAACGCTTAATAAAGTTGGACTTTCTCTGACTGTTTTGTTGAGATTCCCTTTAGCACAGCTCCATCTAGTGGATGCATAACGCAAACGTTTGACTGCAGTATCTTCTATTATATGCGCCTTATAATCCGGTGCGCCCTATATTTGAAAACAGTTCTAAAATAGGCCATTCATTGAAGGTGCGCCTTATAATACCTTATAGCCTTATAGTGCGGAAAATATGGTAATTAGGTGTGTTCGACTTCAAGTGGAGCTGCACAGACCGATCAGTGTACGAAATCAAAGTACCCCGAGAGTGGTTTCGAAAGCATACAGAGCCGTCTGCTCGCTAATTGCTCTCGCTGTACTTTGATGTCATCGCCCTGTGCAGAGATGCTTTACACCTATTCTTAAGTACCTGAATGAACCAGTGTGTTAAAATGAATCGGCTAAATTAATGATATTATGACTCACTCGTGAAGACAGTCACTTGCCCCCTGGTGTAAGGATGTAACCAACAGAAAGCATTGCTAATAAATCCCCACCACTAATGCACAGACTGACTGGAACACAAAAATTAAAGCGGTGTGATACAAACAGTCCCAGTGATGTTGGATCAAATTTGAGAACCATACTTCAATGTTGTATAATACATATATGTAGCTAATCTCATTTTGCTTTCCTATGTCAAGCTAAGAGTGGTAAACACATCCATACAAGGGGTCTGGATCCACCTCTTTTCACTGAACCTCTTGAAGACTGTATAGTGGATGAAGGAAATGACATCACACTGAAAGGTACTATCACAGGGAGCCAGCCAATCAATGTTTCCTGGCTTCATAATGGTGAGTCCAGTTTTTTTTTTTCTTAATACTGATGTTGCTGCTTGAAACATACAAGTCTAAATAAGAATATGTACACTATAGACTGAAGATATAATTGTTTTCAAATGCAAGTTCATGTTTCTTAATTTTAAGTTTGTAAATTGACATTGTTAAGTAAATTTAAAAAATAAATGGCGAGTCATTTCATTTACATATACATTGTATGTACACTATATTGCCAAAGTACTGGGACACCCCTCCAAATCATTGCATGCATGTGTTCCAATCACTTCCATGGCCACAGAAGTATAAAATAAAGCACCTAGGCATGCAGACGCTTCTAAAAACATTTGTGAAAGAATGGGTCACTCTCAGGAGCTCAGTGAATTCAAGCGTGGTACCGTGATAGGTTGCCATCTGTGCAATAAGTCCATTCGTGAAATTCCTCGTTACTAAATATTCTACAGTCTACTGTTGGTGGTATTATAACAAAGTGGAAACAATTGGGAACAACAGCAATTCAGCCGCAGGCAACGTAAAATCAGAGCAGGGTCAGCGCATGCTGAGGCGCACAGTGCGCAGAAGTAACCAACTTTCTGTAGAGTCAATAGCTAACTTCCAAACTTCATGTGACATTCAGATTAGCTCAATAACAGTGTGTAAAGAGCTTCATGGAATGGGTTTCCATTGCTAAGCAGCTGCATCCAAGCCTTACATCACCAAGTGCAATGCAAAGCATC
This sequence comes from Gobiocypris rarus, assembly GCA_023029165.1. Classification (NCBI taxonomy): domain Eukaryota; kingdom Metazoa; phylum Chordata; class Actinopteri; order Cypriniformes; family Gobionidae; genus Gobiocypris; species Gobiocypris rarus. The sequence goes on along the minus strand of CM040934.1, from coordinate 21,945,691 downwards.
GAATTAAAGCACGCTGCCACTGGACCCTAGAGCAGTGGAGACGTGTTCTCTGGAGTGACGAATCACGCTTCTCGGCCTGGCAATCCAATGGATGAGTCTGGGTTTGGTGGTTGCCAGGAGAACAGTACTAGCCTGATTGCATTGTGCCAAATGTAAAGTTTGGTGGAGGGGGGATTAGGGTGTGGGGTTGTTTTACAGGCGTTGGGCTTAGCCCTTAGTCCCAGTGAAAGGAACTCTTAATGCTTCAGCATACCAAGACATTTTATACAATTTCATGCTCCCAATTTTGTGGGAACAGTTTGGAGATGGCCCCTTCTACCTGACTGCGCATCATTGCACAAAGCAAGGCCCATAAAGACATGGATGAGCGAGTATGGTGCGGAAGAACTTGACTGGCCTGCAACCTAACCTCAACCCGACAGAACACCTTTGGGATGAATTACAACGGAGACTGTGAGCCAGGCCTTCTCATCCAACATCAGTGCCTGACCTCACAAATGCCTTCCCAGAAGAGTTGAAGCTGTTATAGCTGCAAAGCCATCATAAACCCTACGGATTAAGAATGGGATGTCATTAAATGTCCTGTGCATGTAAAGACAGGTGTCCCAAAAATTTTGGCAATATAGTATATATATATATGTGTGTGTGTGTGTGTGTGTGTGTGTGTGTGTGTGTGTGTGTGTGTGTGTGTGTGGACTGGTAATCCCTACGGTATGGGGACAAAATGTCCCCACAAAGATGGCAATATCAAATTTTTGTCCTTGTGGGGACATTTTTTGGTCCCCATGAGGAAAACATCTTATAAATCACACTAAGTGATGTTTTTGAAAAGTAAAAATGCAGCATGTCTCCTGTGATGGGTAGGTTTAGGGGCAGGGGCAGTGTAGGGGATAGAAAATATGGTTTGTACAGTATAAAATGCATTACGCCTATGGAATGTCCCCATAAAACATGGAAACACAACATGTGTGTGTGTGTGTGTGTGTGTGTGTGTGTGTGTGTGTGTGTGTGTGTGTGTGTGTGTGTGTGTCATAATACCATAAAGTCACCTCTTCTCTCCCTCGGTTTCCCTTTTTCTGTCCATTTGTACCATAACCGTTTCAGGTGAGTTTGTGCTGTTTGGTAAATCCTCATTAGTGGGAGGAGAGGTGAGCTTGGTAGTTAAGGAATGTCTCCCGGAGGATGCTGGGGCTTACACTTGCGTGGCCGAAAACACATCAGGAAAAACATCCAGCAGTGCAGCAGTTTGTGTGAGAGGCAAGAATGTACTCAAATTTAACTTTAGTCTAAATTGTGTACTGTAGTATATAGTTCTACAACAGCAGTCTATTTAAAAGTATGGGTTTACTAAGCTGGATTGGGGGCAGTTAACATTGCTACAGTAGCACTGTAAGAGGTAGAAGTGTGCAGGTGTTTCTGCTTATGTCATATACAGAAGTGTGTATTGACAGGATTATCAATTACCTTCTTTAATGTAATTTTTTCTTTCTCTCTCTCTTATTTTATTTACTTCCCTTTTGTTCCTCATTCTAACAAAACAACTGTAGACTATGAAACAATTGCTGGGATTCATAACAACATGACACAAACGTCTCACACAAATCATAATTCCTCTCATCCTCACACTCCTGACTTGGTGAACGGGGTCTTAAACACAACTCAGAACGTCCCAGATGACATTAGTGTTTTTAAAGGCCCACAGTCGACTCAGACAGGAAGTCCTATAACAAGCTCTCCGGCACTCAAAAGAGGTATGTCACAAACAATGGCCCTACCCATGATTTTATCTCACGCTTTTAAGTGTAGGACATGTCATTTAATACATGGATTATTTTTGGTTCCTCCGAAGCTTTCATGTCATTGTCATTTGGATGGTTTCACTTCCTAAACTACGTCTAAAGCTATTTTAAAAAGCATTTTCAGTGTATCACATTAGAAATCCAATTATTACATGTAATGATTATACATAGCTCATATATTACATGCTCAGTATATTAATAATAACTTATATTGATAATATATTAAAAGTTATAGGGTAACACTTCACAATAAGGTCTAATTTATTAACATTAGTTAATGCATCAGCTAACATGAACCAACAATTAACAATATATCCTTAAAGCATTTATTAATCTTTGTAAATGTTATTAAAATATAATTGTTCATTGTTCATGTTAGTTCACAGTGCATAAATACAACTTTTGATTTTAATAAATAAATAAATGCTGAAATTAGCATTAACTAAAATTAATAAATAACATAGAAGTATTCTTCATTGATATGAACTAATATAATTAATTAAACAAATAAAATCTGTATACTATAAAATGTATTTTATAAAACTATAAAAATGACTTTTCCTGACTGGTTAACTTATTATAACTAATGGTTTTGTCATCTTAAGCATTTCCTATTTAATCTATTGAATATTTTCTTAGACACACACACCTGATCATTTGACTCCTCCCTTCTATGATAGGCAAAACTTATGCCATCCATGCTCTTTAACACACGCTCACACACACACACCTGATTCTTTACATATTTGTGTGTTGTTTTTGTTTCATGTTACAGAGTTGCTTGTCATAAGGAGAAGCAGCTCAGGTACAGGTAAGACCATCATTGTATCTGTCATACACTCTCAGTTTACTTTTGCACCTTTTTGCTCCTTGGCGAAATATTTACTTTTTCTTATCCCTTCTTCTTTATACCATAACTTAACAGACTTTTGATACATTCTTCTATATTTCAGTGAAGATCTGTTCTCTCCTTCCTCATTCCTTAAGGGCCATTTGATCTATAGCCTCCCACACTCACACCTGCTTTGCTTTTCTTAATATTCTAATAACACCATGTCTTTTAAAGCCTTTTTTCTGGAATTGTGAGTTAAAGTTTAACCACTATGACTTGCTTCAAAAAAGGAGTAATTAGCTCCGAGCGACTGTTTCACTCTGCTGATCTTAACTTCCAGATCGTCTGGCTCCTCCAGGAGCTGTTAGTATTGTATACAGAATAACAGGAAGCAGAATACAGTCTTTTGTGTCCTGGCTAATGTTTATCTTAAGCATGACTTATTTTTAAATACTGTAATCCATGTTGTAATAAATCTTGTCCACAGCAATATTCTTCGATAAAGCCTAACATTAAACATCAACTTGTGTCTTAGATTGTGTATTTATACCTTACAGACAGATAATCAGTTTAAATATCCCAAATAAACAGACTGAGGTATAAAAATAGGAATTTGTCAGTTTATAAGCATCACTTCAACATGTTCTTTGATACTTCTGTTTGTAACTGGGCAGGGCACTGAAGCACTGACTGATGGAAGTTTTCTTTTAGTCTTTTTTTATTCTTTCATGTAAAACACGCTGCTATCTGTGGTACCATGAGGTCAGATCAGGTTTTTATCAAGCCAGTCAAGTTTATTTTAGTGTGTTGATTTGAATAATTGCAGTTTGGTGGCAGAGCTAAACACCTGTAAAACCTTCATCTTAATATCTGAACTGTGTGAGGAAAGTGTCAACTAGTTTTCAGTTAGAGTAATGTTTTGTGTGAAAGCCAATCAGCCAGAATGGTTTGAATGTACACTACAATTATTTGTAGATTAATACATTATATGTATAATTAAATTGCAAGAAATTGCAGTTGTATATAGATATTTTTCAAATGAAACCGTTTCCAAATCTATTTTTATTCATTATTATGAATTATACAATATAATATAATATATTAAACGAGACAATTGTAAGCATATTAGAATTGATATTACATTTAAATAAATATCTGATAAGTAAAAGACTTAAGCAAAAGTCTCCCTTATCTCTCCATTTAATCTCATTGCTGTCTAGGAGAAACAATAAAGAGAGTCAATAAAGAGGTCTCATTTGATTGTGATTTCCTTTCTTATGTGTTTACAGCACCTGTGCAATTTGTAGATCCATTCGATCGGCTGGAGGTGCATGTCGGAGAGACGGCCTGTTTGACGTGCGTTTTCAAAGGCAGCTGTCCTGTTGCATCTTGCTGGGTCTGTAACAAAAAAGAGGTAAATAAGCACTCACACTAACACAACACAATCCAGACATGTTGCATTCTGCAGGTCCTCCTATTTGAGTGTATAATGATCTGTCTTTTCTGAAGGTGGTGGAAAGCTCCAGGTTTCATATAGAGTCCTGTGATGAAAGCAGTTCTCTGGTGATCTCTGAAGCTCTTCCTGAGGACTCTGGACGTTACACGATATTTGTGCGAGATCGCAAAAGTTCAGCCCAACACACAGTGACCCTGAATGTCATTGGTAAGGTCAGACAACCGCCACATTGAGTTGTTATTCGGGTTGTGAGGCTCATTTTTAGTTCAGATCTATTATTGTAATGGGTACACTCTGTTTTGGTTGTGTTTTCCCTCTTGCTGTTTGCCTGTGTGCTTGTGTCCCATCATGTAAGGTGACCTATGCAGAGTTCGAAATCGCCCCCTATACCCTCATTCACTATTCTCTACATTGCTTCACTAATATAATCCACTTGAAAGAGTGAATGAAAACAAGTTTATTTAATTTAAACACTGAGTGCGCCGGAGGAGCTGCCGCTTTTGCATAGCTTGTGCTTGCTATTTAATAATCATTTAACAAACCTAGCAAACTGGAAGCTCCAGTAGTAATGAAAAGATTTAGCTTGAACTCTGCCATGGAAACTTGCACGCATGAACAATATTAAACAAATTAATAATCAATTAAAAGGAATTTAAACCTGTATGATATTACACTGTAGTCACATTGGACCAACAGTTTGGAAAATTAATGGATGGATGATTCGAAACCTTCTCATCAGACGCGGGAATTCATTCGATGTGCGACTCTCAGTGCATTATAGATATTCTATAGGCGTCGAGTGTACATCATTTGTACACTCGTTATTGCGATGCATTGTGGGATTCAATGAATGCACCCGATAACGTCCACTATTTCAGACACTACTACAAATGGCTGTCCCCTCAAATAGTGTCCTATTTAAGGATATAGGGGGCAATTTCAGACACAGCCCTAGTTCCTAGTGTGTACCAGTGTGTTCCCTTAGTTACTGATTACATTCACCTGTTGTTTATTTAGTTACCTCATTACTCCCTGTGTATTTAAGACCATACTTCTCCCCAGTGTTTTGTCTTGCGTTAACGTTGTTCGGTTAGTGTTTATTATTCCTGTATTCTCCTGATTGTCAGTTAATTAAAGAATATATATACTGAATTCTTCATCATAGTGTTTAATCACCAGCAAATCGCAACAATTACATTATTAAAATTTTTTTTATGACATGTTTGTTTTTTTATGACATGAAAATGCTTTTCATTTCTGATTTAAATTAATTTTGATATTTTTGAGGGACTTGAAGACAAGAATTTCTAGGTTGTGTAACTGTACAGAGACTGAATAAAATAAAATAAGATATAATCCAATTAAAAACGTATGTAATTGATTAAACTTTGATCAACAAAACAATTAGAATTGAAATGTTGAATATTTTCATTAAATGTTCATAGAAAATAGTACAAACATATCGGTTTGTACCATTTTCTTGTAACATTCAATGAAAATAGTGTGATTTGTATTTATGTGTGTTTTATCCAGACCTGCCCCAGCCTCCAGCCTCCTGTCCCGTGGTGTGCGTTCTCTCCCCTCACTCTTTGGTTTTGTCCTGGTCTGGGCCGTCGTATGATGGTGGCAGCGCTGTGACAGAATACGTTGTGGAGGTTTGTGAAAACCCTGGTGAAACTAACCACTGGAAAGAGCTCACAGGCCAGTGCAAGAGCACCTCACTCAGGGTTACCTCAGGACTCCAGCCTCAGGGAGAATACTGCTTCCGGGTCAGGGCCTGTAACGCTGTGGGCGTCAGTGAACCAAGCCAAGAGTCCCAGCCAATCAGGATGGACAACCCAGGTGAGGTTTTTCTGAAATAATTTTATAGTTTGGATGACTTTTAGTGATCTTTTATGCAGGATCAATTGTTCTTTAAAAGCAGCACCTTACTCGCTTGTAATTTTAAGCTAATATTTGCCCACAATTTATGGTAACATGGTTCAGTAACCAAATTGTAAACAGGAAGAAGGCATTTAAAGTCATTACCGAAGGGAATGCAAGCTAAGGGTTGAGGTTTTGAGTTGTGGTCCCACGGTGAATGAAGCCATGTTGTCTTTCAAAGGAGAGCCCTGTGACGAGAAACCAGTGGAGTATGTGAATGTGACCATCAACACCGAGAATACACTTTCTGACCACTATAATGTCCTGGAAAAACTAGGAGTGTAAGTATCCTCATAGCTCTCGTTCACAAGACAAACACAGGAGTGCGTACATGTCCCTACAGGCATACTTGCATCAAAAAGAGAAAACAACCCACATACTCATCCTGATTCTCAGAAAAATGCCTAGATAAATTGTCATGTTTACACAGAGACGCTAACTCAAAAAGAAAAAAAAGACGGGTTAAGTTAGAGTCAAGGTTGGTACATTTTCAGTGGAAATTGCGTCATCCCTCATAACCTGTAATACAAGTTGTTTTCCTAAAGCCCAGAAAATACAGATTTAAGGCAAAATATCAAATTCACTTAATTCTCGAGAACTGGATAAACGGGAAGTTAGGATATCAAGAAATAATAATTTATTAAATGGCACATTCTTTGGTATTATATGCACCAATTCTGAATTTTTTCCAGAGGGAAGTTTGGCCAGGTGTTTCGGATGACCCATAAGGAGACGGGTCGTGTATGTGCTGGAAAGTTCTACAAAGGCCGGCGGACGAAGGAGAGAGAAGCTGCGAGGAAAGAAATAGAGCTAATGAACTTTTTACACCATCCAAAACTGGTGCAGTGTCTCGCCGCATATGATAACAAGACTGAGATGGTCATGGTGATGGAATAGTGAGTATCTTGCATGTTGGTGTTTTGAAGAATGAAATGTTTTTAGAACAATATACAGAAATGAGAAACACCAACAGGTTTAATGAATTAACTTCAATAGCAACATTAGTTTGATCACTATATAGTATTTTGGCACCTAACAGCTTAATCTGTGTCTGTATGTGCAGTGTTGCTGGTGGGGAGCTGTTTGAGCGTATTGTGGATGATAGTTTTGAGCACACAGAAGTGTCTAGTGTGGGCTATATGCATCAGATTCTGGAGGGGGTTCAGTATATGCACCAACAAAAAATCATCCACCTGGACCTCAAACCTGAGAACATCGTCTGTTTGGACAAAACCGGGTTTCGGATCAAAATCATTGACTTTGGACTCGCTAGCAAGCTGGGTACGAATGTACGGTCAACACAACAACAAATACATTTGTGTAAAATAAAATATAATAACAAAATACATTAAAAAAAATGAAATACATAAATACAACAGGTTAAAATATGATCCCACTTAAATATAAAATAAAATATAATAAATAATATTAGCTATAGTGCTATGACAGTTTATCCACAATTAAACCTAAATTGACATTGATTTTATATCTCTAGCAATAGTTATGGTTTTTAGACATACACTATATTAATACTATGTTTTATCTGGACATGAGCGATCGCAATACCATGGTATTCTTTGTAGTACCATCTAAGTACAATGCGTAATATACTGCAAAGTAGTATGTTGTTGATACACAGTAAGTTACTTGCAAAGGATTTTTGAGTGAAATGTTTGTAGGGTTAATATTGTTTACTAAAACTACAACTAAGCATTAAAAATTTAATATAAATAAAATATAAATATTAGGGGGGAAATACACTTATTTCAGTCAGCTGTCAAGGTAAAATTAACTTTCAGTTAAAATAAAATAATAACAAGATAATAATTACTGGAACAAAAAAAAGTATATAAATAACCCTTAAATAACTCTGTATGTTTGTTATGTACCTTAGATCCCAACACACCTCTGAAGGTGATGCACGGCACTCCAGAATTTGTTGCTCCAGAGGTTATCAACTTTGAGCCTGTCGGTCCGGCCACTGACATGTGGAGCATTGGTGTCATCTGCTACATCCTGTAAGCGCAAACACTGCCAGTCACTTGGGCGTTTGTTGCCCCCATGTGGTGAATAATGCCATTACATTTAATCTGAATCTGATTTTGTCCTCCTGTAGGTTGAGCGGCGAATCTCCATTCCAGGGTGAAAGCGACACAGAGACTCTGGCTCTCGTGACAGCAGCGAAGTGGGAGTTTGATGAGGAGAGCTTTGAGGATATCACCGACCTGGCAAAGGATTTCATTAGCTCTCTGCTCAGCAAAGATGTCAGGTGCTTTAGAATCCATCACTTCCCTCACACACATCATACAGATGCGTCCACACACATATTCATAACTGTGCGTTGAACCCTCTGACAGGCGTAGGATGTCATGTGAAGATGCCTTGGCTCATGCCTGGTTGGCATGTACCTGTGTGGACAACACCAGCAGCGCCACCAAAAACCTTTCCAAAGCCAAGATGAAGAAATTCCTCACTAGGCAGAAGTGGAAGGTAATAATCACCGAGTTAACTAACTTAGTTTACTGCACGATGTCATGTGAACAAGTTAGAATTTAGAAGCACTTTAAAGTTTGACTGATTTCAGGCGAAATAAAGAAATAGTCCCTTAAAGGGATAGTTCACCCAAAAAATGAAAATTCTGTCATCATTTACATAATTTGCAAACCTGTATGAATTTCTTTTTTCTGCTGAACACAAAATAAGTTATTTTAAAGAATATGGGTAACCATCAACTGTGTGGTTAAAAACATTATTCAAAAAAAGAAAGAAAATCATACAGGTTTGGAACAACTTTAGGGTGAGTAAATAATGACAGAGGCTGTGTCTTAAACCTGCAAAGTGCTGCCTTCGGCGGACACATTTCAAGGCAGGAAGGCATCAAGCCATTTCCGAATCTAATGTTAGCTTCCCTTCCTGTCTCCTGAGAGACCTTCATCTGATCGATTTTCGAAGGCAGCATATGTATATATCCTTCGCTGCCCTTGATATCCCACAATCCTGTGCTTTCCATTCAGTGACAGTTGAGCTGGGGGGATAATGATGGCATACAAAAGTTGGTAATTTTTTAAAGAACATTTTCCACTTCTGATGTCATTTCTAGTGAGGAATATCTAATGTAGTAATTCAATATTTGTTTAGTTCTCACCAAAGCTGTCTCTATTTTGCAGTACATCATTAAACGGTTACACTGCCTAAGAAGTCTGTCTGAAATTAGTTTTGTGAGGTGGCTTCATGCACAAACACTGCCATTGTCTGATAAAGCAGTGAGGCAACAAGTCAGCTGCCTAGGTTTTTGTTCACAGCCAGAGTTTTCATTTTTGGATGTACTATCCCTTTAAGGGAAATGGACGGGAGGAAAAAAGTATATTTCAATTCTTGTGATCAGTGTTCACTCGCAAATGTTTTGCGTTCAACAAAGAATTTTCTAGAATGATTCAAACATATCAGGGTGCTCGTGAGGCTTTTGGACCAAATTATATAAACAACTGACTCATAAGAGTCATATGTGAGTGAACTGGACTCTGCTGCATTTCGTTCTTTCATTATCGCTTTGTTTCTCTGTTTTTAGAAAACAGGCAAAGCTTTGCTGGCTCTGAAGAGGATGGCTATCTTGTCTAAACCAGAGGCTTCTGCAAGCTTGAGCCCTGTAGATGGTGAGAAAGACAGTAAACATAAACAAAAAATCTTTGTGCTTCAGGAACAACTGTAAAATACAATAACGCACAATGTCAGCATTTGTGACGTGTGACATCTTTGCCAACTGTTTCTCGTTGAAAATGGTAAATGCTCTTTTTAATGCAGTGATGGATGATTTCACAGTTCAGTTTCTTGCTATCATGTGTTATAGAAACAGATAAAGCAATGCAATCTCTTGAGCTGAAGCTTCAGTGTAAACCTGAGTTCAGTAAGACTCTATCTGACCTGACCGTCCCGCAGGGCTCCAGCGCCCAACTCTCCTGTCTCATAACAGGTTAGGACACACCGATGGACTTTTTCCATAGACATTAAAGTCTCTCATGAAGTCACAGCTTCTTCTCTTTGTGTTTCAGGTTACCCTGACCCTGAGGTGATGTGGTTGAGGGATGGTGAGCTGTTGGAGTTGCAGGACGGGTGTGTGACGGTGGACTATGAGGAGGATGGCAGCTGTACACTCACCCTAGAGAACATCTCTCTCCACCAGAGTGGCCAGTATTCCTGCAGAGCCACTAATGCACTCGGGGAGGCGCTGTGCTCTGCTACACTTACTGTAGAATAAACAGACAGGCAAATGGATTCATAAACAATCATAAATACACACCAGAGATTAATAGCATATATATATATATATATAATTAGGGGTTAAAAACTATAATTATGCTGTTATTGTCATTCATTATTATTTATGTTTATGAGATTATTGAACGGTTTAATATGAATATCATAACATCCCTGACGGATTTATATCAGTGAGCAATTTTTAGCATTGTATACGACCTCTCAAAAAAACATTTAAAATCTCATTAACACATTTTATACATTTTTTACACACAGCTTAATTTCTATCAGTCTGTTTGAGTTTAAATAGATTTTGAGAACTCACCTCATCTAAATTTACCCTATTTGTTTAATAAGCGTATGTTAAAGATGATTTACTGCTAGCTCACGAAAATCTGCCTTTATTTTTGAGTCCATTTCCCACATCTCAAAATGTAATAAATTAAGTTTTCATCCTACGTTATTTTCTTTTTCGATTATCGATTTCATTTGGATGTACATCAAATATATTAATATGTCTAACATTATGCTGTTATTAATATCCAACCAAGCTGTTCACAAAGTTGAGACACACGTTATAATAAACATGCAGATTTTATAATAATATATGCAGCCTTGTATTTAATTAAGAATATCATTGGCATTCTAATTGGCAGCCTGAGCTTGCATCAGTGTTAGCAGTCTCTGGATAGTATTTCCATTCATTTGAATCTCGGCTAATGTTATTAACTTTATTGGAATCCTTAAAACTGCTCTGTGCTCTGATCCCAGATTTGGTAACCAAATGTATATGCATTGATCTCAATGTAAAGGAAACCTTAGACACATTTGCAGGGTTGATGATACATGTTATTGATGCTGTACGTGCCATTTTGACAAAGTAAGGCCATTTTGTGGTCATTCGACACCACACATTTGCACATAAGGTTGACATGTCCATATCAGTAACACTAAAGTTGCAGTCTCTTGTGACCAAAGTATTTGCTTGAAATGAAAGAGTACATCTACTAGGCTTTTAAAAGCCACATTTTGTGAAAATTCTCATTGTTCCAGTAGGCATCAGACAAACAAGCGACACCATACATATATATATATATATATATATGGTTATGAGATGGTTATTTCATTTACGAGAAATGTGTTTTCAACGGGCTGCATTTCAAGTTAAATGTCATCATTTGTTCCCGTTGAGTCATATTTCCATATAATCTAAACATAATCCAGTAATAAACTGAATTTTCCCTCTATAGTGCATCATGGTCATTTTCCTACAATTTGCATCTGCGATGTACAGGAAAGAAATAAACTACATGGTCTGTCATGGTATGAAACAGCTTATTTTCATGTTGGACTGTGTGGGTCACCTAAAAGGATAGGCAGTCTGTCAATGCTGTCCAGGTGAAAAAGACATACTATTAAATGTATTAAAAATGTACTTGAGTATGTTTTTAGTACAATACAAATATAATATAAACATACTACTTGAATTTCAAGTGCATTTTTATTTAATTTTTTGTAATAGTTTTTTATTTTTGAAAAAGCATACAAAACATTTTGCAATACTAGAAAGAAAAATTATTAGACCACTATTACCCATAATCTCCCCCCTTTCCTAACACAACCCTTTGCGCTCAGGACTTGTTCAAATAATACATGCATACATATTTACACATACACAAGAATAAAATCGAATAAATGCAAAAATAAATAAAATATTTAGTAACAAAAATTATAACAGCAGAAGCAGTAACTGGTTAGACTGTGCAGATGACAGTTCCAGATATAGTATCTCCATTTAAAGATACTATATCGTTTTTACGGCCGGCGTATTGATAACGAGTTCAAATAGCAATGCAGATTAAGACTATAGGCGATATAGGCGCAGAGATATCACGCAACACATGAAATCCCACAAGCGGCGTGAATAGGGGATTTCATGTGTTATGTTAAAGGAGTAATTCAGCGCTGGGAAGATGAATCTGTATTTAAACTGGGTCATTAATGTAGTAGAAATGTGAAATTATTTTTGAATTTGATGCCTTCTAGACTGAGAAAACACAGAAAATGTATTTTTGTCTCATGGGGATGAAAGACAACAACTCCCAGAATACACTTTGCTGCCCGCCCTACGTTAGGCACGGCTACTGGAATTACTGGATCACTTGCCCACCGCGTTCATTTTCATAAAATCAGTTCAGTTAGAGACACTACAATTAAAAACTGAACGTGTTTGTTCAACATAATGTGAGTGAGCCGATTGAGCGTCACGGCACAAACGCAGCATGAGTCGGATTACATTCATCTCATGACCTGATGTAATCGCGGGATTCGCGGCCGCATACATTCACAGCGCGTGATCAGTCTGGCACATTTTCAGTTCATGTCTTTGGAAGCTTAACTTTCATAGGAAGTTCATTTTAAAAGTTAAAACACTCACTTTGCTCTCCACCCCTCCATTTACATGAATCTCCGGAGCTCCGCGAGCCGAGTGCTGTGAGTGCGATGTTGAAAACATGTGGAAATAGCGCCCACTGCTGGCTGTAGTCTTTAGCCTCTGGCCACAAACTCCTCTGATGACGCAAAATGACAATATTTGCGTCATCGAAGGAATTTTTCCAGAAATAAAATACATAATTCTCTCATCTCAGGGGGATATGAGGGGGGAAAGTACGATAATTTGAATATACTCCCGGGTTTCTACTGATACAAAGCTTAATGCTAATCGCTGAAGTAACCCTTTAATCTGCCCTGTAAAGGCAATTCTGAGATTTGTTTCTAAACACATTAGAAATGTTAGAAATGTATTGTTGAAACACATTACAAAGACTGTGAACTATGTAGTACTGAATTCAGAAGTTAGACCGTTAAGAAGTTTTTCACCATTGCTGTGTTCCGGATTTTTTGGGCAGGGTTAAAACGGTGGCTCGATGACGCACTGGAGCCACTGAGCACATGGCCCCTCCCCCATAACTAGAGTACAGTCGCAATTTCGCATCAATTCACCTGCTAGATTGCGAGTTACTGTCAGTACCGTTAGTTACTACAGCCTACAACTTACAAAACATCCTACAAAACAAAAAAAAAAGACGATCTCAATAAGAGGTGGATTAATTTTGTGAACAGCTACCTTGATGGAGTGCTGACGATCATCACAAACACCTGCCTCAGCAGCACCAGATAGTTTTACAAACTTTCATAGGTAACAACTGGGATTCACTCATAATCCGCTGCAGAATGGGGCCAAACCGACTATCTCCCGCCCCGACCTTCATCCTCCCGTCCCGCCGACATCTGGTGCCGTCGTGACTCGTGAGCTGTACTTGAGTGTTGTTGTTGTGTTGTGTGTTTATGGCCGCTTTCCCGCGAGTGGGCGTGGTTTCGGCACCGATCAACGGACACGCCCCCAGCGTTTGAGAGCAGAGAATGCTGCTTATTTTTTCAAGATTTCGATAAGATATTTTATGTGCTTAGCGGTACTTATTATTTGTCTGGTCTGGGAATTGTACTGACACCAGATTTACTAAGTGTTTTAATATTGTAATTTGTAGTTACACCATGGTAGTAAAATAATCAATCTGCCAACAAAAAAAATTGTGTTTTAAGATGGTGGTGGCCTATAAGCAGGCTTTTTGACTAGTCATTTTTGACAACCTTTTTAAAGGGTACCGTCCCAGTGACCGCGTTTGCACCATTGTACTCTGAGAGTGTATCCCAAATTAAATCTGTTCATCATACAAAGTAATCAAGCCTCTTCACAAGACTTGAATGAAACCACTTAGTTTATACAGATTTGTTTTACAATGCCTTTTGGATCTTCTAGGTTTGGTTACCTGGAATTTTTAAATGGACAGAAACCTCTCAGGTTTCATTAAAAATACATTAGTTTGATTTGAAAATTAACAAACAAGTTTGGAATGACATGAGGGTAAGTAAATTATGATTTATTGTGAACTATAATTGGCCAGATTGACTCAACAAGGGAACAAAAGCATGTCATGGACTGGGCTCTGTCGGTTTGTCACTTTAAATCAAATGATTTAGCTTGAAACAGGTGTATATTCCAAGGCAAAAAAGTGGGAAATAAGCTGGTTTTGCAAATTGTAATTTGACCTTGTTAATGCAAATATATCACAGATAATGGATGACAGAGACATCAATAACAAGCAGATGCTGTACTATAAAAATCCACCCCCCACATCAAGAAACATGCAACTTTCCTTCTCTCACGCAGACAAAGAATGGAGACGTGGACAACAAACACTTCAACTTCCCAGAGTGTAGACGGGAATTTCTCCAACATTTCATCCCACGACCAGCTGTGCTTAGGATCGTACAACACGATCCTTGATATCCTAATGCTTGTTTTCAATTGTCCAATAGCCCTCTATGTGGTAGTGGAATTATTTTTGAAACAATGTGCTACACTTTCAAGTCCAGGAAACCCGCCTACCTCTTCCCAGAATGAAATCCTCTTTCTTCATCTAACCTGCTGTCACTTGTTCTATTACGTCCGAGTTCTGCTAAGCATCGCCCAGAACCTGGGTGGAGTGACTGGAATCGGACAGGAATACATCACGGCCTTCCACAGCTGCAGTTTGATTGGAGGATCCTTATTCTTCACTGGCATGTGTATAGACTTGTATGTAGCTGTGGCTCATCCCGTAGCATATGTGAACCAAAAAGCTTCCAAAAAGCAAATACACGCACATATATTCTGTACATTTGTTTGGATGTACACTGTCACCGTAGGAATAGTTATTGTCGTTTTTAATATCACAATGTACCATCCGTTGACTATGGCTTCTTTTTGTGCAGCAGTCCCTGTGAGTTTCATCTTTTGTGTGGCTGTACTGTTTATCTTACACCCCGCTGGATCAGGAAAGGGCAGTCAGACTTCAAGACCTGACAAAATCAAACAGACTGCTACTCGGTTTATGTTGAACAGCTTGATTTTATTATCAATTTACTTTCTGCCTCACATCTGTGCATGGATCTACATATCAGTAAAGAAGGCTGACTGGCTACATCTGCCATGTCCAGCTCTACCGCTATTGCTTATGGTCCAGATTTCTGAGTTTGTGACACCCCAGATCTTTTTTCATAACACAGGAAAACTGTATGTGATGGTTAAACATTGTTCAACTGTATGCATCAACATTGGCAGCTGAAGTAGAAGTGGAAAAATTGGATCCACTTTCTGTGAGTCAACTCTTGCATCCCTCCACCCACAGTAATGGACAAAAGAAGAAAATGTGTAGATTTGTTTTACTTTGATAAATTAATCCAGTGAGCGAACATTTCAACTTGTGCACTTCAAAAACATCTGTTGTTTAGAGTACACATTTGATGTCATGCATATAGTGCACAGTGTGTGATAAAGGCTTGTTACATGTCAGGAGCCACATTGTTCCTTCTCTCTACAGGTGAAAATAAATAAATAAACCTGACTTTGAAAATGATGTCTTGTAAACACATAGAACACTCATGTGAGGGAAAAGCTGAAATTTCAGCATCATTCCTCCAGTCTTCAGTGTCACATGATCCTTCAGAAATCATTCTAATATGATGATTTGCTGCTCAAGAAACATTAATAATTATCAATGCTGAAAATGGTTAATTGTTGTGGTAAAAAAATAAACTATTTGATAAATAGAAAGTTCAAAAGAACAGTATTTATAGAAACCTTTTGTAACATTTTGTACACTTTACTGTCACTTTTGATTAATTTAGTGCATCGTTTCTGAAATCTTAAAGTATTACTGAGCGGAAACTATTAAGCCGTAGTGTATGCATCTGGAAAACTGATGAAAAAGATCTGGGGTCATATGTGAACCAAAAAGCTTCCAAAAAGCAAATACACACACATATATTCTGTACATTTGTTTGGATGTACACTGTCACCGTAGGAATAGTTATTGTCGTTTTTAATATCACAATGTACCATTAAGCCGGAAACTATTAAGCCGTAGTGTATGCATCTGGAAAACTGAAGCACACATCTACATACTTTACTAATCAACATCTAGAATTAAGGTTAAAAAAAAGACACTTTGTATTTTCAGATGCTGTATTTTTATTTTTTTGCCTTCTCTAGTTCACATTTGAATAGTCCATCAGTGCAAAAAAAAAAAAAGATAGAAAAGGGCAAAACTTAAAGTACTATATTAACATAAACCAAAGTAATGAATTAGTGAATTTATATGTACAAACAAATATGGTCAAAAAGCTTATCATCATTTATTAAATTTAATGAATTTGCAAAATTGTTTTAAAAAGTTTTACATGCTTAAAGGGGTACTTCAGCGCTGGGAAGATGAATCTGTATTTAAACTGGGTCATTAATGTAGTAGAAATGTGAAATTATTTTTGAATTTGGTGCCTTCTAGACTGAGAAAACACAGAAAATTTATTTTTGTCTCATGGGGATGAAAGACAATTCCCAGAATGCACTTCGCTGGATCTCTTGCCCACCGCGTTCGTTTTCCTAAAATCAGTTCAGTTAGAGACACTACAATTAAAAACTGAACATGTCTGTTCGATATAATGTGAGTGAGCCGAGGATCGGATTACACCCATCACATGAGCTTAGGTAATCGCGGGATTCACGGCTGCGGCTGCATTCACAGCGTGTGATCAGTCAGGCGCATTTTTAGTCCATGTCTTTGGAAGCTTAACTTTCATAGGAATTCATTTGAAAAGTTGAAACACTCACTTTGCTCTCCACCGCTCCGTTTACATGAATCTCTGCAGCTCCGCGAGCCGAGTGCTGGTAAACTACATAGACACTTTTTAAATACATTTAGATCAAGTCAATAAGAAATAAGTTTTTAAAGAAGGTTTTATTTAGTTTAGAGTCTCATTAACAAATGTTACAGAAAAAAAGGATTACAGTCAATGTTCACTGATAAACATGATTTAAGCTCATGGATGCTCTGACTGACTATTAACTTAACGATAAATTAAAATGTCACCTCTGTTAAATACATATAAAGGAGTTTGTGCTGCCTTGACAGTGAAGATTCACAGTGGGCCATTGCTCTTAAAAAAAGGAGACTGAAAGAATGACAATGTGCCTATTACTCATCTATAAAATGCTTGCAATCGTTAGAAATAGGGGTAAGGAAGCACTGTAGTACAAAAAAAAGCTTTCTTACTCACCCAGTTCCTTTTAAAAACTCTCCCTGAATTCACTATTAGAAGAAGCATAGCTGAAACTTTCACAAGATGAAGTAGAAATGAATGCACAGGTCCTCTCTACAAAGCTTTGGAGGGTTCATACTGAACTCCAGGAGACAACTGAATTGGAAAAGGTTGGCTAAAGTCAAGTGGCATGTTGGTTTGATGAAGCCCAAAAGGTCCAGTTTATTATAGCAAAGTACACAAAAGAGGATCTTGATCCGATTGCAATTAAAAACTGCCATGCAATTATGTAAAAAACATGCTTTAAATGACTGCTACAGTAAAACATGTTCACACAGTTCAAACAGATCTCCAATCCAGTTGTCTCTTAAAGATCAGATTTACATAACCAGCTGCTTTCTCCTGATTGGAAAGGGTTTCTAAGGGTGTCATAGCAGCCAATCAAATGACAAATGACATTCATGTAGAAGAGTACATTAGCAGGTGTGGAAGTAGTAGATTCTCCCTCTAAAGATGAATGAGAGTGTGTGTCTCACATGGCTTTCACTTTGATCTGCTTCATTTTCATCTGCTTCTTCTCCAGCTTCTTCTGCTCGCGACGTTGTGCGGCTTCCTGAATTACAGAGGGAAGATATTTTGTATCGATGGAAATGATGGAACAGTGAGAGAAAAAATCTGCTTTTTAACACACACACACCTCCAGGCGGCGCTGTCTCTCAGGATCCTCCTCATTCATGATCCTCTCCTTCTCCGCTCTCTTCTTCTCTTCACGGCGCGTCTGAGCGGCCTCCTGTCGTTGAGCGTGAGTCTGCTTCAGGAAGTTCTCCTCCACGCGAGCACGGTTCCTGTCTGCTTTCTGCTTCCCCTAAACACCCGGACAAAGCTTCACATTATCTCCCCTTACTAATTCAACATGTTATGCACATTGTGCGTGTGCACTCACCTCTCTGTTGAGGCGGAGCTTCTTGACCTTATCAATGCTGTAGATCACCATGTTCATCAGAGGCAGCAGACTGTCCATATCTTTGGGAGAAGTGTTACCCATTCCAGGCACTGAAAGTACAGCACAGTAGATAAATACTCTGATAAAGGAGGAATGTTTCAGTGTCATGCAAATACAGAAAATTGCCATTTGTGGATTAGGAATTTCACACACCGTTAAATGTAAACAGCAGTGTTTTCTTGGTCTCGGGCAGCTTTAAGGGCTGACCTTCCCTAAGAATAATTTAGAGACCATTAGCATTAACATTTATTAACCAGTAAGAGCTCCTCCAGCATAATGGAAGAATGCTATAAAAACGAACTAGAAGAATAAGTAAAATTAATTCAAAACGCCTTACTCTTGCATAACTTTTGGACCAGAGAATTGGTCCGAAAAATGGATGGACTCAATCTTGTCAGCATGACTGTTGAGGTAATGTACCATCTGAAAACAGAACAAAACAAATAATGCACTGATTCATGACATTGAGAAGTGAAGACGGATTAGTTGCCAAGTTAATATTTCTATGATTCACTGAAGTTTTTCCATCTAACATTAATGTTTTTTAGCTGCATTTCAATTAACAAAAACTATTTGTAATAGTTTGTCTCATGACTGGGAGACTGATGTTCAGCACTCACCTTATTGTCTATCACTCCATCCGTGACCTCTCCCATCTCTGATAAAATTGACAGAGATTCAGGGATGCCATATTTTGACCCTGATTTGGGCTTATCACCACAGAACTCACTCTGTAAAGAGACAGAGAACAAATAAAGTAAGCCCAGACCACTTCCTGGCAACATTAAAATGACAAAATAAATACAACAAAACTAGTGTAGTTTGATTTGCGAACAAACAGACTGTATATGTAATGAATCGCACAAAAAAGAGCTATTGGTTTGAATCAAAATATTTCTCTGAATGAACTGAATCCATCAGTGTGGTTAGGGAATTGCTTTCTAACTCAGAGCAAGAATTGATGTGTACTTATGGTTTGAAAAAAAATATAT
This sequence comes from Gobiocypris rarus, assembly GCA_023029165.1. Lineage (NCBI taxonomy): Eukaryota > Metazoa > Chordata > Actinopteri > Cypriniformes > Gobionidae > Gobiocypris > Gobiocypris rarus. The sequence continues at coordinate 21,926,292 of CM040934.1, read as the reverse complement.
TTTTTATTAATACTGACTGGTTGTTCACATAAAAATTTGTGGTTAAGTTTTTAAAACACATAATACATTTTTAAGCACTTACGCTAGCGATCAAAGTTTGGGGTTGGTCGTTTTTTTTTTGTGTATTTGTGAAAAAAGTCTCACCACGGCTGCATTTATTTGATCCATAATATACAGTAATATTTGGAAATATTACATTTTAAAGGTCCTGTTCTTCGTGATCCCATTTTTCAAACTTTAGTTAGTGTGTAATGTTGCTGTTAGAGCATAAATAATACCTGTAAAATTATAAAGCTCAAAGTTCAATGCCAAGCGAGATATTTTATTTAACAGAAGTTCCCTTTCAAAGCCTACAGCGAACGGCCGCTTTGGACTACATCCCTGTACTTCCTGCTTTAATTACGTCACTAGAACAGTTTGTTGACTAACCTTCGCCCACAATAATACGCAAAAAAGGGGGCGTGGTCTTGTTACTCTCCCATGTGGAGAAGAGGAAGTGTTGCGTTTGTAGAGTGTGTTTGTCGCCATGGCTACAATAACATTCAGTGCACGCATCTCCCCGTTATGGTAAGAGGCGTGACCTTTACGGGCAACGTGCGCTAAGCTGCTGTCGAAACACAACATGGGAACCGCTGGGACAATCAGAACTCGTCACGTATTTCTGAAGGAGGGACTTCATAGAACAAGGAAATCATCAGGCCGTTTTTTCATCAGTGAAAACAGCGGTATACAGATAAGTAAATTGTGTGAAAAATACTGGTTTTTTTTACACGTGAAACATGAACACATGTTATATTGCACACTGTAATCACAATCAAAGCTTCAAAAACACATGAAAAACTAGACCTTTAAAATAATTAATGTTAGAGTAAAAGTACTGATTATTAATTTCCGACCCCAAACTTTTAAGCAGTAGCGTAAATACTATTCTATTTTAGATAAAGTATGTAAATATTTTATGACTAACCAGGTCCTGCATCTCTTTCTGCATTCGTGCCATGGCCTTCCGACTCCCCACGGCAAACACAAACGTGTCCATGTCCTCATCATTCAGAGTCACTTTAACTTGCTGCATAAAACGAAGAGCGAGACTAAGAGGATCAGCCTTGTGAACATCCATTTGAGATACTACTTGTAATCAGTCTATGTGTGCATACCACTTGATCACAGACTGGTCTCATCATCCTGGCCAGCACATTCAGCAGGTCCTGTCTTTTCAGAAACTGCAGAACAACAACAAAATTGATACTGATGACACTGAATATGAGAGCGAAAACACACCGTTTGATCAAACACACATGCTACCTTAAGCTGAATCAGCATCCCCTCACAGCAAACACGTCCTGAGCACCACAAGTTATAGATGTGCTCATTCTCCTGGTTCAGCTTCCCTGTACTGGTGGCCTCCTTACTGGTACCATCATCCCCTAAAAATAAAGACACATTCGAGAGTCCGAGAAAAACAGGGTCAGATAACACACCAAAAGAAGAAGAAACAAAGTAGAGCGAGAGTTACACTTACCCACAAGGGCAAAGTTGCTCTCAAGAAGTTCTCTGTGGGAATTGAACCAGGCCTGGGCGAGCCTGCTGTTCTTGTTTTTACCAATTATGTAGTTCATAATATAGGCAAGAAGACCGGTGACCATCAAGATCTCCATGTAGTAACTCTCCCAGCTGTTCTGCAGGTGTGCTGGGACCTGTGACATACATGCACACAGTCAGCTGAGGAAACCAGAAGAGGCTGTGAAAGTCAAATGCATTTCTTTTCCTTATTTTGTACCTCTCTGTATATAAGAGTGTCTTTGAATGAAGGGTTGGTCTTCTCGTAGCCCTCAAACTCCTCATTGTCATATTTGCTGTACATGTCTTGATCCTGTTAACAATCATCAGATTAGATTAAATCGTTCATTCACTTGGAATTGCGAATGGTGGTAAGAACGGCTTTTCACATCTTTACCTGTGCATCGCCATCTTCAAACTCATCTTGGCTGTCTTCATTCTCCACCGTGGCCTCGTCTTCGTCGTCCTCTATTGGTGTGGACGAGGGGGCTGGCCGTGGGGGTGGCTCTTTCTCCACGTCGACTGCTGGGTCCTCATTGACATCCTCAAACTCTGCAAAGTCATTGTCATCAAACTCAGCGATGTCCTCGCCATCATCAAAGTCATCATTGTAGCGCCCCCTAGTGTCCGGCAGAGCCAGCAGGAGCAGCAGGGCTGGGAGGAGGAAGACCAGGTGCCTCATGGCTCAACCTGCACAGTAAATGACAAATTAATTGAACTTATGTTAAGTCGACAACAAAAAGTGTGATCAGTTACACTTCTGTTCAAAAGGTTTGGACTTTTAAAAGTTAATGTTTAAAAAATAAAAACTATGGAGCATCGCACGTGACATGTATAATCGAAAAAATGTCTATACGTTCCACGTGATGTAAAAGAAAATGTAATTCATCAGACCAGGCCAACTTCTTTCACTGCTCCATGGTCCAGTTCTAATGCTCACATGCCCACTGTTGGTGCTTTCGGTTGGGGACAGGGGTCAGCATGGCCACCCTGACTGGTCTACGGCTATGCAGCCTCATATGCAACAAACTGCAATGCACTGTGTATTCTGACACCTTTCTATCAGACCCAGCATTAACTTCTTGAGAAATATGAGCTACAGCAGCTCGCCTGTTTGATCGGACCACACCGGCCAGTCTTCACTCCCCACGTGCATCAGTGAGCCTTGGCCGCCCATAACCCTGTCGCTGGTTCACCACTGTTCCTACCACTTTTGATAGATACTGAACACTGCAGACCAGCGCTAACACCCCACAAGAGCTGCAATTTTGGAGATGCTCTGACCCAGTCGTCTAGCCATCACATTTTGGGCCTTGTCAAATTCACTCAAATTCACATGCTTGCCCATTTATCCTTCTTCTAAACACATCTGCTTTGAGGACAAAATGTTCACTTGCTGCCTAATATATCCCACCCACTAACAGCTGCCGTGATGAAGAGATAATCAGTGTTCACTTCATCTATCAGTGGTCATAATGTTATGATTGGTGTATTTGTCCATGTCATGTGCATGGCTGCGTAAAAAACTAAAAAGTGTTCTTTTAAATTGTAATTTCACAAGATTACCATTTTAAAATATAATATATTTTGTATTAATTTCAACATCCATTTTTCCACACTTTGGTGTCACATGATCCTTGGAAATCATTTAATATGGTGTGCACAAGAAACAATTTCTTTATATTATTTTTTTTTTTTAATCACTTTTGATTAATTAAAAATATACTATACCAGAAAAATACTAATTTCTTCAACAAAAAAAAGAAGAAAAACTTAAACGGTGGTGTATATCCAACCTTATTTGTTGGTACAGACTAACATGAATGTTAATAGTGTAAACAAACAACACAGAGTACATGTATGACAATGGCATAAGATGGCCCTATGGATTATGGCGTGTATATCCAAAACATTTCCCCCTCAGTGATGCCTATAGTATAAATGCTGTATGCTATAGTCAGCTGTAGTACACTACAGACAAACAAAACTTGAATGTTTGGTTTTCATCTAATACCAAGAAAACTAATGTTTACACAGTAAATGAGTCAAGCCTAAAAAACACATTTACCTGTCATAATTCATATTAAACAAACAAAAAACAAAAACTTGTAAAGGAAATTAAAGGAATTCTTTACACACATAAAGGAAAAAGCTATTGCTGGTTATTTTAACCTAATGCCAAAAATTACTGCATGTATGGCATTATTAACAGATATTAGTAATAGTTCATTCATCAGTGAATAAATGAATGATAAACGGTGCAGTAAATGGAAGGAATAATAGTTTAAAATTTCCCAAGATGATTAACAAAATGTTTCAATGGATTTGATAGTAAAACAGAGAGAAACAGAAAAAGATCCAGCAGGAAGGGGGAGGGCAGTCAGTCTTTTGAGAGTCTTATAGGCAAGGCATAAGCCTCAGATGTTCAATAAAAGAGCGTCTTCTAATTGGCTGAAAGTCTTTATTAATCACATGGCAAAGACTGATTGGCCATACGCTAAGCTGATTCACTCTTTTCCTATGGACTTTATAAACACTAACCATCTTAAGAGATTAAGCACAACTTTATCTATTATCTATTAAAATCAAATCATATTTCATGTGATTCTATATTCGTAAATTAAGCCTAAAATACGAAATGAAAAAAAGAAATGTATAGATAAAATTTCATTCCTGCCCTGGTTTGAGTCCATATTCAGAATAACTCACAGTATAATAGGCATCCAATCCAATCCTGATGCTAATTTAGCTTCTGTCAAGACGACGAGTTGCATGCAGCCTGTAATGCCAGTTAACAGCTATAACCGGGTGTCAAGTCATGCTCCACCTGTTACAAGGCTGGTATTGGAATAAGTAACGTAACGTAACTCCAAATAGTAAACCCCAGAGTCAGTTGACGGGATTGTTAATAAATTGTAACCCAGTTTAACCTCTAAACTCGAAACAACTCGTCGTACCAGCCCCAATTCGGAATTCTTCGCTTAACTACAACTTTTCGAGTTAGCTAAACTACTCAAAAAAACAAAATACTAGACACATTTTCTGTGGGTGTCGTGTCAGGTAAACCTGGCAAATCTTCAAATCAAATTAGATCTATTCGGACCTGTCTCTTCCCCACCCCCCATAAGTCCTGCTCCATGATAGCTCCTTAGCTCGCTAAGTTAGCAGTGGCCGCTACGCGATCAACCTCAGAAACCACACGCGACATTTCTTCGCCACTGTGGCTGCGTCGATCATTTCACCTCACCGGTTTAATACGCAAACTCATCGATAACGGCAAAAATCAAGCAGACGTACCTGTAAATATCGGTGTATCCTTCAGTGGCTAACAGTGTGTGACAGCAGCTGTACCCCTCACAGGAGAGGAGAGGGTCATCTGACAGACTCTACCCACAATGCTCTGCGTCTGCGAAAAGATCAGGGCGTTTATGGTGCTCGGCACAAGCAAAACGTAAAACTTTGATAATGAAACATTTAGAAATAAATACTACTATAATTATCTTAAGGACAATTACTTTAGAATCATTATTAATGTCCTGCTGCTAACATTTTACAGAAAATATTCATTTTTTATTTGAAGTAGATTTTTGTGGATTCTGCTTATAAGAGCCTGAAACCATTGAGCATTTTTTTTTTAATTCTCACATTGCAGTTCTGCCAGGATATTTACATATGGCCAAATATTGGTACAGAAATTCCTAAAACTAAATGTATTTCATGTATTGGTTTCATGCAGGTGCACATCCTTAAATGTCTGAAGATTAAGCTTTTGTTTATTGTTGTACTGAATATGCTAGTGTTTCTTACATGAACCGCCACCCGTTTAAGCATATACGACTGGATTTATTTACATGTTATTGTGTATTTCCATATGCATATTATTGTGAAATACTTGAGTTTGTAAATTGATATTGTTTAATTTTAAAAAAAAAGATGGTGCTCTGATAAATTATTAACCTTAAATATGCATTTACGCATAAAAGGTCCCTTAGGGGCTCTGTATATTCCTATCTTTTTATTCGATTTTTAATCTTATCTTGATCTACAGTTGATATTTATTGTAAACTTCGTTGCTTTTCAGGGCTGAAGGGAACGTGTGAAAATTCAGAAACATTTGCCCTATATGATGTGAGGTAAAATTGTCAACTAGCAACATAGTTCTATAAATAACCCTAGCTCAGCCCCCATTTTCTATGAGGGACTTTTATTTTGAAACACGCACATCCACCTCAGACCAGACCAAATGCGCCGTTAAGCGGTCGGGCCTATTTAGGGCTTTCTAAAGTTAGAATTAAAGCCGTTTGGGACTAAGCAAAACAATGGGCCTTTAGCTACACACAATCTTGAATATTTGATGGTAATCTGTGTGTTTGACTAAGTCGGTTTTGTGTCGTCGCAGAGCGCAGCAATTCGTTTTCGCGGCCGTTGCGGAAGGAGATTGTTATGACATTCTCTTTGTCTCTCGCTGCATAAACCCGCGACCAAATTTCTTGCTGAAAGAGCCTCTTTCAGCGATCGGTGCAAATCTAGCTATTCATAACGACCTAATTATTTCTGGTTTTCGCCGACCTGATCAAGTGGTTTAAACATGTCGTTGCACGGTAAACGAAAAGAGATCTACAAATACGAGGCGCCATGGACCGTCTATGCCATGAATTGGAGCGTCAGACCCGACAAGCGCTTTAGGTTGGCTCTCGGCAGCTTCGTCGAGGAATACAACAACAAGGTAAACCGCTGTTTGACATCAAGAGATCCGAGATCATTCTGTGATCTTATGGCTGCTGACATTCTATCATGTAGAGAAGTGTAATGTTTCCTGAAAATGTATAATAACACGGTGGATGCAGATGAACGTCCAGTAATAGATATGGATCACATGATCACATCCAAAGAGCACACATGTATTTTATATTGACTTAGTTGGACAGTCATAAGTGTTTTGATTGATTGCTTAAAAATAACTAACCAAACTGTTATTGTTATCTTGTTTGTGGTTTGACAGCTGTCAGGAACTCGTGCATCATGAGTCCAGTCGATTGATTGTGATGTGGTCGTTTTTACACCAGCTGTTTGTTTTGTGATGTTCAGGTCCAGCTGGTGGGTCTTGAGGAGGAGAGCTCAGAGTTTGTATGCAGGAACACTTTCGATCATCCGTACCCCACCACCAAGATCATGTGGATCCCTGACACCAAGGGCGTCTATCCAGACCTGCTGGCCACCAGCGGAGACTATCTGCGCATATGGAGGGTACGCCAAGGGAACCGCGTAGACACTCTCTGTTACACATCAGAATGTAGTAATGATTGACTGCACTTCAAGACAACATGAGATGAAAATGGACCCTATTTAATTATGCATTAATGCATGTCCCTGGTCTTACTGTGAACATTCAATGATGCACAACACATTAGGGCCAGACTTTATAAAGTGGCTTTATGTACTTGCATTTAAATAATCATTTGATACAACACACACACTTATTGTGTACATACGTTTTACATTGTAATTTTATATTGACTCTTGCCTTACAACTTAAACCTATCCCTAACCTTGCCTGTGTCCCTCCTTAATGGTAGCAAGTTGTGTTTTCCAATAGAACACAAGCACAATAAGTATACTGTACCTAACAATTAGTTGTAAATAAAAGTACATAGTAGGCATCCCTCATACAACTTTCCTTTTCCACTTACATAACATGTTCTATAGCCAAATAGCTCTTTAGGCATTGTCATTACAAACTTTCATTCAGTCGATTTCATTCTGGAACATAACTGACTATTCTTTTCTTTTCTCTTTTTTTTTTTTTTTTTGCTTAATATTGTTTCACTCAAATCAAATTACAGAAGTTGCCAATCATGTTACACATTGACTTATATTACACTGAAATGTCATATGATTTAAAGATCGATTTATTGAATTTGAAGTGAACATGAAATGTTCACAACCCATTTACTTCTATTTTGTGGGGCTATCCATCTGTAACTGATTTCTTGGTGAAATGTCTCATATTTAAAATAAATGTGCCCTGATGAATTGTTCACAATAAGACCAGGAATGTGTATTAAGAAAGTTAATAGTCTATAGAAACACAAACTCAGTACCTGTAAATGAAGTAAGTGAACTATCTTTGTTGTTGTCAGGTGAATGACACAGAGACTCGTCTGGAGTGTCTCCTGAATAATAACAAGAACTCTGATTTCTGCGCACCTCTGACCTCTTTTGACTGGAATGAAGTGGACCCCAATCTTCTGGGTAAGAGAACATGTCTCTTTGGCTGGTGTGTTATTATCAGGGATGCAAACGGGTGAGGGGTAAAAAAGATGAGAACATTGCGTGGATAGAAAAAAACAATCTCAGAGGTCAGGACTAATACACAGACACTATTTGCACTAATTCTAACAGGTTAGAGGTAAAAAAAAAAGTTGTGTCTTATGTAGGGCAAAGCAGCTCTTTATAAAACACAAAAAAGGATTCAATAGATGTGGGAGCTGAATACATAAAAAACAAAAACAAGAAGCCAACAACCAGAGGCCTGTTGCATGAAGCTAGCTGAAGAAACTCTGAGTTTCAGAGTAGGTTTAGAGTTGACAAATCCAGATAAATCCAACCTGGTTTAGATCAAGTTCAAATGTTTCTCAAAGCTTGTTATAAACTTTCTCTGTCAACTCAGGTTCAATCCAGAGTTTGCAATTAACACTGAAGCGCGTGCACCTGAAAGCGTGACACATGCGGCAAACAGCCAATCACAGTGTCTGTTTGATTCACTTCTCTTCTGAAGATTGAGAGATCGTTCTGAAAATTATCATGAAATTAAATGTGTTTAAAGCAGGAATAAACACTTATGCTGCAGCGTCAATTTAAGAAGGCAGCTGAAAGAATATCTGACTATATCAATGCATGATGTTAATCAAAGAAATATGCCTAATAATTATAGGTTCACAAAGAGCTCAAATAAATACACGCTGTTTAAAAGAATTATGGATGCATGTTTTATATTTATATTAATATTTAGCTTTTTGTCAATATAATATAATTATATGAATATATTATGTGAATTAAAAGTAATTATAATTCATATATTATAAATATAATAAATAATTTGCACCAAAAGATGAGCAATTTTGTCTCTAAAGTTTTTTCACTATAAACTACTTTAATTTGAGAGATACAGGTGGTGTGAGTTTTACTTGCAGCTGATTGGTCCAGTTTGAGTTTGTGATCTCTTAACCCAGAATAAAACCTGCTCCAGAGCAGGTTAGCTGTGTAGTGTAAGTTACCATGGTGATTAACACTGCTAAAAACCAATCCACCTTCTTGAGCCCGAAAAAACAGAGTTTGCTCAAACTAATCTCAAACTTACCTGGGTAGCAACTGAAACCAGCTTTGTGCAACAGGCCACAGATAGCATGTATGCTGTAAATCATCTTAGCTTCTTTATTAACACTCAAAACTGAAAACCCACTGAGATCCCACTGGTTACAAGTGCATCAATATGGGATACTTTGTACACCACCTCATACATTTAACCCTATTTCTTCTGATGTTTAGCCACCAGAATCTCAAGGGCCCGCTTCCTTTGTCAGCCTTGCCCATTTTTCATTGACACATATATTTTCCATTTATTATTTTTGTATTACCTTGTAATGTCACTCTTCACAAAAAAACAAGAGGAAAAAAAGATAAACTTGAACAGACACCCGTATACCCCTCCCTCAAAAACACTTTCTCATTGGATCTACTCAAATCTCGTAGGGGACCTATTTTGATCTAAAAAAGGTGAGGAGATTGCATCTATGTATTATAGTAAAACTATTAAAAATTAATTCCATTAATAAATGTTGTCTTGTAACTAACTGAAATGAGTTTAGTTGAAGTACTAAAATTATTTAAAGTATAAGCTGAATAGAAGTAATAATAAAATAATGTAATATAAATGACAAAAGCGCATAACAAAATTGCTTAAAAAAAAAAAAATATATATATATATATATATATATATATATATATATATATATATATATATATAAATAAAAGCTGCCATAATAGTATCGCTCTCATTTACCATTTCAGTCGTATTTGACTCTTGGTGATTCTATGGCCATTGACATGTACAAGAGACTGTCGATGAATTGGCAATGTTTTTTTTTCTGGGTAGGTTGCCAAGTCTTTCCCTGACCCTCCTCATTACATGGCTTAGGACTCTCTCTCTCACACACACACACACACACACATACACACATGTTCACACCAACAGCCAATTTGGCATGCCCAAACCGGAGCATACTAACATGGGGAGAACATGCAAACTCCACATAGAAAGGACTCTTGGCTCAAACTGGGGACCTTCTCGCTGTGAGGCAACAGTGCTTCCCACTGAGCCACTGTGCCACCAATAACATAGAAATAACTGTTGTTTAGGAGAAAATGTATGTTTGGCTCTCAAAAGATCATCAGGTTGTCATCATGTATGTGTGTGTTTTCTGTTTTCTTTCAGGCACCTCTAGTATTGATACCACCTGCACGATCTGGGGTTTGGAGACGGGACAGGTTCTGGGAAGAGTCAACCTGGTGTCAGGCCATGTCAAAACACAGCTAATCGCTCATGACAAAGAGGTGAGTAAAAACTCGCCTTAGGACTTCAGATTCTTATCTTTTAACTGGCAGGCCATTTTCTATCACTCTACATTTGTGTTACGGTCTTTTTTTATTGCCTTTAAGGTGTATGACATCGCATTCAGCCGTGCGGGTGGCGGTCGTGATATGTTTGCGTCTGTGGGAGCTGACGGATCCGTGCGTATGTTTGATCTGCGGCACCTGGAGCACAGCACCATCATCTATGAGGACCCTCAACACCACCCGCTGCTGCGCCTGTGCTGGAACAAACAGGACCCCAACTACTTGGCCACTATGGCCATGGATGGCATGGAGGTCGCTCTTTTAGTACCTTTTACTTTATTAGTACATTTGTCCTCATCTTTTCTCAAGTCCCTCACTTTTTGCTGTATTATTGTCAGGTGGTGATTCTGGATGTGCGTGTGCCGTGCACTCCAGTGGCTCGGCTCAATAATCATCGTGCCTGTGTGAACGGCATCGCATGGGCGCCACATTCCTCCTGCCACATATGTACAGCAGGTTAGAAACCAGCCCGTTCACATACACCACAATGCGTGTGTATATATATATAGGTCCTTCTAAAAAAATTAGCATATTGTGATAAAAGTTCATTATTTTCCATAATGTAATGATATAAATTAAACTTTCATATATTTTAGATTCATTGCACACCAACTGAAATATTTCAGGTCTTTTATTGTTTTAATACTGATGATTTTGGCATACAGCTCATGAAAACCCAAAATCTCAAAAAATTAGCATATTTCATCCGACCAATAAAAGAAAAGTCTTTTTTTACAAAAAAAGTCAACCTTCAAATAATTATATTCAGTTATGCACTCAATACTTGGTCGGGAATCCTTTTGCAGAAATGACTGCTTCAATGCGGCGTGGCATGGAGGCAATCAGCCTGAGGCACTGCTGAGGTGTTATGGAGGCCCAGGATGCTTCGATAGTGGCCTTAAGCTCATCCAGAGTGTTGGGTCTTGCTTTCTCAACTTTCTCTTCACAATATCCCACAGATTCTCTATGGGGTTCAGGTCAGGAGAGTTGGCAGGCCAATTGAGCACAGTAATACTATGGTCAGGAAACCATTTACCAGTGGTTTTGGCACTGTGAGCAGGTGCCAGGTCGTGCTGAAAAACAAAATCTTCATCTCCATAAAGCTTTTCAGCAGATGGAAGCATGAAGTGCTCCAAAATCTCCTGATAGCTAGCTGCATTGACCCTGCCCTTGATAAAACACAGTGGATCAACACCATCAGCTGACATGGCACCCCAGACCATCACTGACTGTGGGTACTTGACACTGGACTTCAGGCATTTTGGCATTTCCTTCTCTCCAGTCTTCCTCCAGACTCTGGCACCTTGATTTCCGAATTACATGCAAAATTTGAGCAACAGTCCAGTGCTGCTTCTCTGTAGCCCAGGTCAGGCGCTTCCGCCGCTGTTTCTGGTTCAAAAGTGGCTTGACCTGGGGAATGCGGCACCTGTAGCCCATTTCCTGCACACGCCTGTGCACGGTGGCTCTGGATGTTTCTACTCCAGACTCAGTCCACTGCTTCCGCAGGTCCCCCAAGGTCTGGAATCGGTCCTTCTCCACAATCTTCCTCAGGGTCCGGTAACCTCTTCTCGTTGTGCAGTGTTTTTGCCACACTTTTTCCTTCCCACAGACTTCCCACTGAGGTGCCTTGATACAGCACTCTGGGTAGTCTATTCATTCAGAAATGTCTTTCTGTGTCTTACCCTCTCGCTTGAGGGTGTCAATGATGGCCTTCTGGACAGCAGTCAGGTCGGCAGTCTTACCCATGATTGCGGTTTTGAGTAATGAACCAGGCTGGGAGTTTTTAAAAGCCTCAGGAATCTTTTGCAGGTGTTTAGAGTTAATTAGTTGATTCAGATGATTAGGTTAATGGCTCGTTTAGAGAACCTTTTCATGATATGCTAATTTTTTGAGAGGGTTTTCATGAGCTGTATGCCAAAATCATCAGTATTAAAACAATAAAAGACCTGAAATATTTCAGTTGGTGTGCAATGAATCTAAAATATATGAAATTTTAATTTTATCATTACATTATGGAAAATAATGAACTTATAATAATTTTTTTAGAAGGACCTGTACATATATACACACATATTTTTTATGTTTTTGAAACAAGTCTCTTATGTTGATCAAGCCTGCATTTATTTGATAAAAACAAAATGTAATGAATGAAATTATTCCAATTTAAAATAATGGTTTGTGAATTTTCAGCATCATTACTCCAGTCTTCAGTGTCACATGATCCTTCAGAAATTATCAGTTCTGTTGTCCTTATTGTTAGGATGTTTTTGTTGCGTCAGTATAAAGGCCCGTTCACTCCAAGAACAATAGCTGTAACGATGTCTAAGTTAGGGTTCACACCAGCGGACTATATTTATATATTTATTCCAAGCGTGCACTGCAGTTTTTTTCAGCTGCAACTTTAAATGCTCTATCAGAAAGGATTCTGATTGGCTGTCAATGTTTTTGTCTTTCATCAGCTGGGCTATATCGTTCTGACAGTGATTCCATCAAATTTGTGTCTCAATTCCGTTAAAGTTGTGGTGTGGACTCTGCTAATCTTTTATATTTAGAACGATTTTTAGAACTAAACCGTTATATTGGGCGTGAATGGGCCTTAAAGGGATAGTTCACCCAAAAATGAAAATTCTGTCAAAACAAAGAAATTCATACAGGTTTAGAACAACTTCATGGAGAGTAAATGATGACGGAACTTTAATTTTTGGGTGAACTGTTCCTTTAAGACTGTAGCAGCCGTGACAGTGCTGTTTCATTATAAGTCTTCTTTACCTGGCCCCCCTTTTCTTTTAAATCCCACTGTAGCGGACGATCACCAGGCTTTGATTTGGGACATCCAGCAGATGCCTCGGGCCATCGAGGACCCCATCCTGGCCTACACAGCCGAGGGAGAGATCAACAACGTACAGTGGGCCTCCACTCAGCCTGACTGGATCGCCATATGCTACAACAACTGTCTGGAGATCCTGAGGGTGTAGAGCCGAGGCTTAAAGTGCCCCTCTGCCTCCTGTGTGGGGCATTGCTGGAAAAGGGTCTTTAATAAAGCAGAGACTTGTTTTCTAATGTTCCTGAGGTCTAAAGGTTTCAAGCGGGAAACGATATGAATGGGCCTATGGGAACAACGGTCTGAACAGTGTGTGTACAACTTTTGTCTGGGAGAATGAGACTGTGTGAATGAGTATCTGTGTTTCTGCACAATATATTGGTCTGTTTTCCTACCGGCTGGTGTCCCAGAGTCCTCATTATGGGATCTTAAACACAACTGTAATTATTACGATACATGGCCATTTGTGTATGGAGAGATACATGTTTATTCAGTTTGACTGGAAAAAAACATAAAAAATAAAATAAAAAAGCAAGTAGGATTGTAAAGATTTGCCAACATGGACATACAAAACAACCGTTTTAATAACCAATGTAATTACTTGCTTCAAAGATTGAAACAGTTTTAAAGAGCCTCTGAACTTCAGATCCTGCTTTTCATTTCAGGAAGGTGCCATTTTTTTTTTTGTAACTTTGGAAACCGTTAAATACCGTAGTATGGGGGAAAAATGCTTGACGTCACTGCAAAACATTTATTATTGTTTTTCAGACACGCTCACGACTCGCATAGCGGTTAGTCGACGTCAGTGTTTGAGCAAAATGTCTTTTCATTTAAAGGTCGCTAATTGTGAGAAAGATCCTGTTATATTTTTCTCATGTCATTTTTCAAATTAAGTCAGTCCCCTTTCAGCATGCTTGTGCTTGAAGTGAAATGTGTACTGTATACATATATAAATATTATGTACAAGGTAAGACAAGGTAGTGTCACTTTTCCAGAAAGATTTTGCATTTGGTCTGTTCATGAAATTGTTCTGTTATGCAAATATGATGTAGTAGTAACGCCACTCTTCTCGGTCGAGGCCGAAGTCAAAAGTGAGTTTGCAAGGCTGTTTGGGATCCTCACACTCTTAGATGGGGTGTTTATATGTAAGTAGTTCTGTGTGTGTCCAGCCATGATGCTTTTCTATTAATAAACTCACTTAATAAACTCTTGTTCTTTCATAAAGCTTTCAGTTGTAATTCATCATGATTAATATTTAGGGATGCACAATATTTCAGTGCCATATTGGTTACTGGTGGATTTTACAGATTTGTTTTATTTGGTTAGATATCGGATATTTAATCATGCAACCTCATTTCTTCTATTTTGATTTATTTGCCTTTCATTTATATCATCTAACGCTCAGTTTATAAACGTTAATAATTTACTAACACTGTTAAATATAATCTTTGGCTAATTATATAAATGAATATCCATTTTTCATACTGGTCATTAGAATGTTGTAATACCTGAATTCCTGTATGTATATATATATATATATATATATATATATATATATATATATATATATATATATATATATATCCAGCACACATTTACTATTTTATCTAAATAAAACTTAAATGCTACAAGGGAATTCAGGCACTACAATATATATAATGTAATATTAGATATCTAAAACTTAAAAAAAAAAAAAAATGTTTTGTTATTGGAATAAACCTTAAATAGAACAACTATAAAAAAAAAAAAAAAAACTTGAGCCTTGGCAACTAAAGGCTGAAGTACTAAAATTACTAAAACTAAAATAAAAAGAAGGCTAAATAGAAATATTTTTTTAAAAAATACACATGAAATTAGACTAGAACAGACTAGAAATGTCAATGCTAATTCGCAATATTCATAATGCTATAATAGTATATTACAAAAAGTACTGTTTATAACTTGTATAAATAATTATACATTTGACTATTTTCATATCAGTGCATCTCTAGTAAAAAACAGACCAATGAAAACAAGGACAAAGAATATTCACAGCTTAAACCCAGTGCAACATTATTACTCCTTTGTAAATAACATTTAATCTAAAAAATAACAATAATAACAGTTGTGTGCTTTTGGAAACCTTCACAGTCCAACAAAGGTTTCCAGTCATTTTACATACATTCATCTGCTTACATTGCAGAGGTGAAAGAAACTTTACACCGATTTCCTCGTGAAAAGTGAATCACGAAAGCAGTCCTTCACTTTCCAATCAGAACGTCAAGAATTCAAGAGAAAATCCGAAACACATCCACACACAGTCACACCACCCGTCAGCAGTTAAAACAACCACTTCAGTGAGACAAATATCATTTCATAACCCTGAATTCTTGCCCATTTGGTTACTATGAATCCAAATATATAAAGATTCATTTTTGTGCCAGTCATCAAGTCACTTGATTTAGTAATACATTAGATTTGGGTTAAACACCTAACCTGACACTATATATATATATATATAATAGTTTATAATTAGAAAATCTATACATTGAAAAGAAAATTTAGCATGTTTGCAATATCAGTACACACAAGCAATTCATTATACTTTTAAAGCAGGTATATGTGTGTCATATCTGTCCTGGTTTGAGTGATGCTGCCGCCTCAGAGGATCTGCCTCTAAATAACAGCTGACGCAAGAAGACAGGATGAAGTTTAGTATGTAAAGACACAAAATATACAATTATTACATGATGGTGTCGAGTGATCATAATGTAGCATCTCTCTTTGACTCTTTGATCTCGTCTTTATTGCCCACTGTGCTTCTCTTCATATTCGATAACGAAAAAGTTGAGAGGTGTTATCAAATACTCTCGCATCAGCGGGAAAAAATCCTGCTCTTAATGAGAAGGGATATGAGACGAAACACCTCGGAGATTCAGAGAAATCTACACTCACCGTTTTGGATTCATTTTCGAACTAATGAGTAACATGAATACATTTATTGCAGAAGTGCAATATTGAGCTGATTTAAAAAAGGGAAACCATGAAAATGTGGTATTTAATCGTCTTAGAACAGACAGTAGTCTGTTTTCAGCCTCTAGCTTCCAGGTAAGACTGGATCGGACAAGTGCCTCTGGATTTCTGGTGATCCCTCCAGCGTGCTTGGACTCTCCAGACTGTCCGGGAGCGATGGGAAGCGCAGGCTTCTACACAGCAGTCCCGGGGGCTGTAGATGAGGCTCTGCTGTGGGCACAGCCAGCTCTGTCTCTGGGGACATGGACATGGTGTCATTGGAGGCAACTGTCAGATGGATCCCACTGGACAAAGAGTCTGGAGACTTCTCTTTGAAGCTGTCCAAGTCAGGGCTCTGTGTAATGTGGAAAACAGGTCCGGTTCAATACAGACGTGCAACATGCTCACTACAAAGATTAAAGAGGTGACAACAGAGATCAGTCTGTCTGACAAGTATCTCAGTTGGCGATAGTCGCTATATAAGTCTGAAAGAGGATTGTCATATTTGGGAGTCATCAAAAAACGTTTTCAAAAGAGGGTTAAATACGAGACAGGATTACAACAATTTTTTTTACGAGTGGTTCATTTCCTCCTTTTACTGTTTCCTCCTTCTTATACGATTTCATTGCACATCTACTGTTAATATGCGATTTACAAACCCACATTTACTTATCACACCCTCCCTCTCTCATTGCTCACATGATAACCTACCTTACCAGGCGATGTACTGTCAGTGATCTGTAAAGAGGGCATAGTGTTGTGTGTTGCTGTAGTGTACAGGCTGGTGGGGTGAGCGGGGTGGGTCAGCGGTTCTGGGGAAACTGCACTGTAGGCGGGAGGTACAGGTGCCATCTGCCTCTGCAGCAACTGCAGGATCACATTTATATCAGCTGTCATCCTGGTCTCCAGTCTTTAGAGAGAGAGAGAGAGAGAGAGAGAGAGAGAGGGGTTGTAAGGCAAATGCAGAGCTTGCATTTAAAGCTTGTTTTTCTCTAGATGTTGGACCTGTTGAGTTGTGACTGCAGCAGCTCCAGACGGGCTTGCAGTTGGTTCGGTCTGTCCTCAACACAGGGGCTGTGATGGTGGTAGCAGGCCTGCAGTGCAGAGGAATGTCTCTGGCTCTCCGAGTACTGACTGGCCCTGCGGTCGGGCAAATAGCCGTATAACCCCGACACATTCAGAGGAGCTGCTGTATGGATGAGGAATGAGTGGAAAAACCATGAGGAAATGAAAGAAACTGAATAATGGACAAGATAAAGACGGAGAACACCACAATTTTTTCGAAAACTATGGAAGCTTGTTTCCGCCACAGAATAAAACACTTTAAAAGATAATTGAGACTTGTCTCACAATTGCGAATTTACATCTCACAATTCAATTGCGAGAAAACATTTCTGTCCAATTCTGAGAAAAAAAGACACTTTTTCCGTCAGAATTGTGAGTTTCTATCTTGCAATTCTGACTTTATAACTCGCAATTGTGACTTTATATCACGCAATTCTGAGATAAAAAGTCAGAATTCTGAGATAAAAATGTGCAATTACCTTGTTTATTTTTTTATTCTGTGGTGGAAACAAGCTCCCATAGAAAACTGTCACAAATTTGCAGATAAAAAAAAACAAAACAATAGCTAAATATTAATTTGCATACTTCTACCAAGTAAAAAACATACACAGCACTGGCTATGGTAAAGTTGGTATGAAATGAAAATTCACTTTTTTTTTCTAAATGCATGTTATAGATCTTATACATGCATTTAGGTGATTCCTTTTTCAAAAATTCAAGTTTTTAATAAAAATATGACTATCTTCCATTGGAATGACAGACTTCTCTCTGGTGACGTATGCTCGTATCAATTAGTCTGCATAAACCCCGCCCCTTTCTTGCAATCGACTGCAAACTCTGAATCAGATCTACCTCCATCCAATCAACAACCAACTATGTTCCTACCCTACATTTTTTCTTTTTCAATAATTTGTTTCACTCAGATGTCTCACAATAAAGAAGAAAATATCTGTCTCCATATCGCAAATGTAAACATATATTCTATAATTTATCTTCCAAAAAATTTGTATGCACATAAATAAATTAATAGTGCTTTAAAAAAATTTTTTTTAAATGATGTCATATCAGTAAGATATGTTTTATTGTTTTATTTTACTTCGCCTCATAGGATCACATGATTTCCACCTGCTCTGATTTGAGCTGGATTTGAAACTCAATGCTCGTTGCCTCTTTTTTACATTATTAATGTTATTTTCATTAGCAATAAAGCATTATCCTTTTAGCAGCACTCACCATGCATTTTATTTCCGAACTGTTGCACATAAACATGCATGAACCAGCTTAATAACAGACACTTTTATCTGTTTTGGAGAAAACTGAACGTGATTTTTAGCACCACTTACTGGACATTTCACTTTGAAACTGCCGCAAAATGTACAAGAAATGACACAAATGTCACCACAGGCACATATTTTTTAATGATATTATGTTGTAATATGATTCAGGAAGCACCAATCTTTATCCTGCTACCTGTGTACGGATGTGCCCCTCCCAGTGGTTCTCCCATGGCAGAAGCTGTGCTGTTGCCTGGGGGCAGACAGCTGACTGCAGAATGGGAATATTCCTGCATCTCTGTCCCTGGTGAGTACATCTCCCCTCGGCCGGACACCAGGGGCTTCATGTCCTCCTCACTGGACAGGGAAGCAGCACTGGCATTGCTGCATAACTCATCCCATTGTGAGAGCGGTATTGCACCCCGATGGTTCCCCACAGGGGAACAGGACTGGACTGGGTACGTGTCCATTCCATCTCTGTCCATCCCATCTGGGTGATGTAAGAGAGAAGAGCAAGATCAGAATAGTATAGTCCTGCAGCAAAATCATTTTTGTGGCCCTCATAGACTAGATAGGCACCATTACCAGGCCGATTGCGCTGTAGGGGGTTCCTTCGATGTCTGGGCCGACGGTACCCACAGTCTGAGTCCTCGCTTGGGGTTTGATGCATGATTCTGTCTGCCTGATACACACAAGCCTCAGTAACTCACATAATTACAGAACACGTACAGAAACATGAAGACTTGCTATCATCCAATTTATTTTCTCTGTGTTGTGTGTTTGAGTGGCTTACATCTCGAAGGTTGAACGTGATTTCCAGGTTGCTCCAAAAGTTATCGGAGAAATCAGGGTACATGTCCAACACTTCCAGCAGGTCATCCCTCAGAATCTTGTGCAGATCACAGTATGTCAGAGCCCTCACGTCTGCATTTGATTTCCCTGGCCTGGCGTATAGACTGATTGGCTCCCCAAAAATATCATTCTTACCTACAGTCAAAACAGGACGAGAGGCAGGAGGTTGGAATAATTAGAACAGAATAGAAATATAGAAAGAAGAACATCACAGTTGGGTTTCAAATACTGTAGGTTTCGTGTAATGCTTACAACGCTACATCTGAAAAAAGTTCAACCGGATATGTTCTGTTTAGTTCTGTTTTATAATCATGGTGTTTTGGTTTTCCTGTCTGCCTGCCTGCCTGTGTTCCCTTTTAGTTTCCATAGTTCCTAATGAATTACCCACCTGTTCCCTGTTCTGTTAATGATCTCCCTTGTGTATGTAAGCCCTTAGTTTTCCTCTGATCTTTGTCTTTCGATAACATTAAATTCCTGTGTGTAGCGCTTATGTTCCTGTCATCTATTAAAAGTTATGTGTAGTGGTGGTGAGATAAATGAAGATTTTCAGCCAAGTGGTTCACAGAAGGGTTCATTTCTCGAGGCTTCATTTGCTCACAATACCACCTGGTGCTCAAAGAGTATAAAGCAAGCAGATACATTACAGATGACCTGATGTGATCTGTGATACACTGTATTTTGCACCAGTTTTGGCTTATAAATAACGGTGAAGTAAAAAATATATTTCCGCATAGACTAATCAATTTATATGAATATAATGCGTATTTTTATGGTGGTATATAATGTATAACATAACTGTGTAAACATACTGGCTTAAAATGAATAGGGCTACCAAATGTGTGTAAATCAATTCTTTGATCATAATAGGCAGGAGGGGCAATATTATTATTAAAATTATTATTATTAAATAACCACTGGAAATTGGTTGGGTTTAACTTGGCAGAGGGCAATATTCGAACCGCTTCCTGAACCAATCTTGGCATCATTGGTCTAAAGTGATACAAGCCTTGAGACGTGCTTCACTGAACACTTCCGGGATTTCTCGACACAAGCTCCGAAGCCTCGGCACAGAATGCACAT
This sequence comes from Gobiocypris rarus, assembly GCA_023029165.1. Classification (NCBI taxonomy): domain Eukaryota; kingdom Metazoa; phylum Chordata; class Actinopteri; order Cypriniformes; family Gobionidae; genus Gobiocypris; species Gobiocypris rarus. Next base: position 21,905,973 of record CM040934.1, on the reverse strand, counting down.
CATTCTGTTATTTGATCATCACTTCCCTCTCTTTTGGATTATCTACACACGCATACTGTGACAGGGGCACTATAAAGGTTTAATGTGGCTATAGTATGTTGGGACCCTACACTGCTGACAATATAAATGCCATTTTTTGGCTTAAATCGTAATACTATTTTACAATAGTACTGTTTTACTGTATTTATGATCAAATAAATGCAGTCCTGGTTAGCATAAGATACTTCTTTAAAACAAAATATATAAAAAAGCTAATAATATCCAGTTACATCACCTTTCTGTGCAAAACTGAAACAATAAATGTGTAGTTTACTAAAGTTGTTAAGGTTTTCCAAGCTGAAGTGAGTTGAAGATGAAGACAAAATTAGAAAGTATTCAAACCTAAAATGGCCACGACCACATCCTCTCTGAGGATCTCTATGGAGCCGCGGGAGATGAAATATAGTGCGGTCAATACGTCTCCACTGTGCACCAGGGTGTCACCGGGTGGGGCATGGGTGGTCTTAAAACGCATGGCCAGAGCCCGTAGACAACCCTTGCTCGCCCCCTTGAATGCCTTACAGTTCTGCAGCAGACTGCGGTTCAGATGCAGACAGATATCAGCCTGCAGACACTCCGGAAAACCCTTTAACACCTACAGCAAGACACGGGAGAAATGCAACATTGAAGACATACAATATTTTTCACGTGTTAATTCAAACAATTAAAAAAATTATAATAATTGAACCCCAGAAACTGACCAGCCCTCACCATACTTTGAACACTGTAGATGGTGTATACAAGTCATTTTATGTAAAGCTGTAGGTTGATTTGAAGAGTGTGTGTGTGTAACTCACAGCGTTCATGTCGATGCCATTAGTATAGGACCAGGCATGCTGGAAGTACTCTTCCAGCCGTTGCCGAAGGCCTCCTGGGATCTGATGGAACCTGATGAACTCTTTCACACGTAGCATCTGTGTGTGGTAGCGAGCTGTGCCAGAATACAACCTCTGAATTATAGCTGACACATTGCCAAAGATACTGGCATACATCAGGGCTGGGAAGGAAGAACAACAAAGACTATCATCAGCAAAGAGAATGGTACAAACAGTACTTTTTACTGTACTTTTTATTACACAGTAAATGTATTTATTTGTTTATTATATATGCACTACCCTTTCAAAGTTTGGGGGTTTAAAAAAAAAAAAAGTTTTTAAAAATGTCTCTGAAAGTCTCTTATGCTCACCGAGGCTGCATTTGTTTGATCAAAAATACAGTAAAAACAAAAAAAAATATTTGTTGAAAATGGTTTTGCTGCTTAATATTTTTGTGGAAACTGGTATATATTTATTTCACGATTCTTAGATGATCAGAAAGATGATCAGTATTTATCGTCTTGACTCAATTTAATGCGTTTTTGCGAAATAAAATCATCTATTTCTTTAAAAGAAATGTTTAGCCTTAATTGTAATATCTAATATAGATAATGAATGTAGTGCACTTACAGCCAATGAGCATGACACAAATGGAGAAAATCTTCTCAGGGTTGGTGTTAGGAGAGACGTTTCCGAACCCCACACTGGTCAAGCTACTGAAGGTGAAGTAGAGTGCAGTTACATATTTATCCTTGATGGAGGGGCCGGAGAAGGAGTCACTGTCATTGTAGCGCTTGCCAATTTGGTCGGCCAGGTTATCCAGCCAGCCGATCTTCATGCCTCCGATACGGGCAGAGCTGGTGCGCTCCACATTGCCAATGGCGTACCAGATGCATGCCAGCCAGTGGGCGATGAGGGCGAAGGTGCACATGAGGAGGAAGAGAACTGCCGCGCCATACTCAGAGTAACGGTCCAGTTTTCTCGCTACTCGCACCAATCTCAGCAGCCGCGCAGTCTTTAGAAGGCCAATCAGAGTGGTGGTTTGAGGCTGGAAGGAGGAGTTTGAGAGGATTAGTTTGCAATACATATCAATCACTCTTATTTTAATTTTTTCTGCATGATTGTGGCAGAATAGTATTTATGACCTCCATTCTTCCATGGCACACAAAAGCGGAATCTCTGAAGAAGTCCTTGCCACTTCTGTACATGTAATGAAAGTGAACAAGTAAGCCTATCAAATAGTTGCCGTAAGACTATCAAGAACTCTTCTGAACTGATTGGATAGCTTTATGAGAGGAACAAATCACTATTCATTCACCAATAATCTTTTCTCCGCTGAGCTGTAAACTGCAGTGTTATGCAGTCAGTAAGTCGAACAAAAAGTTTTATGAACCGGATCAAACGACGAGACACAAAAGAATGATTAATTCACATATTGGACATTACTACTACTCAAGTGAACTCCTGACTAGGGCTGATATCAGGGTTTGAGGCGTAAATTTTGGTCTGTTCCTCATACAAATCTGTCATATGGCTTAAAAAGACTTATTAAAGCTCACAAATCACATGGGGGTGAGGAAATAATGACAGAATATCCCTTTGAGAGCTGGTAAGTACTTAAAAGACCATCATTTTCAAGAACAACGTAGTCAATGTGAACTTGTAAATCTAAAAATGCTTCCAGTGCATTCATATGCAAATCCGTACTTTCATTAAAAAATTTAAAAAAAAATCTGACTATGGTATTTATGAGCAAAAATGGCAGTTCCAAAGGACATACTTCTTGACTATTTTACTGTAAGAAGTAAGCTATAAGTATGAATTATTAACATATGAACATACTAATTATTAAAATGGCTGTTGTTTCATCATTCTGTGACGGTGACCTTATATCAATATAGCAGAATATATGTCAATAAATCATTCAGCATAATAAACACAATCAATATGCGATGAATATTCTAGATGATTCATTGACTAGTCAGAGTGTTTCTACTAAAAGTAGAATTTTTAACAATCGTACGCTCTGTTCGTACATTTGAAATATCACTGATTTTAATATACCACCTAGTTAGCACATCACAATCCTCACCTCATCTGAACCTGATCTGAAAATGAGCAGGTCGAAGGGAATCGCAGCCACAATGTCTATGAGGAACCAGCCCTTGAAGTAATGCTGAGCGATGCGAGCGGGATTGCTGACAACCTCGTCGTTGTGATTGACATAAGTGGTCCTGAAATTGATGAGGATGTCGATGATGAACATGACATCCACCACCAGGTCCACTACGTTGAGGGGGTTGCAGGTGTAGCCGCAGGTGCGCCTCCTCTCGTCCTCCTGCTCGTTGAGGAGAAAGGCAGCCGAGTAGGGCGTGAAGACGGCAGTGTAGAGCACCAAGAGTAGGATGATCCAGTCCCATACTGCTTTGAACGGACTGTAGTGGAGGATGGTCCACTTGTGGATGCGTGGAGCTTGAAGCTTGTACTCAGGAAGCACATCTGCCCCGAGTGACAGTACCTGGGAAGAAAACTAGAGATGTTCAGAGGACGTCATGGGGTATCTTTAATTGAAACTACATGGATGCAAAGGGTCAAGGTTAGCACAGACAGTTCGCCGACAGTTTTGCTGGTAGATTTCATAGCTACACCTTCTGGCCAGTGTTATTATTGTTCCCGAAAACTAAAACTATCAAAACATTTTTGTTAATTGAAATAAAGCTGAAATAAAATAACATAACATTTAAATATTAGTTGAAAATGAACTGAAATAAGCACTAAAACGACTTGAAATAAAAATAAAAATAAAATAGTGATAAAAAACAAATTAAGTGACAAAAGCATTAATAAGCGTAACAAAATCACTCATATTAAATTAAAATGTAAAAAAAATAAAAGCTAAATTTAAATGTAAAATATCAATAAAAAACATAATTTCATATAAATAATTCTTAAATGATACTATCAAAAATGGCTGTTTTCTGACATTGTAAGGCGATAATATAAATTGCATAATATATTTCGTTTTATTATGTTTTGCAAGTGGCTGATTTTATTCGAAGGGTTCATCAAAGCATGAGATTGGTGACAATGTTGTGAACACAGAATGATTCAGCAGAATGATTCAGTCCTCAAAACTAATGCAATCATACAAACAAACATGCCTACTACAAGGTGAAGTCAATGAGTGACAGAATACAATGTCAGAATATACCTCAATAGAGACACACACACACACACACACACACACACACACACACACACACACACACACACACACACACACACACACACACACACACACACACACACACAGGAGAATATACAATGAACACTAGATCTAGATATCTTGTTCAAAGGCATCTGTTTATCTTTCATGCTTTGTTCTTCAAGATATACAACTCCTCTTCCTCTTGACATGTGCCATTATTAAAAGGAAGGGCAGCAGCCATGTCCTACAGACCAGATTCAATTTTAAAGGGCACGGACTGAAAAACGCGCCACAAGGGGTCTGTCTCTGAGCCGAGTGTATGTTAAACAACCACACTGCTTGAAGTGGTGTAAATGTGATGGTAAAGGAGAAACGACCAAAAATGTAACCAGGAAAAGAACCAAATCTTGAAGAGTTATTCCATTCCATTATTACCAAACACACACACACACACACACACACAATAGAAGAATGACACGAGTAGTCTGTATGACTTGATCTGCTTTTGAAGTCACACAATAGCTCTGTGTGAGAAACAGAGCCATTTTAAATCAAACACTGCAACATGGCACCTATAAACCTTATTCAGAGCAGCACCATGACAGTTGAAAGCAAAGCTGTCAGGGATAGACTTGTCGTGTTTTCAATAGCATCCGCTTTAAAAAAGCTGTATAAAGCTCCTAAATCACTTCTACTTTTCCACAGCTCATGTTGTCTGGAGTTTTTTCTCTGCTGAAATTTCTTGGAAAGATATTTTCGACATGTTTCGTTGGCAGAACAATAAAAAAAACCTTTAAATAACAGTGCAACCCTCTGATGAGATGTATGTCACAGTCTATACCCACAGCCTCGCATTCATTCCCAACAAATATGGCGCCGCCGTGAATAAGGTCTATGGCACAGGCACATGTTTGACGTCATGACATCACTATTCACAGCCAACTATTTCACACTCTCTCAGACTTTAATAGCTAGAGTTTTTATTACTCTAGTTACCTACTAAGAAGCTTTGCAATGTGGTCTGAATCAGCTTATCCATACACATCCTCTGTCACATCAGAACAGACCTCCCTCGACTCTGATCAAATATCAATCACTGGCCATGGCTCTTTTAAAACAAGGGCTCCTAAAGGGGGACTTTCGTAGAGATGCCGTTTTGGTTCTTTTCAGTGAACAATTCTTAAAAGAAGCATTTCTCTTTTGCAGTGTGAAGAGCATTTTAATAAATCTAAAGCACTTTTAGGTTCTTTTTCCATTTTAAAGAACCTTTTGTGCAATAGAAAATTTCCACAGATGTTAAAGGGACTTCATGGAACCATACGCCAATAAAGAGCCTTTATTTTTAAGAAAGAGAGCGGAACTTCACTTTACCATGTACCTAATAAAGAGACAAAATTCCCCAAAATAAATGACAAAAAACAAAACATAGACAAGTATTTTTCTTTATGTTTATCACATTATGTCAACAAGCATGCCACTGGGTTATATGTGTAACTGCTGAACTATTTCACACTGAGACCTATTTACTGCTAGAGCTTTTCCTCAACGGAAAATCACTCCTTTAATACACCATTAGAAGCCCATGATTACTGCTCACACAGATGACCATGGCAAGCACTGGCTGCCATGGAAACTACAAGTTGATCGGAGAACATCAGTCATGTGGAAAAAGTTGGTAGATTCTACACTAAAGAGTTCTTTTGGGATAGGCAAAAAAGTATTTTGTAAGCAAAACCGAAAAAAGCAGTAAATGAATGGTTGTCGTGGTATTGCAAATGCTATGTTTAAACATTGATAATACGATTTCAAACCTAGTATTATGCATTTCAGGTTTCCTTTCTTTTTCTTTTATACAAATTTCAGGACACACGACAACCTAATGCAAATCACAACCTTTCACTGTCAAGGCAGTAATGAACGATGTCAAGAGCCATGTCTTTTTCTTATTTTTTTTTTTTAGATTGTTTGAATCTAATTCAGGTCTTTAACTTTGATTAAGCATTTAAGAGCTCAGAATTGCCTTTGTTTAAGCATGAATGGCTTCATTTAAGCACATAACAGCTATTAATAGAGGTTTAATGTAATTACCTGCCACCACTTGCCAACTATTCAAGCTGGAATCACAGAAACTTAATATGATAAATGTCTTAGTTCATTAGCCATATCACATGCCATTAAATGAGAAAGTACCTCTGTAACGTCTGCAAACATACACGTTCATTCATAAAATCTTTCTGAATATAACATGTATGTGCATTCTGCATAATCTGCAGTCTGTACTGACCGGTACAACAATGAGAGGCTCCTTGTCCATGTTGTCCAAGGTGTTATGCTGACTCACAACATCCACTGCAAAACTGTTTCTTCAGAAAGAGAAGAAACTCCACAGTATCTACCTCCAAACAGACACGTCATCTTTACCACACACATACTGTACAAACACACCTGATCTAAAGAGAAAAGAAAGCAGAACTGGATAGATGGACGATGCCTCTGAATCCAAGGGAACAAAAAGATGGATTGCTGAACAAACAGGCTAAACTGCCTAAATGCACCAATTTACAGGGGGAAAAAATCGACAGGAAAGGGAGTGGTGAGGGAGGGTGTGGGGCATTTCCAACAGGTCAAACCAACTGAGAACTAAATAGGCTGAAAGAGTCTCACGCACTGATTAGTTGTCAAAGTTTGGTAATGGTAGAAAGAATTGTTATCGGTGCATCCGGTCCATGGAGCAAGAAATGCTCCAAATCCGCAAACTGAATGAAAGCCACAATCTTACAAATAAAGGTCCTTAAATTACATTGATGGTCCCATGAAGAACCTTTCACATTCGTTTCACATACATTTCTGTTGCACAAAAAGTTCTTTATAGTGGGAAAAGGTTCTTTAGATAATTCAAATGTTTTAGGAACTGTTCACTGAAAGTTTTTTGGGGGAACCCAAAATGGTCCTTCTATTGCATTGCTATACAAAAACCTATACAAAAAAATATATGTCTTTATTTTATAATAGCATGGTGAAAAGTTATTTTAATCCAGTTATTAATCAATATTAGACGAAACACTTAAACAAAAATCACAGTTGACAACTAAAAATAAGTTTAAGTTAAAATACTAAAATTACTTCAACTAAAACTGAAATAGAAATGTTAAAGCAAAATGAATTCAAGTTAATTAAAAATATTAATAAATACTATAATATACAATAATAATGCAACACTGAGTGCAAAGAGTTCAAACCGACCAGTGAGCAGACATTTGAACCCATTCCTTAAGAGTTTTTCAATATGCTAGTTAAAAATAAAGATATATAAATCTTCATGGTCTGGTTGTCATTCAGTGTGCAGACAGCACCTGCCATTTATGTTGCGTAAGTAATATGAAATCATTTGAGTATTTTTTCCAGATTTTTTTCCAGAAGTACTAGAAAAAATATGTCATTATAAAATGAAAATGTAGCAATAACAAGCTAATAGGCCAGCCCTTATGTAAACTGCTACTGTTACTGCACAGTCTCTATAGTTGAACATATGTATTAAGACCAGAGTAAACACAGGTTTTAGTCTTGTGGCTAATGTCAAATTCATTGTGCTGTTGAAACTAAGGGTTCAAGTTCTATCTCGTAAAAACAGCAAGGATGATGTACAGATTACAGCAGGTCTATTACAACGAGCAAATACCTGAATGAGATAATATATGGTCATTACTGAAAATAAATCCCAACATGGTGATCAGGACCCTGACGCAAAGAGGAGAAGTCTATCTGGCCTTAATGTTTAAACGCTGCCGGTACATGAATCGTTTTTTTTTAAATGGCAACTCACCAAATATATAAATAGACATTACATTTTAATTTGAAGTATATTCTATTAATTTGATTTTCACAGCTATGTAGGGTACAGGTATCTCAGGTAAGCACAGATATGTAGTGTGTCCATGGGCAACAGTCATTATTCAGAAATATTTAACAGATGAATGCCACGACTGGCCAATCAGAATCAAGTATTCCAGAAAGTCTCCTCTCTATTAAGTGTCTATAAAAGCGCAAATAGATTTTGACCCTGCCCACCGCATATCAGGTATTTTACTTTTAGTTCAAATAGCATTTTACTTACCTATTAATATTTGCACATTGTGCAAACAGTATTTGTGTAAACAGTATTGTGTAAAAAATCTCCTTTTTTTCTTTCTTTTTTTGACATTGTAACAAGCAATAGTTGTTTAGAAAGTCTCTTATCTGTTTCGGCAGTTTTATCTGTACACTATGGCACTTTCATGACCGCAAAAATGACAAAATGTGTTCCCATCTAATGCAATGAGAAGTGGTATTGTCATAGATACTGCAAACAAGAAAATCAGGCTATTTTAATAAAGTTAATTCTGTGGGCACCTGGTTTCCATACATTAGTCAAAATCACACACACACACACACACACACACACACACACACACATGTCTGGTTTACTATCTTTGTGGGGACTCTCCATAGACGTAATGCATTTTATACTGTACAAACCGGATTTTCTATCCCCCTACACTGCCCCTGCCCCTACACCTACCCATCACAGGAGACATGCTGCATTTTTACATTTTCAAAAAAAATTATTTTGTATGATTTATAAGCTTGTTTCCTAATGGGGACCTCAATTTAGGTCCCCACGGTGAGTCCCCATGAGTCTGTGTGCAGTCAGGTTTAAGTCCCCACCAGGATAGAAAAACTTGAACACACACACACACACACACACACAGACACACACACACACACACACTTATTGCTGAATTAAATGTGGCAAAAATAAGCCAGCAACCCTGAAATCCTGAAAACAGCTCACACATACTATACTACAGCATCATATTTCAGTCAGGACTAAAATGCTCATTTTTAACTATACAGTCGTCAAAACACAAATATGTCATATTTAATACACTATGCATATATTATATACATTATGTAACTGTATCAACATTTATTCATTATGTGGAGTCACAGTCCTCTCCTCTCTTATCAGTCTGCACGTCAGTGGACACACAAACACAAACATGCTGTGTGAGCGCACATTCAAATCCATGTGCTGGTGAGATCCTAATGACAGAAGGTGCTCACATGCACATACACGAATTCACTGGAGCGAGATATCTGTGCTTATTGATATAATCTAACACTCTGTTTCATAATGATGGAACCAGGCAAATCCATTGCCACTGTCTGCACGCTTAGCACAGCCAAAAACTCAGATACTCAAAAGTTAAACATACACTGTGCAAAACTAACAGATTTAACTTGTAGCTAAGGTCAATGTAACATTTCCATGACAAGCCTTTTGGCACTATTTGTTGTTTGTATTAACAAATAATAATTAAAAAAAATAGCGCCCTAAACAAAAGGTTTTAACACGCAACACTGCGCTTCAACATGCAAAACAAAAACTTGATGAATGGAGAGAAGAAAGGAAAAAGCTAAATGAAAGGATGTGTTCACATGATACCACAACAAACTAAACTAAAACAATGGGAAAGGGCAACATGATAAGGCAAAAATAAAGATAAAACAAACTTAAACAAAGCAAGGTAACGGCAACAAAAAAATGGCAATAAAAAAAAAATAGAAAAACAAACAAAAGTAAAATACAGAGGTGTAACTATAAGCACTACTACAAATAAAATGAGCATACGGTGAACGTCACGAAGACAAAACAAAGAAATAAAGACAAACTAAGGCAAAATAAAGGCCCACTGCTACAAATAAAAGGAACATACGGTGAACGGCACAAGGACAAAACATGGAACAAACAAACTACAAGGCTAAATAAAAGGACATTGTCCTCAGGCAAAAACATGTCTCAAGTCAAAAAGTCAACAGAGTCTGACACTGAAACAACAGCATTAACAGTGATCTATGTGTGTGGCATCAGCTGTCAGTCAAATCCATCCAGGTCCTGACCTTTTTTTTTTTTCAACCAGGTGTGGGAGGTGTAAATCAAGCAGAGTGAGAGAGAAACACAAAGCAGCGAAGGTAAGAAAAGAAAGAGTGGATGAAGAGGAGATAAATAAAGGTCAAGGCAAGTCTGGTACTTACAGGCTTAAGTTTCTGTTTCAAGCTCATGGTGGCATTCTCTGAGCAGTGCTGAGACAGACACACAGAGCACTGACACAGGGAAACACCGCCCTTCCACGCTCACTCTCTTTTTCCTCATGGACGCAAACACACACACACACACACACACACACACATACTGATAAAGGTGTGGAACGGACGACAGCCATCCTATTTGCATAAAGACTGCGTAGACAAAATATGGATGTGATACAGGCATTACAAAAAATGTTTTGACTGTTTACAATTATGTGGACGCACAACCTTTATTTTGTGCTCTGAAACTCATTTTGCACTCATCTTTTAGTTTTACTGTTAAAACATTCTAGTGTAAAATATAATGGAAATCTCCATTTCAATCCAATTTTTTTAATTTTGTAAAGAAAGCGAATTGGTGTAAATGATGTACATGTATTGATCAGTTTCACTGTAACTACACTTTACATGCTTGGCACTGATATTCTGAGAGGCACAATGTCAATGCATTTGCCCTCTGCAGCGGGACTATGGCGTGCTTATGTCACATGCCTATTCACACTTACACTTATTATTAGAGAAATTATTAGATAAATGATGCTGCATTGCTCTTTGATGAGTTTTACTGGATTTAACTGAAGTAAAAGTAGGAAAACTGGAACCTGATTTTCCCTGTCCTTCCAGGTTTTTTTTATACACTAGCATTTAAAAGTTTGGGGTCAGACTTTTTTGATAAAAAAGAAAAGAACACTTTTATTCAGCAAGGAAGCATTCAATTGATTGAAAGTGACAGTAAAAATGTCCATTTCAAATAAATGCTGTTCTTTTGAAAAGAAAAAATTATATTTTAAAATTTTTGATTGTATTTGTGATCAAACAAATGCAGCCTTGGTGTGCTTACTTTTGAGACTTTAAAAAACAAACAAACAAACAAAAAAATCTTAAAGTAAGAGGAGATCCAGGAAACAACGATAATAGGAGAGAGCGGGGACCGAGAAAGGACGCATCTGCGCCATATGTCAGAGCTGCCCGATGGCTCCAACTGACTACAGAACTTTCCATGACCTCGCTAATATTTCCATTTTTTTTTTCTTTCTGTGATCGTAGGACCCCACGACCTATACAATTCATGATCATATTTCATTCAAAGGTTAATGCTCCTCACATGTGAACCAGTCTACTAAAAGCAGTACAGCTGGTCACATAACTAGGAACGTCATGTTATATAGACAAATCAATAGCAACAAAGATCAATGCAGATGATCATTTCCCTTCTTGCTCAGTGTCAAATCGAAGTCCAATTATCAAGCCAGGAATTGTCTGTTCTACCTCAGGACGTAATGCCAGACACAGACCTCACTTATGCCTTAATACCGTAACATCAAGCAAATGCTCAACTGGTCATACAAAAGCTTCACACTAGTTACTTACATTGGCATCTTAAAAGTGGCTTTTTGAACATGCTAAATAATGTATTAAAAGATGTGAGGGTTTGGTTTAGGGGTAGGGGGTAGAGCAAACAATAGAAGATGTGCTATAAAAAAATATTTCTGTGAATATTAGATGAAAATAACACAGAAAGAGAAAGAACGGGCAGAAAGAGAGAATGCGAGAGTAGGTAGAGAGGGCCAGAGAGAGAGAGAGAATGTGTGTGTGTGTGTGTGTGTGTGCGTGTGTGTGTGTGTGCGCGTGTGTGTGTGTGTGTGTGAGTAGAGAAACAGACAGTCGGTGTATCTTTGGCCCCTTCTGTCACTGCCCTCTACTTCCATTAGCCCTAGAAGCCAAGGTCACCAGCAGAGAGCAATCACACAAACACACACACAGTCATTCACACATGGGTCGTGCTCACACAAATTAAAATGCCCTTAATGTCAAATGTCAAAAGGCCAAAAGTCATTCTAAAGCGTTATGACTTTCTATCTTCTGTGAAACACAAAAAAGTGAGAGATTTTGAGCAATATCTTAGTGTCATTTTTATTTTTGTACATAAAATGGAAGCCAATATAGTCACCAAAACTGTTTGGTTATGAAAATTCTTCAAAATATCCTCCGTGTTCCACTAAAGAGAAAAAATAGTAAATAGACTGATTTTTTTTTTTTTTTAAAGAACCAACCCTTTAAATAATAGTTTGTGAACTTACTAAAATATACCAATATAGTTATAAGTGGAAACTTAAAGAAAAATATCAATCAAAACTATTATTAAAAAAGGAAAACCGACAATTAGGAAGAATGGGGAAAAAAGTTCAGTTCACCTGTTGGAATGTGTCATATGCCTTATTAAAAACTAATACAGACACACACGCACAGGCTTTATGATTGGAATGTGCAAGCTGGCAGTAGATTTGTCGGCATGATTGATTTTTCCACTGGTAGGACAACACACAGTCTCCCACGTGTGTTCATGGAGAGAGACGTCACCAATACAATCTCTTTGTCTCTGTCATTTTCACCGTCTTTCTTTGATTCTTCTAATTTCTCTGCTGTACTGCACCCCTCTTTTCAGTACTCTGCACTCTTTATCTCTAAACTCTGAAGACAATCTTTCAAGTTTTTAAACCATGGCACGAGGAGCCCACACAGTCTTCACAGTCATTATGAGAAGCATAATGTACAGTAACTTGAACACATGAGCATATATTCCAGTATACACAATTCACAGCAATAATTACACATTAAACACATGGGTTGGAAAAGTGTGTCAGTGTGTGTCCGTTCCTACACAACAGCCCAATAAGCACTGCCCACATCAGCACAGGACTCAGTGGTCCCCTGTAAATAGGTCACTAACTGCTTGTGTGGAGATGTTACAAAATAGTAAATCATGTAGATGATGTCATCAACCTTTTTATTAGCTGATGGAGATGGGTGAAATCTTTTGTGATGGCAACTATTGCAGCTCACACAGTTCTTGTGTGCATATAGGCGTTTGCATATATTTAAATGTACATTTCCTTGGAACTTTAACTGGAATGACAAAGTTAATGTAGTGAATTAAAGGGGTACTTCAGCGCTGGGAAGATGAATCTGTATTTAAACTGGGTCATTAATGTAGTAGAAATGTGAAATTATTTTTGAATTTGATGCCTTCTAGACTGAGAAAACACAGAAAATTTATTTTTGTCTCATGGGGATGAAAGACAACAATTCCCAGAACGCACTGCTTCACTGCCCTACTCTAGGCACGGCTAGTCAGCTACAGGATTACTGGATCACTTGCCTACCACGTTCATTTTCAGAAAATCAGTTCATTATATCGAACGTGTCTGTTCGATATAATGCGAGTGAGCCGATTGAGTGTCACGGCACAAACGCAGCAGGATCGGATTACATTCATCACATGAGCTGAGGTAAGCGCGGGATTCGCGGCTGCGGCTGCATTCGCGGCTGCGGCTGCATTCACAGCGTGATCAGTCTGGCACGTGTTCAGTTCATGTCTTTGGAAGCTTAACTGTCATAGGAAGTTCATTTTAAAAGTTAAAACACTCACTTTGCTCTCCACCGCTCCATTTACATGAATCTCCGCAGCTCCGCGAGCCGAGTGCTGTGAGTGTGATGTTGAAAACATGTGGAAATAGCGCCCTCTGCTGGCTGTAGTCTTCAGCCTCTGGCCAAAAACTCCTCCGATGATGCAAAATGACGATATTTGCGTCATCGGAGGAATTTTTCCAGAAATAAAATACATAATTCTCTCGTCTCAGGGTCATATGAGGGGAGAAAGTACGATAATTTGAATATACTCCTGGGTTTCTACTAATACAAAGCTTAATGCTAATCGCTGAAGTAACCCTTTAAATGAAATTAAATCTGTAACGCCTGTAAAACCATCAAATGTCAAGACTGTGTAAACCTTCAGATAAGGTTTGGTCAAGCTATCATCGGTTTGTCTTGAAAGATTTTCCTTTTCTCGTTTATAATTGACTCAATCTAGTCACTTACATGTTACATTGCAGTTACATTATATTCTTGGAATTTTAATTTAATTAACTCTACATTGACAAACATTTAGAATTTTCTCATTTTGATTGCAAAATAAATTGAGAGATCTAGAGGATTATATTGAATGCATTTATATATTAAAATGTTTACTCATCTACCATAATAATGTCTTTATTCAAATATTTGTGTTATTTTCCCAGCTAATATTAACTATCGTTCAAACATTTGAACTTTAAAAAAAATGATAACATCTGTATAGCAACAATATCATGCATAAATCATAGGCTATAAATAAATAAAATAAATAAAATGGCAAAATCACTAGGCCTCACTAAGAATACATTTGCATGAAAATGTGTATGAAATACATCGCTGTATTTTCATATTACCTGCGTGACTTGAGTGACCTTTTCTGAGACGTTCTGTGTGCGGTCTTTAATCTTGCTGGGCGCTATGATCTCGATCTCTGTGGGGGAAGGTGGCCTGAGACGGTCCGAGCCGAAGGATATTGTCACCTGAGGGATGTGGCCAATGGCGCGGTGCCGCATTAAATCAGAGTCTGAGGTGGAGTTTAAGTTACTGGGCTTCAGATCTGAGAAAGAAATATCAGACCCTCTGGTAAGTTTTCATCACAGTAGTCAAAAAAAAAAGTTTGATTAAAACAATGTCATGTCATGGGACTTGCATTTTCCATCCTGTATACATCTGCCAATTACATTGCCGGTTATGTCACTGTTTGAGTAATAAATAAACCGTGTTATTATAGACCTCTGAGTCATTTGGACACCTGTATAGAGACAGAATAGACTCTTTAGAGCTCGCGCACATACATGCAGTGCGGCAGGCGCATCGGGTGGCTGAGGGTAATCACAGTTGCACAAAAGCATTGATTAGGGCTACAGCTACAGAAATAGACCTGTCAAGTCTTATTCTGGACTTCCAGAGACTTAAATGATACAGTTTAACATGTCCGAATGGGCCGCTTTGTTATGCACATTGCGCTTTGTGCTGATTTTTGGAGCTGCTCCACAGACTCCATTAGAAAACCATACTAGCTCATTTTTATCAAATGCTACTTCTATTTTAAGCTCATTTGTTTTGGTTTTGACTTATTATGTAGTCAAGAATACATTCAAATATAATGCTTAATTTCCATCGAAAGCGAATCCTGTACTCTGTCAATGGTACACCTGTTTAATCACAGCTAAGAGACGAGAGCTGTTAAAACAAGGCCGCATGCAGCAATAAGCTGACAACCATCTGTTCCACTCAAGCCTGCATGGGGGTCCCCGCTCGTGTCAGTCATATCTAAATTCTCAAACTTATCACTTAAAACTTCTCTCACACTTCCTTTGTCATAGACACTATCTAAAGCCAATGAAACCGCAGTCCAAGGATTAAGACAATAATGTTTACGACTTTGGCGTTTTCTCCACTTTAAAAGCCTGTTATAGGAAACAGTTTCACATTGGTAAACATACTGACACAGTGGCTTAGGAAGACCAAATATTTTCATTCGAAAATGGAATTATGGAAGCTGGTTTCCATCACTGAGGAAACAAAAAAAGGTCATTCTCACTTTATGTCTCACAATTTCAACTTTAGTTTTACTCTTAAGTTCATATCTTCCAATTGTTTGCATGTTTATATGACAAAATGACATATCTATCACAGTTTATAATTTATAGCTGTTTTCTATATGAATATATTTTAAAATGTAATTCCTATGATTAAAAAAGTTCAGCACAGTTACTCCAAAACTGATTACTCCATTACTGATTTGCTAAGAAACATTTCTTCTTATTATCAGTGTTGAAAACAGTTGTTCTGGTTAATAGCTTTTGTGGAAACCCATATTATATATTTTTTCTTTGATGACTAGAATGTTCAAAGGCAAAAGCATTTACTTTTTATAAAAATATTTTTGTGTTCATGTGTTCAGCATTTTAAAGTCAAAATTAAACATGTGTTCTGAGTTTCTCACACCACAGATAAATGTGTTATTAACCAACTAGCCAAATTTGAATCATAAAAATCCTCTAAGTACATAAAATATCTTATCGAAATCTTGAAAAAATAAGCAGCATTCTCTGCTTTCAAACGCTGGGGCGTGTCCGTTGATCGGTGCGAAACCACGCCCACTCGCGGAAAGCGGCCGTAAACACACAAGACAACAACAACACTCAAGTACAGCTCACGAGTCACGCGGCACCAGATGTCGGCGGACGGGAGGATAAAGGTCGGGCGGGAGATAATCGGTTCGGCCCCATTCTGCAGCGGATTATCAGTGAATCCCAGTTGTTGCCGATGAAAGTTTGTAAACTATCCGTAAAGACACTGCTGAGGCAGGTGTTGGTGGTGATCCTCAGCACTCCATCAAGGTAGCTGTTCACAAAATTAATCCACCTCTTCTTGAGATCGTATTTTTTATTTGTTTTGTAGGCTGTAGTAACTAACGGTACTGACAGGAACTCACAATCTAGCAGGTGAATTGATGCGAAATTGCGACTGTACTCTAGTTATGGGGAGGGCAACATGCCAAGCGGCTCCAGTGCGTCATCGAGCCACCGTTTTAACCCCGCCCAAAAAATCCGGAATACACAGCAATGGTGAAAAACTTCTTAACGGTCTAACTTCTGAATTCAGTACTACATAGTTCACAGTGTTTGTAATGTGTTTCAACAATACATTTCTAACATTTCTAATGTGTTTAGAAACAAATCTCAGAATTGCCTTTACAGGGACTTTAAATGTCTTTACTGTCACTTCTGATAATGTATTCTTGCTGGGGGAAAAAAATATAGACCCTAAACTTTTGAACAATAGTGTATAAAAAGGTGGCTTACTGTCCTAAACATTTCTCAGAGACTTTACTTGTAATACACATCTTCTGCCAAAAAAAGAATCAAACAATATTTTATGTTAAGCCCTTACTTTATAATGGATTTCTATAGCGAAAAATGTGCTTTGTGTGTTTTTATTATAGCATCATATTTTTGCTTGTAAAATACCGTTCTTTGTGAATTATGGCTTTGTTGGCAGTGAAATCTGTGCAGATTTTAGTACATTAAGCCATGTTAAGCATTTTATATCTCCATTACGTCATATCTGATTATCTAGATTAGAACAAATGCGAGTTTTAGAGACATCCGAAAGAATATATAATAACCATAATGTCTTGGTAAACTCAGAATCATAACTTTTTTCGAAAATAAACTTCTTTTAACTGTGATGTGAGATATCTTTATTTGTTCAATCAACAGGAAAACCACAGAGACAGGATGCTATGCTGACTTTGGATTCAAACTTGCCTTTATGTCTTTCTACCTTCAAATACTGTCTGATAAAGTAGAAGTAATAAAGTTTTGCAGGTAACACTTTACAATAAGGTTTCACTAGTTAACATTAGTTAACTACATTATTTAACATGAGATAAGAATGAACTGCACTTATATAGCATTTATTTATCTGTGTTAATGTTAATTTCAACATTTACTAATGCATTAATAAAATCTTGTTAGCATTAGTAATGCACTGTGAACTAACATGAACAAACCATGAACAGCTGGATTTATATTAACTAACGTTAACAAAGATGAACTAATGCTAAACAGAGGTGTTGTTCATGGTTAGTTTATGTTAACTAATGCATTAACTAATGTTAACTAATACAACCTTATTGTAAAGTGTTACCGTTTTGCACACAGTAATGTTTCTGACAGTACTAAGAACTAGATGATTTCAAAAACAAACACTCATACCGCTCCACTGGTCCCTCATGCCATCGATGTCATGCAGCGAGGAGGCTCGACGCAAGCTGTGAACGCTCTCTCTGGAGTGCGTGTGTTTGAGAGGGGGTCCGCCGGGCTCTAGCCGGTCTGAGGGCCGTGAGAGTGGGGATGAGAAGCCGCATGAGGAGGGGGTCTGCTGAATCAATGCCTGGGTCTCTGATTTAAGGCAGCTGTCTGGAGACATCTGGAGGTCTTTCAGGGCCACCTCCTCATGAGAGGGCTGCAGGAAACACAAGAGGAGAGCTGTAGATAACATGTCTGTGGCAATATGAACTTATGTATTGTATATGCACGCATGTACCTGTAGGTAGTCCACCACCACTCCCTCAAAGTGGTCCGCAGGGAGGGATGGCTGCCGTTTGACACGGAGAGAGGGCATTCGAAGCCTCATCTTACGTCTCTGACCTGATACAGAAAAAACAAATAAATAATCAAAGAGGAAGATATTTTAGGACATAACTGGTGAGAGACGAGTTCTATTCGTTCTGGTTCTGAAGTCTGGCAGGTCCTTTTAGTAACAGCTGACAAATCTGAGCACGGTGTGTGATACTGATGAGATCTCTTTTAAAACCTGTGAAGAAAGACCCCGTTTTCTCTAGTTTAAATACACTGCTGTTTAGGAGAAAGTAGACATTAAGATATTAAAGAGATTTCTAGTGATTTTTATATACTAGATTACTAAGGCATGGAACTGGGCAGGTAACTAAAAGGTTACCAATCTATGATGCTTACTTTAAAAAATAATTACTGTTGCTTTGGATAAAAACCTTTGATAAATGTCAAATTTGTTAGATGATTAAATATAATAATCATCATTTCTTTTTATTATATTTCTTTTTATATAAATATTTTATTATTTTATTTTATTATTATGATTTAATAATATTTTCTATTAATATTAATATTATTGTTTAATTTGACTATTTATACAACAGTTCTCTCTAGTTCTCAAATCTGATCCAGCCATGTGATATTCTACCAGTATCACCACGGGAACAGTTTGTCCGTTTGCTTCACAGCTAGTGTCATGGCGGATGAGCAAACTCAGCATCATTTTACAAATAATAGTATACTGTTGTTATGTCACGTAATGTATTTTTAAGAATTTTTTAGTTGAGAATGTAGTTATTTACACCCCAAATATGCAACCTACCCTCGTGAAAAAAAGAATACTTTATTGTATTTCAAATATATTCTCTTTTCCAATAGTATATTGGAAATATACTAACAAAAAGAGATGTACCATCTCTAAATATATACAAAGTATATTAGCATCATATTTTCACGATACAACTTTGAACACACTTTAAAATAATTGTATTTTAGTATGATTAAAATGAAAGTTCTGTGTACTTTTGTAAAGTGTACTTATTTGAACATTGTATATTTTAAACTGTATGCTCAAAATTGTCATTGTAACAAATTAACAATGTACTAAAAGCATATTTAAAACATACATATTTAATATCATTAAAAATATATTTTCTAAAAATATACTTTAAATGAAAGTTCTGTGTACTTTTGTAAAGTGTACTTATTTGAAAATTACTTTAAATATATTTTTTGTATATTTTAAACTTTATCCTCAAAATTGTCATTGTAACAAATTAACAATGCACTAAAAGCATATTTTAAAAAATATATAATTAATATCATTAAGCTGTAGTATATTTAAAGTTAAATAATGTTTAAGGTCATGTATTCATGCTTAAGTGTTCAAATTAAGCATGAATAAATAAGTGTTAAAGTATGACTAATGCACTAAAAGCCCATTTATATGCAGTGTATGCTATAAGCCCTACTTTAGTTGTGATTTAGGTGTAAATCTGTTTAATAAGTTTAGAGTGGCAGAGAAGAATCGTGTTACAATCGTACACACACATCTATATTAAACCAACAGCACACTTAAAATACAACGCAAGAAAATATGAGTTGAGTAGTCTTATCGGAATTCAAATGTCTCTTCAATTGGTCTGTGACGAATCAGATTGTGTTGCTCAATGCCTGCAGCCAATCAGAGGCAGAGCTGCTGACGGTACTCGTCTGGCTGACGCTGGCTCACTCGCGGGAGGTTTGCAGCCTTGCAGGTGAAGTAGGCTCATTCTTCGACAGTTAAATTACGTCACATCGCAGCCTGACCTTGATGGTGATGATAAACTGTTTTGGAATAAAATGGCCTAACGAGAACTGGAGAAAAAGTCCTGCTGTTTGGAGGTAAGAAATAAGTAAGACTAATTTAACTAAACGTGAATAAAAAGTTGTATGAACATGCATCCGACCTTATCTCTTGTATATTCTGTTAACAGATGCTGTTCTTCACGAGTGTTTGCTGTCAGCTGTCTCTGATGATGTGTAAGTGGCCATCAGACGCAAGTGTGAATCAGCAGCTCATCAGAAAATGCCATATAATGTGTAATTTATATTTATGTATAGAGATGGTCAGTGGAATTAGTTCAATAATATATTTTCCAACATCTTCCAATGTTCATTTAATGAAAAACATAGTAAGTTAATTTTGTTTAGCTTTGCTGAAACCATTGTGAAACCATTAATAAAAACCGTTGACCTTGTTAATGAAATGTCTCTTCATTAGTTATGTGTGTTAGATTTAATATATATATATTCCAATTTAGCACATAAAAGTACACTAAATACACTTAAAGATATGCTTTAACACAACTTAATTACAACTAAAATATACTTAGTACAAAATGAGTTCAAAATAGCACACTTCAAGTTAACTAGTCATTAACACACTTCAAGAATACTGAAAATTAGTCTGGCTGCAAGTATACTTAGCATGCTTTTTTTTCACTAGGATATATATGAACACAGCGGCTATTTGTTTTCGTAGATGTGAGCTCCAGGCTGTCTGAGGCCGTCCGAGAAAAGCTTTATCTAGGCCAGTCCTTTGGGAATTTTCTGCTGGCTCTCATGTAGACAGTGTATAAACACGAAGTATAATTAATTTGGGGTATATCAAAGGGGCAGTCTTTGTTCTTATTGTTCCAGAGCAAATTAATTTGGCTAAGGGCAAAGTTAAGTTTCATAACTTTACATTTTTATTTAACTGAAATCGTTTACTATAACTAGCGCTCCGTTTGTACATTTTTTGTATTGAACTATTTGCTTGTTTATTTCCTATTGTACAAACTTCTTATAATTTTATAATGGCTGTATAATTCAATTCAACTCATAATTCAATAAATATTATTTTATATAAATAACATGTCCTATTTGGTCTTGAGAAAGGGTCCTTTAGTGATTGTGATTTCGACTTCAGTGAAAGTTAGCTACATTATTACACCATTAGATGGCAGCAAAGACTGGCTGCCTCCAAAATCACATAATTCCCTACTATATAGTAGGATAAAAACAGTATGTGACAAAAGAAGTATGTCCCATTTACACAGTACACAGTACATTAAAACAGTACTCATACAATAGTAAGAGCGAGTACCCAGAAAACCAGAACTTCTGCCGAGATTCTGAAGTGAGCATACGATGAACACTTTACTATCCCATGAGGCCACGGGAGAGGATCTGTGAATGGCAATGAAGCGACGTAACTAATGCTGGTAGGTCACATGTTAATGACAACATGGTGAATGTAGTACTTCCAGATTATATTTATACTACACACATTCATTCTATATAGAGCATACATTTTTCTAACTCACAAAGTAATTATTTATTCAAAATTGGTACCTACTCAATAGAAGTATGACATTTCTGAGGCAGCCACTATCTTTATGAGTGAGTAAGTAGCAAAGACTTCCATATTGAAAGGACGAAACGAGGTTGTAAACAATAAGACGCAACCTCCTGCAGATGCTTTGAGTAGCGCTGTCATGGGAAATTCCCTTTAACTGTTAAAAGGACAGAGAAAATTTCCTCAGCGGACATTCAAACTGATATTGTGATTATGAATATAAGATCGACCAGAAGAATATCATCGAGATGCAGGTAATGCACTCGTTTAGTCGATCTCTCTCTCATAATAATACTCTACATAATGCAATAAGCTTCAATGAAGCAATTCAGTGTTTCTTTGTTTGCAAGTTCTAAAGTGACGTTTTTGAATTAGTAATGAAGGCATAGGCGCAATTGTTAATAACAATACAACTTTAAACATGTATTTCATTAATGATAACAATAATATCAAAAACATACATTTTAAAAAATACATTTTATTTTAATTTTATTTGTCAACATATAATATAATTAAATATAGTGATAATAATTTACATATTATTTATTTTATATAAATTGTTGTATATGCATTGTATATGTCTATTATTGTTTTCAATAATATTACAATTTTATTTGTCAACATCTAAAATAATTAAATGTAATGATAATCATTTATATTTTAAAAAAATAAAAGTAGTTTCATACATTTTTAACTCATGTCAACTAAATATCTCAAGTCTAAAATAAAAGTTAAATGCAACACTGAACAGAAAAGATGGGCCCGGCATACATGCACTTCTCATAAACATAAACACTGACACCAAAATCTGACACCACCTTTATCAAATGCTGCCTCTGGCTACACCTACACACCAACCGTCACACCGGGCACAGCAGTCAATGTGTTTACCTTATAAGGCGGTTACAGAAAGAATCTCTGTACACAGGGAAAGGGGGGACACGCACCTGCCTGTAGCCAGCTGTGTGCCATTCGTTGTTTGATGCCACCTTTTTTCATAGAGGGGTCTAAAAGCTCCTGGAAGTTTAGGATGAACATGATAACGACTCCTTCCTCATTCTTTACTGGAACGACATCAACTAAACATGGCCTACACACCCCTGAGACAGGAGAGAAAGAGAAGTAATGTAGTTAACAGGGATGTCAGCAAGCAGAGATGTACAAAATACAGCAAAAATTGTGTTTAGTTTTCATGAAGAGCTGTTATAAATACCAGTGTGAGGGCTGTAAGTAGCCCAAACACACTTACACAAACACATAATAAGACACCCACACACAGGTGCTGCCATTCAGGGGGGTCTGAAATCCATGACTTTGAGGACACATTAATCTTTAAAAAAAAGGGGAGACCGTGGAGTGCTGTAACATTCTTTCAGTGTTTTTGTCTTAAAACTTTGATATAATGTTCTCATATTTATTGAATATTTATGAAATTAAATGAAATTAAACGCGGATGTTGCACCCCCAGGAGCCGATTACTTTTATGATGGATGGATACATTTTTTGGACTTTTCAGGAGCGCCATTCACTACCATTATAAAGCTTGGAAGAGCCAGGATATTTCATAATATAACTCAGATTATGTTAGTCTGACTGAAGATAGATATACACATAGGATGGCTTGAGGGTGAGAAAATCATGGGATAATATTCATTTTTGGGTGAACTATCCCTTTAGTAAAAAAACCCCAGCTCTTCCAAAACGCAGCAGTTAGACCAGGAATTATGACCATATTAAACCTGGTTCTTTCAACACTGCATTGGCTCCCTATTAAATCGCATCGCATACATTTTTAAATCTTGCTAATTACTTATAAAGCCCTGAATGGTTTAGCTCCTCAGTACTTGAGCAAGTTCCTATCACATTTTAGCCCTTCATGCTCACTGCAGTGTCAACATTTTGGCCAGTGGATAATACCGGTAATATCAAAAACGACTGGGGGCGGTAGATCCTTTCATTAGCAAACTGAAACAGACTTTCTATTGTTGTTCGGGAGACAGACACACTCTGTCAGTTTGAATCTAGATTAAACCTAGCATATAAATAACACACTATCACACTTCTACAAATTAAATACTCTAAAGGATTATTAGGCTGCATAAATTAGGTTAACTGGGACACTTCTCACAACATTCAATGTACTTGCCATATTGGCATCTACACTTATATCAGTCTGTTTCATCCTTATCCCGAGGTTACCGTAGTCAGTCGGATCCAGCCTGTATTCAGCCCAGATCGTAGACTTGCACATAGAGATGACCACAACGCAGCCCTGAATTAACAACTAGACCTAGAAACAGACCGCCTGAGAAGACCATCAGCAAAGACTAAGAGATCCAGAAGTCCTCTGTACATACCCCTATGGCCAGCTACAACCCGATCTTCACATAGGAGAAACTAGATAAAATATTCTGAATGATACCAATCCACAATCTGACTTGTGATGCAGCTTGGAACCATAATCACACCATGTTCGTTCATTTGAACCTGGTTTCTCCATTTTGTCACCTGATGGAGTTCTTTGCCACTGTCGCCTATGGCTTGCTTAGTTGTGTGGACACGTATTGATTTGACTGCACTGATACTATCGGACGAGAACTGACCTGAGCAGGATGATGCAGAGCTGCTTTATAGCTGAATTGAACTTCAAAGTTTCATAATTCATGAACTTTACACAGTTATTGAACAAAACTGAATCACTGAACTGATTTCGACTGAATAATGGCCATTTACTTTTGTCATTTTGAGCTGCTTTACAGCAGATTTGAAGTGTTTGCATCACTGAACCATTATTTTCCTGTTTATCACTGTAAAGCTGCTCTGAAACAATCAGTATTGTATAAACTTCTATATAAATAAAGGTGACTTGACTTGACTTAACATAGAAAACAGCTATTTATTTAACATGGTGATACATTTTTGATCAAATAAATGCAGCCTTGTTGAGAATCAAAGACTTCTTTTTAAAAAATATTACTGAGCCCAAACTTTTGTAGTGTAGATGAAAAATGTGTGTGGAAGTTTTATCTCAAATTAAATACAATCTGCTAACTCAGATGACACCAGTACTGTCATTTAACATCCACATCCGGTTCATGTTTAAGTGTTTTCACCCCCAGGGATCATTTCTAATTTGTAAACTCCCTGGTCTCCCAACCTCACAGATGCACTGAGAACATTTAGAGGTCACTTATATTTTGGCTATGAGGCTTTAAATATATACTCTATTTATGATGCACCACATGAGAGAAATCAAAACATCATGAGTTGTACTTTTAACCCAGACATGAGGATGAACAGAAAGGTAATAAAGGAGATAAACGAGAGAGTGAAAAAAGGGCTTGATGCAAACCAAAGTAATGAGAACGCAGAGCAGAGAGGGATAGTCACAGGAATGAGAAGGGAGTGATGGGAAGGAGGACAGAAAATCCAGGGAAAGAACAGCATGATTAAAGTCAGCCAGACCCCCCTCAGCTCTTGACTAAAGCAGGCCATCAACCACTCTAAATATAGACCCTGCCCTCAGACACACACACACACACACAAACACAAAGGTGCTGTTCAGTCTCCAACTCAACTATGACACAGATCGAGAGGCTGTATCCACTAAAATATGTGATGGATAAAAAGAACAGAGGGGTGGTGGCACGTGTGAGTGTGTGCATGTCAGCCTATGCGTGCATCTGCGCTCAGTGCATTAGTTTAGTGATAGGGGTGTGAGTCTCTAGAGTCCTGTTGTCATGGTAATGCTATCAGTGCACTGCTTCCCGGCCGAAGGAACACCTGTCTACTTTCTAGCTGAGCTACAATGAATGCAGACACACACAAACACTGACTTAACAACGTGCAGAGATCCAGTGACTCCATTCATCTGTTCCTGTCTGAGGATACTAAAGACATAAAGACAGAGCCTTTGGGATAGGTGGCTCTGTTAGTCACACAGGTCTCTCAGCCGGTCTCTGTATTAAGCCACTCCAACAAGGGATGATAACTATAACGATAACATTTATATCATTCTAAATACAGATATTGTTCTAAAAATCACTCTAAATATAAAAGAATAGTGGAATATACACAACGACTATAACGATAATGGCACATACAAACAATTCTGTCAGGACCACTACCGTCAAAGACGATTGACAAATAGCATACAGTTTGGATTGGCGGTCTGGTTCTGTTCTGTGCAAGAACTCCCCACCCTAGCATGGATAAGAGCTGGGAGTGGAGCAATAATTTACCCATTTAGGGTAAACAGAACCAACATAACTGTATTACAGTTACCATTTAAGTTCTTTATGAAAATCAATTAATGTAACAACATAATCAAGATAAATGTCTGGTCCGAAGAGGAATATCAGAAGGCTAAGTCCTGTCTGTGGACAAAAGGGGGAGCTGGGGATGGAGTAGGGTAATTAGCTCCTGAGTAACACAATAAAGCTGCTGATAATACTGAAGGTGGCCTTAAACAGGGATGCTGTGAAAGACGTCATTTCTTAAACATGGATCAGCTGATGCAAGCTTAACTGACTTCACCTGCCAGAACTAATTCGATGCTTGATTATTGATGGAATTACTTTCTGAACAATTTTTTTCCAGCTGATAAATGATAAAAACATTGACTGCCAATCCATCCTGCTTTAAAAGCTTAAAGGGTTAGTTCACCAAAAAATGAAAATTCTGAAGATCAACGAAGGTCTTACGGGTTTGGAACGACGTGAGGATGAGTAATTAATGAAAGAACTATCCCTTTAAGCATTTAAAGTGGCAGCAAACAGAGCTGCAACATGCACTTAGAATAAACAGAACGATATTGTCTGCTGTTGTGGACGCCAATATAGTTATTATCATTATAGTTGTCTTTATAGTTATCGTTTTTGGTTTGTGTGTGTGCTAAACGAAACAGTGTCATAACTGAAACTTAAGATAGAATAACAGGACAATTTGTGGATATGGTCACTAGTGTCTTTACAGTGAAATACTGGTATCTATTCAAAAGCTGTCAATAAAAACCTAAGTTCTGAGTTCGTTCAAGGCAAGTCTATTCAGTCGGCTGCTATCTTACACTGTCTCTTAAACTCACCAAAGCTGTGTTTATTTGATCAAAAATACAGTTAAAACAGTAATATTGTGAAAAATGACTTTTCTACATGTTTTCTATTTATGTATATATTTATTTATAATATATTTATTTATACATTTTCAGCATCATTACTCCAGTCTTCATGTCTCAAGCCCTATTTTGGTATATAAGTAAAGTGTGCGTGAAATCCTCGCCAAGCCCAGCATACCTTCCTTAGAGTAGTACAGGATCTCCACCTTGCGCTCTTCTGAGCCGAGCAGGGCCTGTGCCAGCTGTGCCAGGGCGCTCTTCATAGTGCCCGGCCCCACCAGGAACTGACACGTGCAGGACTGCTGCATGATCTCTGCCCGCGAGAAACCAAACATCTGACAGAAGCCCTCATTGCAGTAGATAATCCCACAGTTCTTCACCTGGGCGTTAGCAATCAGGAATTTACGATCTGGTCGGATAAGGGTTAAGAAAGAAAAATTAATTAACATGAAACATTTCCACTGTTATCAGGAAAAAAGACACACTGAACTTTTGTGGGACATGTTGTCACATTATAAGGCTATAGGGTAAGTTGTCACAATGGGCAACTTCTTATTCTAAACTATTATTATGACTTGAACTATAACTTAACCTAAACAGCATTTAAAACAATTTGCCCCAACCTGACATTAAAAATTAACAAACTTTTTTTTTCTGTTATTATGTAACAAAAACATTTTCTAATTCAAGGGGGTTGTGAACGATGCATTTAAACAACATGTTTGAAAGCAACATACAAAAGAACTGTAATAGAAATGAGAAGTGTTCACTTTTATGTAACCAGACTTTCTTACTGAGAGTTACTAGTTTTCGTCCCTGTGTCTTAACTAGCTCATCTCCTCAAATCAAGATAAAAATAGTTGGACTCATTATATTAGTGTGAGATAATTAGTGAAAATGTAAATTTTACAATCATTAGTGACCTAAAATAGGTCTCACTTTTGGTATTACTTTAGTTTAGTTAGTAGTCGCTAATTAGCATGCATATAAGGATATTGGTGAATCATTAATAAACAGTAATTAGGAGTTTATTGAGGCAAAATTCATAGTTAATAGTGAGAATTGGACCCTAATCTAAAGTGAGAGCATAGTTTTAACAAATAACTTTTTTTTCAGGTTTAGTCTAATCAAAAAATGTACACACACTTGATGATTGAATGGATGCTTTTGATTTGATTCTCGTCTTGTCTGTTTCATGTATCTCTTTTTTCTATCTCCTTCCTCTGCCTGAATTATACGGAACATTTTCTGTATTTCCGATAGCTGCTTTGATAATACCAGGAAAACTGCTGACAGCAGTGCTATTTTTGCAGCAAGAGCTGAATCACACATCAGCTTCAACAGGTGGAGAGCAACACAGTTCATCTTAAGACCGTTAATATGGAATGGAAATATTTATTTTCCCCTTTTAGCAAATTAAAATTCCCTCTCTCTATATATATATTCAATGGTATTTTTACCTGTGCCTCTAAGGAGTCAGGACACACACTGCCTGTTTTTATCTCTGAATCTCAGTGTTGTTTCTTCATCTCTGAATGTTAATTGTGTTTGGTGACAGGTACTTTAATGCCCCTCAGCTTCAAACTCATTATCGCCTTTTTACTTCAGGAATAGAACACAACGCACTGAGAAGGTTGCCTAGCAGCCACAAAATGACACTTAGCTTTAACTGATAGAGTGAAGGGAGGAGCTGCACTCAGGTTCACAATATGCACCGGCACAAATATGCTTGTATACTTAAAAGATAAAGAATTAGCCATACACACAAAGGCTAACTGATGCATACAGTAAAGGGAGAAGAAATGATCAATCATTTGTTCAGAAATAATAGCTAACAAAGCAAAAGCAGGCCAATTTTTTTAAACGAAAGAATTCAAAACAAAGTCTCTTATACATGTTTTTGAGAGCAATGATGATTAAGAGGGATATTGGAATAATAACTTTTAGGCCAATAATTGATCTCTTTTTATGCTAGAATCCTTAAAAAAAAGTTATTAAATGTATGACTCGTTTGCATCTGTTTGTCTAAATACAGACTCTGTCTAACTTATAACATTTATCATTACTGAAATTCTTAAAAATCCTGCTGAAACTTATATTTTCACCTGTATACAAAAAAATTAAAGACTTTTACGAAGATACCGTAATCTTTTTGATTTTGACTTCTTGGGAAGAACCCAAGGGCCTCACAAAGCAGACATAGGCCAGGCTTTGGGTTTATCATGGGGGAAGACTAGATTTAGGCTAATTAGGGCATGGATAGAGTAAGGTTTGGATTTGGATCTCAAATTTCAAAGCGCTCTTTATAAAGATAAACTTGGAAGGAACCCTTCTGTTAAAAATGCTTTCTCCCTTTCACGACTGCGCACTTTTGAGGGGGCAACCGTGACCAAATGAGTCAGACTGGTAACCCGAGGTTGTGGGTTCGATTCTCAATACCAACAGGAAATGACTGAAGGGCCCTTGAGCAAGGCACCCCCCAATCGCTCCCCAGGCTCTGCAGCGAATGGCTGCCCACTGCTCCGGGTGTGTGTGTGTGTGTGTGTGTGTGTGTGTGTGTGTGTGTGTGTGTGTGTGTGTTCACTACTCACTACTTCTAATGTGTGTGCACTAACTTGGACAGATTTCAAGTATGGGTTACCACACTTGGCTTAAACGGAGAGTGAAAGGATCAAACATTCAGTTACAAGACAAATGTGGTCAAATACACATTGTAAATGGTTAAATAACTAGGCCTATATAAAAACTGATATTATGCTAATTTCTATCCGTAGTTATGTGTAATGTCACATCTGTCCAAAATCAGGAAACGTGATTGAATGAATAAAGCATTTGCACGACATAAATAAACACGAGCGCACATACAGATAAGAATGGAACAACAAAGAGACAGATGGGTTGTTAGCAATTTTCCATATTAGTCATTAGATTCGTTTTTTTTTCCACTACATTTACATAATGTAGATGAAATAATCCGGGTCCGCTGAATTGCTCTCACCTGATGATCAACTGCCATGCAAATCATATCTCAAACTGATACCCATGACTGACCTACACACTTCCAATGGCCGCTCGCTCTCTGACAGTTTCTCACGAGTGCGTATGCGACCCCCCAACTGCTAAATAAACAATAACATTAGGCTACTACATCTACTATTTTAGTCTACAATAACACATTTCTGAGCTATAAAATATCTTCTAACCCAAAGAAAGAAAATAAAAAGTTTTTTAAACTCACTTTGCCCGTCGAATTTCCGGATGATGGTGTCCAGATAGGTGTTCTGAAGAGCGACGTGTCCCCGGCGCACAGGCATTTTCACGCGTGGACAGATTCAAGAGCCCTCTTATTCTGGTTCTCTCTCTCTCTTTCAAGGACGACCTAGCAAGACAAAATACGATAATCTAGAACTCGTACACATTGTACAAGAAACAAGTGTTTATAGCCCCAGCATTAAACAAAAAGGGCACGTGAACGCCAATGGAATCCTCGCGAAAGTGAAAAGTCGCCGAGACTTAATGCAAAATAAAAAGAAAGCCGGTTTGAATGAAAGCAAACGTCTTGCAGTTTCGAGAATCGAGTCGAAGCTCTCGCGCCGTCAGATGAAATGTCGCTGCGTGCGGTGGAAACGCGCGGATGTGCTCCCTGAAACCAGACGAAACATATTCTGAAACAAAAATAGAGGAACAACGCGAGACAGCAAAACTGACGCCCGACACCTCAGATGAAGCTCGTTGTGGAGTAATGGTACGTTGCGTTCACAGGAGAGGCAGTGGACACAGCTGTCACTTTTGACAGAAGGCAGATGCATGCATGCGTGCGTGCGTCTCTCTCTCTCTCTCTCTCTCTCTCTCTCTCTCTCTCTCTCTCTCTCTCTCTCAGAGAGCGTTTATCTATGTCCTAGTGGGATGCAGTCCACCAACGAACACAACATCTCCACTAAACACCATTGCAGCACAGTACCTTTTACTACTGTCGTATAGCATTTACATTAAGGCATTTACCAGACGCATATAATTTTTTTCTTCTTTCTGCTTGGCGACAGACTTTTGCTTTTTTTGTAACTATTTGGTTGTCAGAAAATAAATCTACGAACGTGCCTTTTTTTCCGGAAACATCTTAAGTGTATATACAAATAAGTAAAATATCAATAAATTTGCGTTTCAGACAGCTTTGTCTGTCGCCAAGCAACGCAGACTTAAAGGGGTAGGCAACTACTTCACTGTTTGCAAAATGGGCTTTCAATTTAATTGGCTGCCTATGCAGTAGAAAGGCAAAAAATTGAGAGCCAACCAAACGGCTGTTGTTCTCCCTGTTGCCAAATGAGAATAGGAAAACTGCAATGCATAATGCACTGGGCATGTTGCAGTCCAAGGCCACTCCTTTTTCATGATATTTAATTCAAAGACTTTGAATTCTAAACTGATTATTGTTTGGCTCAGCCATTGCTGTTATACCGGAAAAAAGTTGGGCCAAAAACCTGGAAGTGTGACATTGGCCTATAATTGTTCTGTTCTGTTAATAACCTTCTGTCGATCCGACTGTCCTCAGACTGAACATGTAATATGCATGCACATGGCGTCACCGTTTTTACAAATTCACGTTTTTGTAGTTTACACGGAGATGGTAACGGTATCCTTTTTCAAAAGCTTGCACTTTGAAACCAGTGTTCAAAAGTTGGCATTTTCAGGCCCAAAAACTCTTTTGTTGTGTAAATGAGTGACAAAAACGCATACATTTTTTTCTGTTTTTAAGTTGAAAACAGTGTTGTGTAAACAGCCCCTAGGTTAAATTGCTCTGCATTGCTATATTTTACAAGTTCACTCTTATATCAAATTAAATAGAGTGAAGATTATGCGTATTTGGCGTACTGTCCAGGGAAGGGGCTCTGGGCTCGGAATTTTGGCCCGAACCCAGAGTATCTCCTCCCCTTGTGATAGAGATAGTTTGATTGTGTTGACATCTAATAAGAGTTTAT
The DNA here is from genome assembly GCA_023029165.1 of Gobiocypris rarus. Classification (NCBI taxonomy): domain Eukaryota; kingdom Metazoa; phylum Chordata; class Actinopteri; order Cypriniformes; family Gobionidae; genus Gobiocypris; species Gobiocypris rarus. Next base: position 21,874,311 of record CM040934.1, on the reverse strand, counting down.
TAAATCAAAGTGAGGTGATGGGGTGGTGGAGGGATACTAAGAAAAAACCTGTCAATGAAAGGTGGTAAATCTTCTGTATATATATACACCTTTTATCATTGATTAAATTGATTAGCTTAATGTGTTCCACTCGTGTTTAATTAGGTTTAACTATCTGAACATGCTCCTCCCGAATTTTGTTAATAAAACATCACAAAGAATGATAGAAAAAACACAGCGATAATCTCTTCATCAGCCTGAATAACAATGATCTCTCTCTCTCTATCTCTGTCACCTCTCTAGTGGTTTCAGTAAGATCCTAGAATGGAAAATCCCACATCGGTGTCTAGCCAAATGAGAACACCACTACTGAAGTGTTTTATCTGTCCCACATACTTCCAGTATCCCAGAACTGATTGCTTCCTAACATCGGAGAGGACAGACTCTGAAAAAACATCTTATGTCCCGTACTGTATTATCCTATGAAAGTTCAAAACCTGTCTGACTATAATGACAGCTATGTCTTGAAAATTGTTCCGCGTATTCTGATATCGATTATATCCAGTAATATCCTGTCTCTCTCACCTTGCACACTAAGCTCACTAAAGTGATTCTCATTTTTAACAGGAGATACATCTTTCACTGCTGGAAGCAGTCTTAACCTGTGTGAGAATGAACCGACAGAAATGCGGTGGTCATGGAGAGATCTGACACAGTGTGACAGGCTTAGCTGATTGTGACGTACTTTGCACAGATTCTCCGGGTGCCTGAGTAAAGAGGTGGCGGCGCTGGAGGGTCAGGCTAAGGTTAAATAAGAGGAGATGTTTGATTACAGCCTGAAGTGGTGCTGTTGGTGTCTGATGGGCACAGAAGAGATGTGTTTTCCAACATATCTTAAATCACATCCCTTTATTAATAGTGGGAAATGTGTTTTTATCTTGCTCTCTCACAGGCTACAGAGCCCCTAAAGCAGAGCTGGGCAACTCACAATCCCCTTTCCTGCAGACTTTAGCTTCACCCCTGATCAAACTCACCTGCCTGTAGCTTTCCGTTAATCCTGATGACTTTGGCTGCGTCCGAAAGCGCATTCTTCATACACATTGGTAATTCAAAGTTCAATTGTTAATTTCATCAATGCATTTACACAGGGACTGGGAGTCATTTAGGCTGTAGTCAAGGCTGTACAAGCGTCAATTACGTCGCTTAACTGCCATTCATAAATCCTCTCCCATGGCCTCATGGGACAGAAAAGTGTCCACTGTATGCACACTTCAGAATCTTGCAGTAAGAAGTAGGTCATCTGGGTACTTTACTGTTTTATGAGGACTGTGAATTGGGACATACTTTTGTCACATACTGTTTTTTGCATACTGTAGAGAAGTATGCGATTAGCCCTTGGCTATAGCTTGTTTAGAGAGAGGCTGCTCACTGCAGAGCCAATGGGTGAAGCTTGATGTCTAGGTCCAGCCATACCCTTACCCTACTCATAACCCTAAACCTAAATTAGATCAAGCTCCACCCACTAGGTCCACAGAGGCGGAGCTTGACTAGGTAAAGCTCCACCCTTTACATCCAGAGAGGGGGAGCTGGACATCATTTGGCTCTGGGCACCACTTGTGTTCAGGTGTGTTTGATTAGAGATAAACTCTATAGGAATAAGGACCTTGAGGGCCAAAGTTGCCCATCCCTGCAGCAAAAGGACATGGTGGTGTAGCAAAAAAATTAGATGGGTGGGAAAAAAACTGTTTCAATCATTTTGCGTTCTCTCACAAAAGCATTGCGTTCCCCTGAGAATTTTTTTTTCTTAACTTATGTGATGGAAATGAAATGAGGTGGGAGGGGAAAAAAACTATTTTAGTGCTTTTGCAAAAGTTTATTGGGGGAACACAAAATTTTTGTGAGAGCAAAAGCAACATTTCTCAGGGAACACAGTTTTGCAAAAGCATTGAAATGTAATTTTTCCTCCTATCTCATATTTTTTCCCATCACCATGTCCCGTTAGTGGCTCTGTACTGACTTCAAGCTGGCATGCAGTAAAATGTTGTGAACAGATGTTTTATGAATATTCTAAATCACTGAGATTTAGTAGGATATATTTCACACATTACTTTAAGTATTGCCTTTCAGATATCTAAAATGTTGTTAGCCGTTAACACTTCTTTAAAGTACATCAGTGAGGAAATCATGTGATTATGGCTCTCAGTTGCCCTTGTTCCAGAGTTGCCACACTCCAAATGACTCATCTCATATGGCCAATTTCTTCACATAGTGCTCAACTCAAGCCAAATACTGTCAACTCAATGCCCCCCTCTGTGAATGGCTAGCATTGCTGTAAAAATGTTTTAGTGACCTCAAAGCCTGATGATGTGAAATATATATATATATATAAAGCCAGTTCGTGACACATTTAAAGCTACACTGCAGTGTAACTTTTTTAGTTTATTCTTAGCTACAAACACTTAGTTCTTTCAAAAATATATGTGCTCATTAATGTATATTTACTTCTTTCAAGTAATACAGTATTCTCGTAAGTTTATAATATGCCATTGAAAATACATACGGGTGAGGGGTTTGAATGCGCGTCGCCATGTTGCCCCTCCATCTTGAAAGTACATTAGCCAAAGAGGGACATACCCGTAAATTCAAACTTCGCCTTTCGCGTTTTAACACTCGATGGCACTGTGTCGAATGTGAAGAGGGGGATTGCTTGAGACTGATATAGCCTACAATGTAAACTTTGCCTTACGCTAGTGATGTCATACAATATACAGAATAACGATAGCACCGATAAAAGTTACTTTACTAAGATTAGCTTGCATTTGTCTGGGAACCTGATCGCTGATGTTAGCAATGAAATGGTAAAAAATAACAAAAAGGTAAAACTATTATTTATTTTACATAGATGTCATAACCTACATGTTAACTGACAAATTAAATAACTGCAAATTATAATTTTTCTAAAGTATTTCTAATAGTTTTCTAAAGTAACCTCATCACTTGATCGAACTGGAAGCCATATTAATCTTGGACTAAATCAGCCACCGTAAAACGAAATCGGAATTGAGATGAACAGAAACTAATATTCACTGGATGGTCATATACCTTTTCACCGCTAGATGGGGGAAAATATCACACAGTGTAGCTTTAAGTAAAAAGTTTACATTTATTTAATATGTTGTATAAAGTCATATTTCTCAGCATAGGTTTTATATTTGGGGCCTGGACCATCAAGACCCTTTTCACATTTACACGTTTTTTGTTTGTTTGTTTTAAATTCAGTAATTAATTACCAAATATTAACAATACAATTTATAACAAGTAGAATAACCACCAAAATATCATCATTAAACAATGACAAGATATGACATGAAATCACACAAATACAGAAAAGGGAGATTATAAAAAAACAACTGTGTTTCCACAACTTTCCAAAAGAACGTGCACAGTATGCAAAAACACACATACAGCGTGGCCCATGCAGGCCAATTCACGAACAAATTGCTCTTCTGACAAACTCACACATTACCGGTTTGAATCAGCTACTGAATCAACATACCAATAAGTTTCATGTTGATGCATGTTCACTTAAATACTAATACTTTCTCCTCAAACCATTAGGCTGCTCTAACTTGCGGTTCGACTGAGAAAGCTAAAATATATTCTCTCTTTATCTATATAGCTCATAGTCTTCATTCGTGTTTTTCCTAATTTTTGTAGGTTAGATAACATTAGATAACCCTACAAAAAGTATAGCCTACTTCAAGTTAATTTTATATAGGCTACTTAAGTATTTTTTAAAGTAAACTGTATGTAGTAAGTGGGCTATACTTGTATTAATGTGCTAGAACTTGTAGAGTTTTAGTACTAGCCTACTTGGGACTACATTGGCCCATTTTATAGTCTATAAAAGTATACTAAGTATAGGCCTACTTTAAAGGGGCGGGCGGTAACCGTGACGCATCACAGTTTCAGCCAATCTCATGTTAATCTTGAGTACAGAGTACAGTCTTTAGTTTTATTAGATTTATAAAAGACAGATAAGCTACCGACGCTTGTGCAGTGCGTGGAGCTAAAGAGTCACGTGCGCACGTGCACACGCACACACACGCACGCACACACACACACACACACACACACACACACAACACGTCATCGCATCACAGACTCTCTATTCGTTCCGGTTAAATCACAAAATAAAATGTACACAAATTTATCCCTGCTCTTGATACATAATCACTGATGAACACCTTTGGTTTTAATGAGAAAAAATATTTGGGAAGTTGAGTTTAGTTCACAACCAACAATGTAAAAAAACTCATGAAATAGCATGATGAAATTTTGTAATTTTTTAAAACACCTTAGTGTAATTTTTAGACTACACTTCTGAGATGTACATAAAAAGTAGACTGAATGTATACTTTATTATTTTTAGTTTAATCAAATATACTAATAGCACACTTGAACTTCTTTTTCGTAAGGGAATGCAATGAAATGACATGACATGTTAGCCTACCCAATGCAGTTTGACAACAAAGAAAATAGAAAACGGTAATAAGTTAGTAGACCATTTTTGTTCAGAATGCTGTTACCTTTATTTTATGCATTTAATCTCACTTGATTTTAACATCATTGAGAAGAATCAATTGACCCCAAATTATTTTGGCTACTGAGATAGCAAGGAATGAAATGAGTGCTATATTTATAATATAAATTCTTACTTCTGCCAGTGAATATATAATATTATATTATTGACTTCATGCTGTCTTTTGTAGACCCAGAATGAGTATGTCACTTTATATGGTCCCCGAATAAGATGCTGTTATGTACTTGTAGGTGAGATATTTTACTTTAAAAACAACCTGTGAAATGACTTCAGGTTGAGAATGTTTTTTGGCTTTGAATTTCTTTATACCTCCTCCGTCTGGGAAGGATTTATTATCTTGATATCCAGGGCATCGAAACCTTAAATAAAAGCAAACCTAGTTCTACAGTATCTTATCTGTGCTCTGACAACTTACCGGGACAAAGACGTGTAATCCCCTCTAACCAAGCGTGGGATCCACACTCTGTCAGTGACCCTGTCACACACACCTGTCACTCAAATCTTCTGCCCCCTTGACATATTCACATTTGACAGATCACGTCTGTCACTTCCCATTTCGTTCACTTAAGTCATTATTAAACACTCATAATGCATCAGCTGCAATGATGTCACTGTTTTGTTGAGAAGTCCTTTTCTATAAGTAGACACAGACACTACTGAATAAAATTTATATTTTATTACTATTAATGTTAGCCACCACAATACACTAACGTCCAATTCAGTATACAAGAATAGTGTGAAAGTTAGCCCACCTCGGTTGAAAACAGTTCAGTGTTAATTGGCAGTATTATCTCACAGAAAAGGTGTGGGCACGTGAGCAAAATTTTGCATGCAAAAACGTCCATTGTCAATAAATGTTACACAGAAGTGACTTTCAAACCAAGCAGCTTTTTGTTGGTCAATTCACAAACATGAATGCAATCTGCATTTTCGACCCTCATGCAAAACTCCTGATCCTATTGGATTTTGCTCACAAAAAAAAGTTATGGTAATAATGATCTTAAAACGATAGAAAAGGCATCAGTAGCAAAAGTCAGTAAATTAATCTGTGCATGATGGGTAACACCATGTCGGATGTTTATAATGAGTTCAGTAAGATTATGTTTTCTATAGGTCAATCAAATCAACAAGCAATTTAAAGCATTTTAACCTGGGTCCAAAGAGATGAGTTAGCTACTGTGTAAAAACACAGAGAAGAAGGAAAATGTTCATAGCACCGCTGGCAAAATCCACAATCCCTTTAAAACTCTCACAAAGATCTTGCTGTTATAGTTCCCTTCTGCCTCACTTTAACACTGACCATTCAGATTCATAAACTACCAGTTCCAAACCTGCTGTTCTTCATCAAGTACATAATTCTTAAAGACTACATTTCAGAACGAAATCTCTACAGTTTGTGCTTGAAAAAAAAAAAAACCTAATCCTCGTGTACCCACTCTGACCACTAGCAAAATCTTGTTCTTCTACTTTCTACTTTCATCTTTCCAACCATAACTTTTTATGGCACAATCGGCGAAAACTAATCTACTGTCATGCTAATACTCTTTGCCACAAAAGAGACCGATACTGTTAAGAGAAAAGCCCAGGAAGAGAAAGAGATCAAAACAAAGTTGCATATAGCTTATTGTTGCTGATGCAATTGAATATAGTTCCCAGGAACAATCCCATGAAAATTGGCAAGAAATCACATATTTGATCACAGTATTAGTAAAGGAGCTCTTCAGTTGCAGCCGATCCAGTGTCTGAGGCTGATTACGGCAAATCCTTCCTCTCCGTAGTGGACTCTTTAATGATCTGTGAGCGAGAGATGCCACAAGTTAGTTTTAGCTGAAACAGAAAACACAGCAAATACATTAATACATTAATTAAAATAATAATAATACATCTTTATTTTATATAGTGCCTTTAAAAGTACATCTCTTATTTTTTGTTATTGTCAACTTTAACATAAATGGAAATAACATAACATTTACTTTTGGCCCTTCATATTGAACATTTTGGGTACCTCTGCTCTATTGCAATGTATGAAAGAATGAATGAATCAATAAATGAGCCAAAAAAAAAATCAATTATTTTATTCTGCTGCTGTGAGAGAGACTGTTGGATAAAGAAAATCTGCTGATGATTTTGTCGAAGTGCATTCATGTTTAAAGGTTGATGAACAGCGCCCCCTAGTGTTTACCTCCCCGTCACGTGTCTCAACAGTTCTCACAACTATGCTCCTCTTCACATGTGCCTCAGGAGTTAGCTTAGTGTCCATGCTGGTGTCTAGCAAAACACACACACACCCAAATGATTGAATAGAGTCACTTAAATCAAGCTGGAATCAACAACTGGATGATGAATTACTCACCTCTAAACTGTAAGTTGGTGAAGTTCTGCACCGGAACAGTGATCCTAGAAAAGGTGGGAGACTATTAATTGAATCATATTTCAATTAATTTAGTCATTGTGGTTCTTGCCATTCTCTCCTCTCCTCACCTGCTTTCTTCTCCTTCGAGCAGCTTCCTGTAGGTGGCAATTTCAATATCCAGGGCCAGTTTTACATTGAGTAGGTCCTGGTACTCCTGCAGGTGTCTGGCCATCTCCTCCTTCAGCATCTGGATCTCATCCTCCAGACGAGCCACAGTGTCTTGGTAACCGGCCGTCTCTATGGCGAAACGTTCCTCCATCTCTCGCAGCTGACGCTCCATGGACTCGTTCTTAAAGACAGAGTGTATTTTATCCGTGATTTCTCTTCTGTCGAGTACCGTGGTCTACAGTCATGAGTGAAAGTATTGTTGTTCTTAATAAGTTTGGTGACCGGTGAAATCAAATACTTACAGACCCACGAAGAGATTCCAGGTCACAGGTCAGGCCCTGAATCTGCCGACGATACTCATTGGCCTCCTGTTTAGCTTGTCTCAGAGCCTCTCCATTCCGATTGGCTGCATCAGTCAGATCAGTAAACTAATAAAATACAATATCATTTTTTTAAAGTATTTATTTATTAATAGTAATACACTAAAAACACTTAAAAAATTGCCATAAAATGATTAAGTAAATAAGCATAATTTTTTTAAGAGAATTGTCAAGTTCACATAACTTAATTTATTCAGTTACGCATGAAGTTTATTTACTTAATTTTAAGGCAACGGGTTTCCTCACTTTTTAAAAGTTAAGTCAACTGATCATTTTTTCGTGGCCACAAATAATTAATTCTCACAAATTATTATTATAATTCTTTTTAATCGTTTCCACAAAAAAGTGGGGGCTCAGTAGGCCTTCTACAAAAAAAAAAAATGTTGAAACAATTTTCACTCAGAAATTGCAAGTAAACTTCACAAATAATTACAAAGAAATAAATAACAAGTAACACATTGAGTTAAACATGAAATTTTGAAGTAGAAAGACTGAAATAGTATTTTCCTGTAAAATCATTTTTACAGTGATGGGCAATTTTATAATTGTAATGTATTTGCTTATATTTCTAATAGGGGTGTAACGATACCCTCATGTCACGATTCGATGCATATCACAATACCGAACTCACAATACAATATTATTGCGATAGTCCAAGATAGATGGTAAAAGGTTTACATAAAATGTACTGCTAAATTTGGTATTACATTGGCAGTGGAAATGAATAGGTTTGGACTTGCACAGGACAATGGTGACACCAGAATAAAAAAAAATATGATTCTGAAGCTGAAAATACAGAATTATTTTAGGTGTATATGCTTGCAATCTGACTGTCACTGACTAGATTAAAATAATGTACCATTTTACTCATAACATAAGACATTTGGCATTATCAGGACCCACAAATATTATTATACATTATAATCAATGTTATATATAGTTTAATGTATACTGACAATAAAACTCTTTAAACTTACACAATACAGATTGTCAACATCCACGATACATATTGTTGCATTTTTGTATTACGATATATTGTAACACGATATATTGTTACACCTCTATTTATTATATTCTATTTTTATATCAAAATGTTCTTCTAAAAGACAAAATCCACCAAGGAGAATGTGTGTGTGTATGTTCATGTAACCTTTGAGCGATACCACTCCTCAGTCTCCTGCATATTGGAGGTGGCCATGGACTCAAACTGAGCTCTGATATCCTTCAGGGCAGTGGTTAAGTCTGGCTTAGACACATCCAGATCCACATGAACCTGTTGGGCCATCAGCTGCTCATGCAACTCCCTCATCTCCTACACAGAAGAAGAAAGAGTGTCAAAGCATTAGAGAAGTTTCCAGGTGAATATAATGGTTTGTTACAGCACAGTGTCCGATCACATCTGATCTTGTGTCCACAGTGTATTTTGGCAAGTGAGGAAATTGTGAATCTGTTTGTTCTATAAATAGCCAGATTAAATTAACAGATTTGAGACAGATATGCCAGTTGAAGAAAAATCTATAGAGACAGGGAAGAACTGAACAAATGGAGGTAGCAAGGAGATAAAACCCACCTCCTCATGGACCTTCTTCAGGAAGTTGATCTCATCCTGCAGAGCATCAATCTTCCTCTCCAGCTGTACACGGTTCAGAGCCGCTTCATCCACTTCCTGGAATCGAAAGTGGAATTCGTGACAGCAATATGCTAACTTATTCTTGATATGTATGAACGAGACAGGAATGGAGTGTTCCTTACTTGTCTGTAGGTGTTGAGGTTATTTTCTGCATCTTGCCGAAGGGCAGTTTCATCTTGAAGTCTGGAAGACGGATAAAAAAACAGTTACCATTCCTAAAGTGAACTTTCTCACAACATAAAAAGGATTCTATCTTAAGTTCAGAGACCCAAGCATTGATACTGGTGGTGTATTTTCTTATTTTCCTTAAAACTTAAACAGTTTTTCTTTTTTATGTATAACTTTTTAGGCTTATATATATATATATATATATATATATATATATATATATATATATATATATATATATTCTCCAATATATATATATATTGGAGAAAATGTGAGATACATAATCATTTTAATTTTTTCAAACAACTAGTAAAGTGCATTACTTTAAGATTTACAACAAAATATCTGAGTTACTTTTTCAAATAAGTAATGCACGTTTTCCCATGTATTGACTGATGCCTCTTCTGTCCCCATGTTGAGAGAATACTACAGTAAATAGTAGTAGTAGGCTAATAGTAGTAGAGTAATAGATTAAGAAGCCTACAGAGGCGTGTGCGCTGTGATGATTATTGTATGGACTAAATGTGAGCATCTCATTGCGCAAAAACATATTCGGTATTACTTAAAATTAATAAAAACCGTCAAAATTGCAAACTGAATATTACGCACACTTACTATAGGCCTACTAATTAAATATGTTACATTTAGATGATCCCACAGTAGGTGCACGAATCTCAAGCTGTCTGACGGACATCTCGGCATGGCTTAAAGAACATCACCTGCAGATCAACCTTTCCGACTTTACAGCACGATTTCACCATCCTGCTAGGTGCATCTTTGATTACCCCTTCAAGGTCGGTTTAGAAATCTTGGAGTAGGCTAACCTTTGATGACCAGCTGTCCTTCAAAGACCAGATTTCAAAGTTCAGCCTCGGTCATGCAGGTTCGCGCGGCACAATCAGCCCAAAAGTGACACTTCTCTTCATCTCTCTGCACTACCACTCGCTGCCTGCGTCAAGTTCAAGGCGCTGACGCTTGCTCAGCTACAGATCCACCACAAGCTCAGCACCCGCATATTGAGACTCGCTCCTACGAATCTACACCCCCACCAGAAGCATTCGCTCAGCTAAGGTACCATCACAGAGAGGCACGAAATCCCTTTGCAGAACATTTTCTTTCACTGTTTCTTGCTGGTGGAACGATCTCTCTGCAGAATCACTGACAACATTCAAAAGCATCTCTTCCGCGAGCACTTAAAGGGTTAGTCCTCAAGTCATGTAGACATGCTTCTTTCAGACGAATAAAAGTTATATAAAAAATGTCCTGGCTCTTCCAAGCTTTATAATGGCATTGAATTGTTGCATACAATATCCATCATATAACTGCTCCACACAGCTCCAGGGGGTTAATAAAGGCCTTATGATGCGAAGCGATTCGTTTGTGTAAGAAAAATATTATTTTTATTAACCCCACGGAGCCGTGTGGAACAGTTATATGATGGATAGATTTAGACTTCAAAAACAGAGCAACAATTCAATGCCATTATAATGCTTTGAAGAGCCAGGACATTTTTTATATAACTTTTATTTGTCTGAAAGAAGAATGTCATATAGGCCTACACTAAGATGACTTGAGGCTGAGTTAATCATGGGCTAATTTTCATTTTTGGGTGAACTATGCCTTTAACCTTGTCTTAAAAAAACTGTTCCCTCCCTATTCTTGCTAAGTAATGTCCAAAACGTAGTATTTAGAGCACTTTTTGTGATTATTCACCTTTTCATCGCTTCCTATATTCTTTAGTTGTAAGTCGCTTTGGATAAAAGCGTCTGCTAAATGAATAAATGTAAATTACACAAATATACTTTCTGTAATCTCACTTTATTAACCAATGACTTACCTTTTGACCTTAAAGCATACTAATAAGCAAACAAAACAAAAAAAGCATCACTTTTTTTATTTGTATTATTATTGCTAATATTATATTGTGTAACTATTTCTCCTTTGTCCTATTCTTCTGTAATCCAGCAGAAGGCTTATTCATTTCACTTTTGGTGTGAAAGGGCTTTTACATTTGCCAAAAATAGAACTTTTGTTTATTTGTTATTAAAAACCAAACAAGCAAGATTTATGATAAATCAGTCATGACAGCTGTACTGAAAGGCTCTCAGTGGAGGTGACCTATCATGGTGTGGTGAGACTTGCAGGAGGGGGCAGGACAGGGTTCAGTGGATCACTCATGCATCATTAACTGTTCACACACACACACACACACACTGCAACAGCCGCTCTTTCCCACGGGGTGGAGTACATGCACACTCTTTCATATCATTTTAAACTGAGGAGCTACCTGACACGAGCAGTCCAATATACATCAATGGAAACAATTCCAAATAAATAGTGTCTAGTTTGAAAAATACAAATAAATATGCACATCAAAATTATCACTTGGAATTCAGATGCATAGCTCAGTCCTAATGCAATTTGTGAACATACATTCTACTGTCAGTTCTATTTTCTATGTTTCACCAAAAGTCACCATTGATTCCAAATAGTTTAAATTTGAGGGTTTGGAATTTTGTTAAAAAATGTGGTTCTTCTTTCTCACACCTAACAACAGGGTATCTGCACTGGGTGTGTTCAGCCTTTGTAGAAGCTGAGGTATTGTGCCCCTCCCTGCCCCCATAGCACTCAGTGTATCAGGATTTAAAAAGAGAAGTTTCAAAAGAGAGGCAGTGTAGGATTAAATGGGAGCGATAAATTCACTAGTAACATTGTAGTTTTGGCAGTGTAGTACTGACGCGGAAAAATGCCTAAAGTGCCGCAGTTGCTTAATCTTAAGAGATTCTCCATTAGACAGCTGTTCTTAAGGGAAAGTTAATAGATGGCACATTCTTTGCCTGCATTGGCTATTGAGCTTTTTTGTAACATTGTTCTCATGTTGCTCTTAGCGTTCTTCTTGGTATGTCCTGGAATGTGTGCTATCTTGACCCCACCAGACACATTTACTTGTACACAAGTGCACCTCTTTTAGGGTGTAATTTACTTCGACAAGGTGGTTAGAGTGATTTTAACTTTGTGTTGTCAATTGTTTTCGTCATGACACCAGTAAATCAAGGTTCCAGGGGTTCCTCACTGGGTTTGTTTTCTCATAAATCAGAAGTTACCTTAGGGTGAAAGTTTATAACATTTTGAAATGTTTAAAAAACATTATTCCTTAAATTTTCATTTAAATTTACATAAACCCAAAAAAATATACTGCTTTACAAAATTCTACGTATTTTTATAAATATATATAAAATATTTAAAAAATGTTAAAACATTTTGTGAAATAAAACATTATATTTTATGTATATTTTTGTCTATACTTTATACTTATTCTATTATTATTATTGTAATATATTCACAATATATATTCAGATATTTGTGAAAAATATTTATCTACTGTATTCATTTCAGATTTCACATAATACTTTTGTTATTCTTACTGTTAAGATAAAAAAAAATCCCCTTTCATAATTTCTGCAGACTTCTTGACCCTAGTCTGAAAACCCCTGTTTTTGACCAAAAAAGGTGCAAGATATAAAATATGTATTTTATTTTATTGCATTCAAAATCCACTTTGCTAAAAACTCTAGGACAGGGGTTTTCAAACTGAAACCCCCAGGGGTCTGAAAACCCCCCAGAAAAAATAAAATAAAAAGAAATAATAATAATTAAAATAAAATAAATCAGTAGAGTAATAAATGAATTCCAAATAAATATATTTTTTAATTAAAACGAAAAAATATGAGTTAGTGATTAATCTATTAAATACATTTAATTTGATAAAAAAATGATTAATATAAATATTTTTTTAAATTAAAATTATATAAATAGAAAATAAATAAATGATATGCATAATATATTTTTACATTGAGTAGAACAAAATATACTGTATAATAATGTAACTGAAACTTAATTTTTTTTTGTGTGTGTATAAATTGAGTGTTTATAAAAGGCAGATTCCTTATACATTTTAGGATGGGGGTCCCTCACACAGGGAGTATCATATTTGGGGGTCCGTGGCATCTAGGAGACAACTTTGAATGGGCATAATTCATCTGCCCTTACCTGTGTTTAAGAGTGGCCAGGTCTGAGGCCAGGTTGTCTCTTTCTATCTCCAGTCTGGCTTTCCCAGCGTTGAGGCCGTCCACCTGTCTGCGGAGCTCCCTCAGCTCCTCCTGGTAGATGTCCCCCAGGCGGCTTGGCTCCTTCCCCCTCAGCTGGTTCAGTTCTGCCACCAGCATCTTGTTCTGCTGCTCCAAGAAGCGCACTTTTTCGATGTAGCTGGCGAAACGGTCGTTAAGCCCCATCATCTCCACCTTTTCATTGGTGCGCGTCTCCCGGTACTGGGCCTTCAGCAGGGAGTCCGCCGAGAAGTCCAGCCGGTCCCCACCCAGAGACAACCGTGAGGTGGACATAGTGGCTGGGCTGGAGGTGAGGTGGCGTGGGCTGCTGTGGTGGGACAGGCGGCCCGTGCTGAGGCGGCTGGTGATCCCCACGGACGGGGAGCCGCCCAGTGTCCCGAATCGCTTTCGGTAGGATGAGAAAGCACGCTGGGGTTCCATGGCAGTGGAAAATGAGACCGAGTGTGGGTGAACTTTGGGTTTTTATAGAGAAGGCGGGGAGAAAGAGGGGGTCCAATGGGGAGGGCAAAGGCCAGGGGGTGTGTTTGTGAGCCCGGAATTGTTTGTGCCTGTCCACCCAGTCTCCTGACTGCCTCTTTTCACTCTATTCTGTCTGTCTCTCTGGTGTGGGGTGCACCGTGTGTGGGGAGGGGACACAGTCAGTCAGAGAAAATCCTATTCATGCCACTGCTGGAACACATACACACAGAGAGACAGACTGTGATGGCACTGATATTTGACTGCCATTTCAATTCTCTCTCACCCCATAATAAAGTGCTGCTTTGTACCTCTTCTGAGTTAATTTGGAGTTCCTCTCCTTCTCGGTCACAGTTTTTCTGCCGTTCCAAGAGGGATTTTAATGATGTCACAGAACACTGGAGTGATTACGTAATTCTTCATTATAAAAAGAGTCTAACGCTCTCTTTTGTGCTGATCTGGGAACATCACACACACTTTTCAGCACCACTGATTCATATCTGTTTACCAGAAAAATTAATTATTCAGACTCGTGAACTCACACTATATAAGTATCAAAAGGACTGTTTAGCCAACATTGAACATCCTGTCACCATTTTCTCAAACTCATGTCGTTCCAAACCTGTATGACTTTCTTTTTTCTGTGGAACATGAAAGAAAAATGCCTGAGCTTTTCTCGGCCATACAATGAAAGTAAATGGAGACCAGGGGATGTCAAGCTCCAGAAAATAGCACTGTCAAAACCACTATTGTCATTGTTAACTGAAACTAATACTACTAATGAAAATATAGATTTTTTAAATGGAATAAAACTGAAATCAAATAAAATATAAATATTAGATTAAAAAAGTTCCCTTGGCAACTAACTGAAATAAGTTTTGAAGTACTAAACTTTAAGTAGGCCTATACTGAAATGACAAATCTGAAATAAAAATACATTTAAGGTAAATATAAATATAAAAAACGAATAAAAATTAAATGACCAAAAATTAATGAAATTGAGAAAAAATAAATAAAAGCTATAGTTTACTGAAAATCTTGTCTTGAAAAGCTCACTTGACTGTTTATAAAAAAGTAGCTTGGAAATTTAGCAAAAAAAATTATCAAATATAGATTTAAAATAATACAAATTATTATTTAGAAATATAAAAATGTAAGAAACGTCCAGTCAAAAGAACCAAAGACTCACTCTACTTGCTTTACATAAATATGTATTACTGAAGTGCAAAAGATATAGGACACAAATGCCCTTGTCAGCAGTCTACAAAATAGTAGAGGAGTGTATCAGTGGCACCGAGGCACAGCCAGACAGAAAACAACACATCCACCACAACAGATTTCTAGAGGATGAGCTCATCAGCAGCCAACACTGATGGCCTGCAGACCGCAGGATTGTAATGGACTCAGGTCCACTGAGTACTGGGTATGTGTGGGTGTTGGTTGGCTGATTAGGAAGGTGTCTAAAATCACATAAAGAAAAGTGGGGTAAGATGTGTCAGTGGGGAAATTGTGTGTCCCCTTAATCTAATGACCTGAGCACAATTGTGACCATTTAGAAATCACCCATTATATCGAAGTCTTTTTCAATATTTTTGAAAGAAGCATCTTATAGCCACCAAGAATGCATGTATGTGTTTAAAAATAGGCCTACTGTTTAAAAAAACAATCCATACTGTGAAATATTATTAAAATTTAAAATAATCATTTTCAACTTAATTATATTTTAAAATGTAATGTATTCCTTAATTTTCAGCATCATTACTCCAGTGTCACATGATCCTTCAGAAATCATGATGAATTGCTGCTTGAGAAACATTTCTTATTATTATCAACGTTGACAACAGATGTGCTTCTTAGTGTTTGGAAACTTTGGAATATTTGTGGAAAAGGGATGCTTGGATGAATATAATGTAAAAGTATTAATTTCTTCAAAAAATAATCTCACTGACCCAACACTTTTAAATAGTAGTGTATTTAATATACGTATCTTTAAGATACATCGGATTTGATACATAAAAAAAAAAAAAATAATTAAAAATTACAAATTTGGGGAAAAAAGAGAGTAATGTCATATTTCCCTGCAATATTAAGAATTGTAATGTCGAAATGTAAATAACTTTAGGATTTCCTTTTACCATAATCTTGCCTTGAATCCTATACAGCAAGTCAAACTTGCCAAACTTGTTTACCTGAAATGCTCTCTGCTAGAATTTATATGTGACCTTTAAAACATACATTTTAATCTCATATAATCATTTTAAAGATCTGCTACAAATCTGCTGGCTTAAGGTTAATACTGTAATAATAATTATAATTATATTGAATGTTAAAGAAAAAATTATGTAGACGCCAAACTTTTATCAACTTAAAAGGCAGTTCAGTTTTAGTACTTTTTGTATGTCAAGCTGCAGTCGAAATCCCAAACACAATTCACATTTTCAAATGGTTTAAATGTCGTGTTTTGTTGTTGCAGTGATTAAGACTCTACTTTTTGCCCCAGGACAATATGTGACACAAAGCCACCTCATCTCACAGATCTGACCGGCCCCTTTATTTAATTAATACTTTGAAACTGTACTTTTTGAATACTTTAAAAATACCTTGAAATGAATAAGAAAATAAACTCCCCAGGACTGTTTCTTGTCTCTCTGTTGTTGTGGCAATACAACGTAGCACATGGCAATTATCTTAGGCATTTTTAAGAGTGTTTCTCATTATTTATTTGTTTTTTTAGATTTTGATTACAAATTTCAATCTGTGGAAATGTTGAGTTTAGGCATCAGAAGTTTATTGTAATTTCTAGCCAATAAATAAGAGATTGTAGCCCCAAGGTGTTTAATAATCCTGTACTGCAGCATACCCATCATGTAATCAGCCAAACTGGTTTCAGTTTACCAAGCAGTATATAATGGAGCACACTCTCGCAGTTTACCAGACACTCACTGACACCACGTTCCTTTATTACTGCTTCAAAAGGAGTTTGCTAAATCTGAAACCATGAAGGCTCTAGTCTGTGCTCTTGTTCTGATGCTCGTGTGCAGCACTACTGGTGAGTTTATCTTCTATTACTGCTGAATAAAACATGCTGAATACCGGTGATGGGATCGGAATTCAGTACTGTGTAGTAAGGATGGAAATGTTGTGTGAGATGATTAGGCTGAAATAGTTGTGGAGATGAGTGGTAGCCGGTGGGGTCTTCTGTTGTTGCCATGTATATCTTGCTTGCTTCTGGTGCTTCTACATATACAACTCTACAGTATCTCATGATCTGTCTGTGGTCATGTCTCTTTCATTCTCTGCACAGTGCACTCCCTGCAGTGCTTCACCTGTGTGGATGGAGACTGCAAGGTCAGAACTGAATGCCCCCCATCCACCAACTTCTGCAGGACTGAGGCCAATTGATGCATTATATTAAAAACAGTATATATATATATATATATATATATATATATATATATATATATATATATATATATATATATATATATATATATATATATATATATATATATATATATATATATATATATATATAATTTAAATAATGCATTTAAAATATGAATGTCTTTTATTTTCAGTTACTTATTTGTCCCGTACATGTGAGGAGTCCTGCACACCTGGCGAAAATATCTACTGCTGCGATCAAGACTTGTGCGGCTGAACGTCTCTGTCCAGTTTACAAAGAATATAATGTATAAAATGAATCAACCAATTACCAATCATTCACAATTATAGTAAAAAATCAATAAAGCTGAATATGTGTCTGCATACATGATTTGAAGGTGTTATGTCTTATTAAACTCATTTGAATTCTCACTTAAATGATCAACAAACTTGCTGGTTTAGCTTGACAGGGCGACTAGAATACGAACGACCCTTTTATCACGCTATGTTCCTACAACAAGGCCAGCTGTAATTAACGCTGTTTGGTGTGTTCAATGTCAGGACTAACATGGAGGGGCCGTTGTTACGATCGCCTAATAAATATCTGCAGGGGTGACTGCGGTTGCCTCAGCCCCGGTAACTGGGGGAATGTCTGTCTGAGACTAAACATCCAAGAGAGGTGAAAAGTTCAAAGAGGAAAGCCAGTTACTGTACGAGAAGCATAGAAATGTCCAGTTGGTCCCTCTTCAATTCCTTCTCATTTTTTGTTAGTCAATCTCTCATGGTTTCCTTGGTCTCTCGGGTTTGGGATTGTCAAACAGCTGATTCATGTCTCCAGTGTAATGAGGCAGGAGCGAACAGCAGAATCCTAATGATGTTTTCACTGACTGATCATCAGCCAAGGCAAAGCCACAACCAGACTCTGAGACTGCACTAATCTGCCAAACTGTGCGTATGTGCATTTATGTTTGTTTATGTGTGTGCATGTCGATTGTGAATCAGAGAAATCTGAGGAATACAAATGTAAATGATGTGGCAAACATACCTAACGCAACAAACAGCAAGTCCAGTGCACAGTGAATGTTTTGCCAAAAAAATCCAGCCAGGTGCTCCGCTTAGAAGACAAGAGACATTTGTTGTGCTTCAAACTAAAATACAGCTAAATGTAGCCTACGTTAAATTCAGCAAAAACTAAATTACGTTTTCAATTAAGTACAAAAATAACAAAGTAAAATAAGAATGATCTCAATTTAATTCCTTTTTTTTATTGTAAATTTTTATAGCCTGCATTCATTATGCATGAAAATGGCTGTAGATCAAGAAATGCTCATATTCAAAATATAAAATGTCTTCTGTATCATACGCATTAACTCTGCCACCTCTAAAATACTCAAACTAAAGTAAAAAAAATACATATATCAATAAAAGGACAAATTAAAAATAAAACAAATAAACCTGCCCATGTACTATATATATATATATATATATATATATAGTACATGGGCAGGTTTATTTGTTTTATTTTTAATACATTTTACATTTTACAAAAAATATTTTTTTTTACAATTTAAAATAACTTCTTTCTATTTGAATATATTTTAAAATGCATCTTATTTCTGTGATGGCAAAGCTGAATGTTCAGCATCATTACTTCAGTCTTCAGAGTCACGTGATCCTTCAGAAATCATTCTAATATGATGATTTGCTGCTCAAGAAACATTTATTATTATTATCAATGTTGAAAACAGTTGTGTACATTTTTTTCAGGATTATTTAATGAATAGAAAGTTCAAAAGAACAGCATTTATTTGAAATATAAAGCTTTTGCAACATTATAAATATCTATACTGTCACTTGATCAATTTAATGCATCCCTGCTGAATAAAGCATTCATTTCTTTAAGTTCTTTCCCAAATAAATAAAAAAATTGAATGGTATAGTACAGTTACAGAAGCTTTCTATTTCAGATAAATACTGTTCTTGTGAACTTTCTGTTCATCAAAGAATACTAAATCATTTTATTTTTTTACACAACTGCTTTTAAAAAAAAATCAACATTGATAATAATCATAAATGTTGCTTGAGCAGCAAATCATCAAATTAGAATGATTTCTTAAGGATCATGTGACACTGAACACTGGGATAGTGATGCTCAAAATTGAGCTTTGCCACCACAGGAATAAATTACATTTTAAAATATATTCAAATAGAAAACAGTTATTTTACATGTGAATAATATTTCACAATATTACAGCTTTAAAAAAACTTTTGACCAATATATATATATATATATATATATATATATATATATATATATATATATATATATATATATATATATATATATATATATATATATATATATATATATATATATATATATATATATATATATATATATATATTTATATATATATATATGTAATCTTAAGAAGGGTATGAAAAAACTGACAAAGAATAAATTTCGGTGTCACAACCTGCAGAATTAAGATACTAAAAGCATTTTTTTTCAGATGAATTTAAAAGAAATGCATTTTTTCTCTGTCACAACTGGTATAACAGCATACAAGACAAAACATTTTCTTTTCTGACTGCCAAAAGACCCGAGGAACACAGTGACTCTTAAATTAAGGCTTTAAAAAAAGACAGTGAAGTCTGAAAAAAATGCAGTGAAGAAATAAGCTTTGCATAAGTCACTTCTTTAGGCCTCATTCCTGTCTGAGCATAATGTTTCTCTTCGCACTATATTTCACTGAACAGAGAGAAGAAGGGGAGGAAGCGCTATAAATTCAGTCACTCCTTTCCTTGATGCCACAATGGCGTGTATTCACAGAGGAAAGCAGTTAGTACTGTGACTGGCTTAGACTGACTCCAAACAGACAAAGACAGATGCTGAGAAACACACTATTAACAAGAATCACAGACAAACACACATAATAGGTATTAGAGAAAACTGAAAATGATACTAAATATTATATATATATATATATATATATATATATATATATATATATATATATATATATATATATATATATATATATATATATATATATATATATATATATATATATATATATATATATATATACACTCACCTAAAGGATTATTAGGAACACCTGTTCAATTTCTCATTAATGCAATTATCTAATCAACCAATCACATGGCAGTTGCTTCAATGCATTTAGAGGTGTGGTCCTGGTCAAGACAATCTCCTGAACTCCAAACTGAATGTCAGAATGGGAAAGAAAGGTGATTTAAGTAAATTTGTGCGTGGCTTGGTTGTTGGTGCCAGACGGGCCGGTCTGAGTATTTCACAATCTGCTCAGTTACTGGGATTTTCACGCACAACCGTTTCTAGGGTTTACAAAGAATGCTGTGAAAAGGGAAAAACATCCAGTATGCGGCAGTCCTGTGGGCGAAAATGCCTTGTTGATGCTAGAGGTCAGAGGAGAATGGGCCGACTGATTCAAGCTGATAGAAGAGCAACTTTGACTGAAATAATCACTCGTTACAACCGAGGTATGCAGCAAAGCATTTGTGAAGCCACAACACGCACAACCTTGAGGCGGATGGGCTACAACAGCAGAAGACCCACCAGGTACCACTCATCTCCACTACAAATAGGAAAAAGAGGCTACAATTTGCACTAGCTAACCAAAATTGGACAGTTGAATACTGGAAAAATGTTGCCTGGTGTAAAAAGGGCTATAGTTTGCTGTCATTAACCTCTCTCTTAAATCTCCCTCTTTATTCTGAGGCACATACACAACACCTTGCCTGAGCCAATCAGCAGCCGGACTCATGACCATGTGATCTCCCCCACCCTCACAGAGACGCTAGTTCAGTGCAGCGGGACACGGAGACAGCTCGCGGAAGTTATGCTAAAGTTGATAAACTGTTAATATATCGCCTTTTGGGTCAAAGTGTTGTGCGTGTATGCAGAAGTAAGTGTGCAATATTTAACTATATAGCCGATGAGCACTGTACTCGTTTCTGTAAACAAGTTAATATACACGTGAGGTAACGATGTATATGTATGCGTGTATTCATTTATGTTACTCGCTAGATCGTACATTAGTGTACATATAGCTACTATTTCAGTGCCAGAGTTACCCATGTCGTTTTTATTACGTTATGTTCCTTTTGAGGCAAGGTTTTCAGTGTTTTTCTATATATACACTATAACGGGAAAATAAACGTAAACAATTGGCTTTGCGCATGTGCACTCATAGACCTGATGATGCACCGCTCTCGCAGAGCTTTGCAGCACTAACAAGGTGTCAGGTTACAGCTGTACACTTGCCATAATTTAAGAATTACAGCTTGCTTTATTCTTATTCCTGTTTTAGGGATAATGTTTATGTTTAGTTATTAATCTTTATTTATTGTGCTGTATTATGGTCAATCTGTTTGATTATCGTGATTAAGTATTATTATAATTATGTATATTCATGTTTATGTTACTGTTTCTATTTTATAGAAAACCACATTAACACATTAAAAGCGATCCATTCGCCAGTCTGTTGAGTGGTGACAATAAACGGGTTATCCCCAGGAAACACGTGAATCTTCGTGTGGTCTCTAATCGGATTCTCTTTGGTGGGTCAGCTCCCTGAGCCGGCAACTTGGTATATAGAGTGACGAGCCACTTAAAACCACAAACATTTTTTCATGGTCCTTCGAGCCGGATTAAGGACTTACCAAAGAGGTAGAAGATGTCACAATCTGCAGATGATGCGCCAACAGTGCGAGGCAGGAGGAAGACTGTCCTTCCAGCGTTATGATGAGTATGATCTCACTGGCTTCACCATCCATGAGCCCGTTTCACAACCCATGTCACCACTCCCTCATTCAACCAGACTGGCTGGCGGCGATGAGGAAGAGGAAGGTGCAACAGGTTTTACTCCGCTGTTACCAGGTTATGAGGCTGACAGTCCACTACAGTGGTCCGATGAGGAGAGTGAATCTGCATCAGACCTCGTACAGAGAAAAAATAAGAATCTCCGCAAAGCCCTGCATATGATACAGCAGGAAAGGGACACAATGCAGAGCGTTAATGACAAATATGCAAAAGAGCTTTCTCAGCTCAAGCAACAAATGAAGCGGCTGCAAATCCAAATGGACCGTCAACATCCTGGAAGTCAGCCCCTTGCGTCACTCATTCGAGACAGTATAGCTCCAGTCCTATACCTGCACCACGTGCTCGGCCACAGGAACGTTCTGATGATACAAGCTTCCGACCTGTACCAGCTCCACGTCTCAAACTTCAAAGGGAGCATCATACTGATGACCAGCTTCAAAGTCTTCCACCGCCCAACTACAGCATCCGCCTCCATTATCAAACAGAGCTCCTCTTACCATTATGTGCCACAAGGGGGTCATAGATCAGAGGTGCATTACTCTCACAGACATGAGCCCTCAAATTCTCCATGCGGGAATTCCAAGACCTTGTCAGGCATCCACAAATGCCGCGCCGGCCACTTACTCCATCACCTCCCCCTGAACAGGAACTGATGTATCGAGGTCCAACTCCCATGATTCCTGACTTCATACATCCTAACCCACGAGAGTTCTCACGATTGAAAATTGCTTTGGAGAATATTCTCCCAGCTCAGGCAACAGAACGGTTCAAATTTCAGATACTGATGGACCATCTGAAATTAGAGGAGGCTCTACTAGTGGCTGACTCATACTGCCATTCGCAACACCCTTACACCAGGACAATGGCTGCTTTAGACCAGCAGTATGGCCAGCCACATCAACTAGCTCTACAACGGATTGCAGAGTTAATGGATGGTCCAAACATTGTAAGTGGAGACCAAAAAGCCTTTAGACTTTTCTCTCAAAGTCCGTTCCTGGTTGGCATGTTGGAGCAGT
This sequence comes from Gobiocypris rarus, assembly GCA_023029165.1. Classification (NCBI taxonomy): domain Eukaryota; kingdom Metazoa; phylum Chordata; class Actinopteri; order Cypriniformes; family Gobionidae; genus Gobiocypris; species Gobiocypris rarus. Next base: position 21,851,183 of record CM040934.1, on the reverse strand, counting down.
TGGGCAGGAAAGGCAATTTTGAGTTACAGTGTGGGTCTCATGTGTCTCGCTTGCTTGGGAAGCTTCCACACGACCTTAGATCAGGGTTTAGGAGATTTGCACATCCACATAGTGTACCCATTCCTACACTTTTGGATTTTGCTGAATGGCTGGAGTTTGAAATCCAAGTTCAAGAGGACACTTCAAGGTATGCAAGCAATCAACGAGGGCCTTTGACACGTTCAAGAGAGACTATACGAGACTCTAAGTCAGCCGCTAAAAGCACTGCAGTCTTTCTGGGCACTGAGAAGGTGATCTCTGAGTCTACATCGCCTGCTCCATCATCTAGGACTTCAAGGAGTCCCTACTGCCCTACTGTGACAACAGTAAGCACTCTCTCAACAACTGTGCCAACTTCAGGCAGCTAACTAAAGACCAGAAAGCGAAGCTGGATCAAAGACAACAACAGATGTTGGCGCTGTGGTAGAACTCATAAGTCAGCAGAATGTAACTTGAAAATGCGTTGCAGACATTGTAGCAGTCGACACCTCATGGCTCTGCATGACACCAGTGTTGGGAAACCAGAGAACCCAAGGCCTGTTCAAGATGAGACTACTGATTCCAACACCTGTCTGCTCAACACCATGAATGAGATTCTCCTGATTCATAAGCCGCCTACCAGCCGAAGGGTTCTACTAAAAATCAGCAAGGTGATTCTCAGAAAGCGGAAAGAAGAGGATGAAGCATATGCAATTCAGGATGATGGATCTGAGAGAACTATCCTCCTTCATAGTGCAGCTCAGCAGTTGGGCCTCAAAGGCCAGCCTGAAGACCTTCCACTTGAACAGTCCGGCAAGAGTTACAGGTTCTCAAAGGCGCAGCAGTCTCATTTACGATCTCCCCAATTGCTCAGCCCACAAAAGCGGTATTACATCAAAGGTGCCTTTACTGCTCAACAGCTAAGCCTAGCAGAGCACTCACACCCAGTGAACAATCTGAGGCGAGATATCAGCACCTTAAAGGGCTTCCACTTCATGATTTTGAAGCGGTCTGTCCTGTGCTGCTCATTGGGTCAGATTACCTCCATCTGATCACTCCTGTGGAACCAGTAAGGCTAGGCCCTCCAGGGGGACCAGCAGCTATAAAGACACGTCTTGGTTGGACATTGCAGGGCCCGGTCCAACACTTGTGGAAGGACTTGAGTGAACAGCACTGTTTCTTCACTTCAGTTTCATTCCCAGAGTCAGATCTCTACAAGCAAGTGGAGAAATTATGGCAGATGGATATACTGCCTGGCGCAATGAAAAGACTTGCATCAGATCAAGACTGGACCAGGAGGCTGTGGAACTTCTGGAAAGAAAGACAGTAAGGGTCGAGGTGGATGGCATCAACCGATATGCAACCCCTCTCTTGCGAGTCAAGAATATGCCTGAACTCAGAGCACCCAAAGAGGCAGTCTTGTCGCAGCTGAGGGCCACTGAAAGGAGACTGATAAAGATCCCACAGCAAGCAGCCGCTTATACTTCTGAGATTTCAAAACTGGAACAAGCAGGCCATGTTAGTAAACTGCCACAGAATGCCGAGAGGACACTTCCTGCTCCTGGTACATCCCGCATCACATGGTGCAGCACAATGGGAAAAACAGGATTGTCTTCAACTGCTCATTCCAATTTCATGGACAAAACCTGAATGAGCTTTTGCTCCCTGGACCGGTGTTGGGCCCATCCCTACTTGCTGTGCTACTCAGATTTAGGGAACATTCGGTGGCAGTCAGCAGCGACATCAAGGGGATGTTCCACCAAATTAGACTGCTCCCAGACGACAAACCGCTCTTGCGCTTTCTCTGGAGAGACCTAAACATACAGGAACTACCCAGTGTGTACGAATGGCAAGTCCTCCCTTTCGGGACTACCTGTAGCCCCTGCTGTGCCGTCTTTGCACTCCAGAAACACGTACTAGACCATAGCCAGCCTGGAGATGATGTCCACAACTCTGTGTTGAAATCTTTTATGTAGACAACTGCCTACAAAGTTTCACCTCAGCAGAAGAAGCTAAATGTTTTGTTGAAAGAATAAGGAACCTGTTAGCAGATGGAGGCTTTGAGTTGAGGCAGTGGTCCAGCAATGTCCCTTCTACCATAAGTCACTTGCCCCATGATGCCATATCAGGCAGTGCAGAACTCTGGATCTCCCAAGGCCAAACAGACAGCCAAGAATCGACACTGGGGCTCCTCTGGAACCATGAGTCTGACACAATCTCCTACAAATACCGTGCCAAGGACAGTAGTGAGACTACCATGCGCAACATATACAGAATCCTGGCCAGCCAGTACGACCCGTTGGGTTACCTCATCCCTTATACCACTCGCGCCAAGATCATTGTACAAAGACTGTGGGACAAAAAACGGGATTGGGATGATCCACACTTGCCCACAGATCTGCTACAAACTTGGACTGAATGGGAGGAGGAGCTACCAGCCCTACCGAATATCGTTCTGCCTCGGTGTTACTGTAGCCCCACCAAAGACACGAAACAAGTTTACGGGACATACATGTTTTCTGTGATGCCTCGAGCGTGCATATGGCTCTGTGGCATATCTTGGACAGAGGACCAACATGGACAAACAGAGGTAGCCTTCCTAACAGCAAGATCACGTGTAGCACCCAAAAAACAACAATCCGTTCCCGACTAGAATTGTGTGCTGCATTGACTGGAGCTCAACTTGCCAAAGTGCTCAAAACTGAGTTGAACCTACCCACACGCCAAATAATCTTGTGGACGGACTCCACCACTGTTCTAACATGGTTACGATCTGACTCTTGCCGATTTAAAGTATTTGTAGGGACCGGGTAGCAGAGATCCAAGATCTCACAGAGCAACACAGCTGGCGTCACCCCTCCGCAAGCAATCCAGCTGATGACATCACTCGGGAAAGAGTTTACTCGAGCTCAACACGGGGAAGCCGCTGGTGCGAGGACCGCTGTTTCTGAAAGATCCACCAAATCTGTGGCCTGAATGCCCCAGTCCACAGGTACTTGACAATAAAGAACTGCGCAAGTCTGATTCCAGTACTTTGGTCTGCTTCACATCCTCTGATTTCAATCAGTTTAAGAATCTCCAGGAGCTAATAGAGTCCATGGCTCTTAAAAGGGTGGCCGATGGTAAACCCACAGCCAGTGACTACAGAAGTGCTGAGATTAGTGTTTTGCAGCAAGCACAGCAGGAATGCTTTTCATCAGACTTGGAACAACTACGGACCGGTAAACCACTTGCCCGTAACAGTCGTCTAAAAGCACTGGCCCCAGAAATCGATGTAGAAACTAACTTAATCAGAGTTGGTGGACGTTTACGGCATTGTCCCTACCTTGCACCTGACAACATGCACCCTATAGTACTGGATCCGAGGCATCCCATCACTAAACTTATTATCCAAAGTTATGATTCCAAACTTTGCCACCCAGGGCCCGAGAGGGTGTTCGCTGAACTCCGCCGTAAGTACTGGGTTCTGCGTGTAGACAGGCCGTTAAGCATCTGCAGCGAGAGTGTGCGCAGTGCCAAAAATGGAGAAAAAAACCAGAGGTACCTAGGATGGCGGACCTTCCCCAAGCAAGACTACGTCTCTTTAAGCCCGCCTTTCACTCCACTGGGGTGGACTGCTTTGGTCCCTATACAATCAGAACTGGGCGAAATGAGAAGAAATGGGGATAATATTCAAATGCCTCACCACAAGAGCAGTATACATTGATATCCTCCATAGTCTGGAAAGTGACTCCTTCCTTATGGCCCTTAGGCGGTTCCACGGCTAGGCGAGGAAAACCCCATGAGCTCTTGTCAGATCAAGGCACAAACTTCAGGGGAGGCGAAAGAGAGCTAAAGGAAGCTTTTGCAGCCCTTGTTCCAGATCTTCAGAGACAGTTGGCTAAACAGCAGATTGAATTCCATTTTAACCCTCCAAACGCGCCACACTTTGGAGGTTGCTGGGAGCGAGAGATTCGCTCTTTGAAAAACGCATTGATGGTTACTCTAGGAGCTCAATCAGTGACTTTTGAGGTCCTTCAAACTGTGCTGGTGGAGATTGAAGGAATCTTGAACTCCAAACCACTGGGATATACATCATCTGATGTTTTGGATCCTGACCCCATTACTCCAAATTGTCTCCTTATGCGGCCAGATGCTTCACTTCCAATGACAGTATACCCTCAGTCTGAGCTGGTCAGCCGCCGTCGATGGCGTCATAGCCAAATCCTTGCGGACCAATTCTGGAGACACTACCTAAAATTCTACCTCCCTGGCCTTCAAAGCCGCCAAAAATGGCAAAATGACACCCCGGACATCCAGGTTGGCACCACGGTGCTGATTGTTGATCCTCAGCTACCCAGAGCTCTTTGGCCTGTGGGAAAGGTGTCAGAAGTTTTCCCTGGACCTGATACCAGGGTGAGAACAGCAAAGGTTCAGGTGGGAGAAAAACTTACACTCGGCCAGTTGCACGCCTTATACAATTACCTGCCATTCCTGACTAAAGTAATTGAAAAACCCACAGTAGAATAGAAGCCTTTTTGTTGATGTTCATATTTCCTTGTGGAAATCTGGGGGCGGCTGTAAAAAAGGGCTATAGTTTGCTGTCATTAACCTCTCTCTCTTAAATCTCCCTCTTTATTCTGAGGCACATACACAACACCTTGCCTGAGCCAATCAGCAGCCGGACTCATGACCATGTGATCTCCCCCACCCTCACAGAGACGCTAGTTCAGTGCAGCGGGACACGGGAGACAGCTCGCGGAAGTTATGCTAAAGTTGATAAACTGTTAATATATCGCCTTTTGGGTCAAAGTGTTGTGCGTGTATGCAGAAGTAAGTGTGCAATATTTAACTATATAGCCGATGAGCACTGTACTCGTTTCTGTAAACAAGTTAATATACACGTGAGGTAACGATGTATATGTATGCGTGTATTCATTTATGTTACTCGCTAGATCGTACATTAGTGTACATATAGCTACTATTTCAGTGCCAGAGTTACCCATGTCGTTTTTATTACATGTTATGTTCCTTTTTTGAGGCAAGGTTTTCAGTGTTTTTCTATATATACACTATAACGGGAAAATAAACGTAAACAATTGGCTTTGCATGTGCACTCATAGACCTGATGATGCACCGCTCTGCAGAGCTTTGCAGCACTAACAAGGTGTCAGGTTACAGCTGTACACTTGCCATAATTAAAGAATTACAGCTTGCTTTATTCTTATTCCTGTTTTAGGGATAATGTTTATGTTTAGTTATTAATCTTTATTTATTGTGCTGTATTATGGTCAATCTGTTTGATTATCGTGATTAAGTATTATTATAATTATGTATATTCATGTTTATGTTACTGTTTCTATTTTATAGAAAACCACATTAACACATTAAAGCGATCCATTCGGCCAGTCTGTTGAGTGGTGACAATAAAGCAGGTTATCCCCAGGAAACACGTGAATCTTCGTGTGGTCTCTAATCGGATTCTCTTTGGTGGGTCAGCTCCCTGAGCCGGCAACTTGGTATATAGAGTGACGAGCCACTTAAAACCACAAACATTTTTCACCTGGTCTGATGAGTCTCGATTTCTGTTGAGACATTCAGATGGTAGAGCCAGAATTTGGCGTAAACAGAATGAGAACATGGATCCATCATGCCTTGTTACCACTGTGCAGGCTGGTGGTGGTGGTGTAATGGTGTGGGGGATGTTTTCTTGGCACACTGTAGGCCCCTTAGTGCCAATTGGGCATCGTTTAAATGCCATGGCCTACCTGAGCATTGTTTCTGACCATGTCCATCCCTTTATGACCACCATGTACCCATCCTCTGATGGCTACTTCCAGCAGGATAATGCACCATGTCACAAAGCTCGAATCATTTCAAATTGGTTTCTTGAAAATGACAATGAGTTCACTGAACTAAAATGGCCCCCACAGTCACCAGATCTCAACCCAATAGAGCATCTTTGGGATGTGGTGGAACAGGAGCTTCATGCCCTGGATGTGCATCCCACAAATCTCCATCAACTGCAAGATGCTATCCTATCAGTATGGGCCAACATTTCTAAAGAACCTTGTCAAATCAATGCCACGTAGAATTAAGGCAGTTCTGAAGGCGAAAGGGGGTCAAACACATAATTAGTATGGTGTTCCTAATAATCCTTTAGGTGAGTGTGTGTATATATATATATATATATATATATATATATATATATATATATATATATATATATATATATTCAAGATTAAAAACAAGCACACACGTTAGTTTTGTGCATATTATTTTATTGGAAAATATTTGATACACTGGACTTTGCACTGCAAGTCTCATGTCAAGATACATAACCATAATCATATACTGTGCATCTAACCTATTGGTTTGTATTCTTTTGCTTATCCCAGGGTTCTCGACTAGACTTACTGTGACATTTCTCTGAGACATTTGGTACAACATCTGATTCTTTGGTACAATACTGATTCTTAGCTGCCTAAACAAGAACTAGCAGCTTTTTTAAGATCATATTTGAGCCATTCAATTATTTTGAGGAGGCCAAAATACTTTTAAAACAATATAAAAGGAGGACAATTGGTCCTGTGGTCAGTGTTGGTGTGCCCGTATGATGGACACCTGTCATCCAAACCCTGAGCTAAACAAAGTCGTCAAGCTGAGTGGAATCTTGCCCCTGGCATCGACCTACCCTTTCATTTGAGCAACACCCCATAATACATTTTCAAAGAAAGCTTGTGGCTTTTCATACACTTTCATATGCTCAGTTCATCACAAACATGCCAAGTCCCACGTGCTTACTTTCAAAGTATAACAACACTTTCATTGTGAATAATTTGCAAATACACTAGTCAGTGATATATAGTTTAAAGAAGTCTCTTATGCTCACCAAGGCTGCATTTTTCTGATAAAAAAACAACAAACAATATTATTGCAATTTAAAATAACTTTTCTCTATTTAACAATGTTTTAAAATGTAATTTATTCCTGTGATGTCAAAGCTGAATTTTCAGCATCATTACTCCAGTCTTCAGTGTCAATGTTGAAAACAGTTGTGCTTTCTCATGTCTTTGTGGAAACCGTGATACCATGAGATAATTATTTGAAATAGAAACCGTTTGTAACAATATAAATGTCTTTACTGTCACTTTTGATCAATTCAATGCATCCTTGGAGAATAAAAGTTTTGCCTTCTTTTACAAAAATCTTACTGACACCAAACTTTGAACGGTAGTGTACGTCAACCTTTAAACCATATTTTTCTTTACATAAAACAACCTTTCTTTTACACCTCTTATTTATCTTTCCAACACTGAAACTCTGAATACATAAAGGTAAATACATATCTGTGCAAGTCATTCCTAAGTGGCAGCAAGTCTGTGTGTAACATGTATTTCTGAGAATGATTCAAGGCACTGGTCACTTCCAGTAACAACCTGCATTAAAATCCGGTCTGCATGAAATTCTCTCCAGTATCCTCAGGAAAAAAGCTGACGGATTACCAGAAATAGACACGCGCACACGATAAACACTTAAAAAAAAACGAGAGTACAGAGGACTTGTGACTTGCACAGATAAATCGCCAGAGCTCAATTTCCAGACAGAATTAAACACATGTGAAATCATGTTGTAGTCTCTGCAAAACCAGCTGCTTGTTTCAAACTCATCTTCTGTTCCTAAAAGCACAACTCGGTTCAGAGTCACTATATAAAAATAGATTTATGCATATACATATATATACTCGTATATAAAAATGGCTGAACAATGGGATATAAATAAAAGTGAAAAAGGCTTCACATTCTGTGTAACAAACGAACAATTTGGTAAATTCAACATTCGTTTAATAAAAGTGCATCTGATCCAAATGAGTCCGATATACGGCCATATGACGTTTAAGGCATAACGCTTTCTTAATACATTTTCTTTGGCTGGGCTGGAGAAAAAACTAATATACATCTTAATGTGCTCTCAATATCTCACCACACCCAAAATAACCGATAAAACGCCTTACGAGATTCCCATTTAACATCTCATCACTATGGGAAGACTATTAGTGAGATTAGCTGCATCTTAAGTACTGTCCTGCTGCTCTCTACAGGACTCCATAAAGCACTACAGCGGGACAAAAAAAACTATGTTTTACGCTTTGTCCACTTCACTATAACACTATAACCTCACGGCCTGACTCTCAAGGCAAAAACAAAGTAAGCTGCTTGCTGTAACAGACTAAAACACTTCTTACAAACGACAAATCAAAGGAAGTGCAATTCTATAAAGATGAATCAAAAGTATTCAAGATTGACGTGCGTAAGACCCTCATTCATCAGACACAAACCGAGACAATTCTTACGTTTCCTTTAACACTATGTGCCTGTAGTCAGAAACAACAGATGCACATGGAGAATATGAACACCTAAAACACTGACTTCACAACTCTGCTGTGGACTGTGTGAAACATTCATTACTAGGAGACATTCTTGATGTCTGAAAACCTCATTCAAGGAGATTCAGATTCTGTTGGCTTCAGAAGGCACATTTGGCAGTTGTTGTAACAAGACCAGTTTTAAGCAGCTCATGTATCATGTTTGTTGCATCTGCTCATCCTGTGACACTATCAACCTGTTTATTCCTGAAGAGTCTGTGCAGCACGGAAGTCCTGTAGCGCCCCCTGCTGTCACCAAGACATCACATTTTAAACTGATAGAGAATAAACCAGTTTTGTGACCTAGTCCAGGCAACAGCTGATTGGGTGCTGGAAGGACGCATGCTCTGGAAACCTAGTTAGCCTTTGAAACTGAGCTTATCACACTTTTAAATGTTTTTGAACAGGGAATCTGGTTCCTCTGGGGGTTTTAACTAGTTGAAGCAGCTGGATGGACAGTGGGCCTCTTCAGCACAAGATCTGTGAGAAGGGATGTCTGAGCAGCTCCTCCGCACTCGGCCGGTACTTGGCCTCCACGAAGATGCAGCGGAGGAAGTCCCGCGTGTGCTCGGAGATGTGGGAGGGCAGCTGGGGGTTGGTGGGCTGAGTGGCAATCTTAAATATGGCCGCCATGGCCTCGAATTCAGCCCAAGGGGGCTTTTCTGTCAACATCTCCACCACAGTGCAGCCAAGACTCCTGTTCACACAACATACAGTTTAAGATTAATGACACGTTAGGTCATGGGAAGTTTTCAAGTTATGTCTGTTAATTTTTTTGCAAAGTTATAGATTCCAGGTGTTTTAAAGTATATATCTTGAATTCATCACATACATTTGATAGATTTTTGGCAATTCTCTTTTTAATTTAGCTTGAAGTAAATGTATTAAACTTTTCATGGATGTTTATAGACATGTTTAATTGCAAAAATTAGATGTTTTTTGTAGTTTTATATGCTAGTGGACTATCTGGAGACCCAGACAACCACAAACTTTCCGAGCTGACTTTCAGCCAATCATAATGGTCCCCTGACCTGACGGGAGACTGTCCAATCAGTTTATGTCGGGGAATCCCTGAGCAGCAACTAAGCCACTCCCACTGAATGAGAATATGTGCAGTTCTTACGATAGGCCTGCTCTTTTTCTCTCATTTTAAAAAGTTTTAAAAATAGGTTCTTAATATTTAGAGAATGATGCTTTTTTAAAACTCTCCACAACAAAGATCACAATCATGTCTGCTTAATAAACAATTTACAGTAAAAAGTGACTTTGACTAGATGAGCTCATCTAAATGGTGGAAATTTCTTGCCACACTAACATTCACATCCATAAATCCCAGCTGCTTTTCTCACTCTAGTAAAAATATGCAGCTTTTAGGTTCCTATGACTGAAGATTGACAATGGTGTTCCAAAGCATGCACTCTTTTTTCTCTAAAGCGAAAAGCAAGAATCTTATACTCTCAATGGGTCTCATTCACTAAGCATGCGTACGCACATTTCACACACAAAAACAACTTACTCTGTATGGCTTTATAATCGTGTTAAGAAGTTAGATTTCATCCTAATAGGACTATAATTACACTGAAGTATATTGAATTAATTGGATTATATAATCTATATATAACATTATACAATTAAATTATTAAATAATACAATTTAATTTCATCTTAAATAGATTTGATCATATACAGTTAAAGAGTAAGAAAAGCTTCGTTATAGCTTCAGCTGCGAGGTTTATGCATGCGTATGTACAGCTGGCTAATGAGAGTTCTGTAATCTGGGTCTTTATATAAGGTGTTTATTGTGAGAACTGGTGAGAATGGCACACTTGCCATTGCTCAAGTATCCGGGGCGAGAGCGCGTCTGCGAGCAGCGGCAAGTTTCACGAGAGTGACGAAAGGCTGTTAGGAAAGCATGTGCGGAAAGCCCTTATATGGTTTGAGTGAGTTTTTATGCAAATGACTAACCTTGTGCACACGGTCACTCATTTATAATACTCCAAATTCACGAATATCAGAACGACGTTAAGAACAAATTCATGTGCATAGTTTTTTCGTGAGAATTTCTTGTGTGTGTACAAATAGGAAATAATCCACCCAATTTTAAGTGAATGAGTGAATATTTCAGACATGTTTTTTTTTTTTTATAAAAACTTGGTCTCACCAAACGTCTGCCTTCCGGCCGTACCCCTCTCCACTGATGACCTCTGGGCTCATCCAGTATGGTGTTCCGGTAACAGAACGGACCCCAGTGCTGGACATGCAGATGGTCTGAAGCCGCTTACTGGCACCAAAATCTCCCAGCTTCACATTGCCGGCTGAATCTCGCAGAATGTTGGCACCTGAATACACCAGAGGAAGTGTCCAGGGAGAGCAGTTAACATGCAGTGGACCGAAAGATCTTTAATTCGGGTTTTCTCTTACTGCATGGCTAATTTATAGGTTGCCTATATTATAGATGTACAAGCTATAATATGTGATCCAAAACTATTTGAATAAGAAAACTTTTTACTCAGAATATGATTTTTTTTTTTCACACAGAATACATTTCCCAATGGTCACAATACATTTCCCAATGGTCAGCAGTGTGAATTTACAAACAAATTGACCTCTGATATAATACACTTGTGTATATTATATATAGATTTGTATTTGCCAGGCTGTACCTTTGATGTCCCTGTGGACGATCATGTTGCTGTGCAGGTAGGACATGCCCTCCAGAATCTGTCTCGTATACTTGCGCGTAACATTCTCTGTCAAAGCCCCATAGGCCTTAAGCTGGTCTTTGACTGAACCCTGAGGGGTAAAAAACCACAGCACCAGTGAGTCACACTGAACTCTACATCACAACCACAGTGTTGCTATCAAACAGGTATGTGATGTCACCTTACAGCCCTTATGATAAAAAAATACCATTTAAATGATAATGAAAACTTGAATGAAAATTGTGTCCTGATTACTCACCCTCATGTCATTCCAACCCTGTTAAAGTTTACCTTTTTTCACTGGGAAAACTAAAGACGTACTTTCCATAGATCTTTTTTTGTCATATCATATTTAATTTGAGAGTTGCAGCAGAGGTTCATAAACCTCAGTGAATAATACTTCACAAAAAGCCATCAAATGGCTTCAGAAAATGTATATAGATAATATAAAAATGTATAAAAGCATACATAACAACAGTGTAAATATAAATACACACTACCAGTTAAGTTTGAGGTCAGTAAGATTAAAAATAAAAAATTAAATAATGCTTTTATTCAGCATTAAATCTTAAAATATTCAAATATAAAACAGTTATTTTAAATTGTTTTAAATATTTCACAATATTACAATTTTTTACAGTGATTTTGATCAAATAAATGGGTGGCCATTGGAGACAATATTCAAAAAATCTTACCCACTATATATATATAAATATAAATAATATATATAAAAGGTTTGGACTGGTTAAGATTTTTTGACTGTTGTCTCCATAAAGTGAAGTAAAAAACACTGATTATCTCTTCATCACGGCAGCTGTTAGTGGGTGGGATATATTAGGCAGCAAGTGAACATTTTGTCCTCAAAGTTGATGTGTTAGAAGCAGGAAAAATGGGAAAGCATATGGATTTGAGCGAGTTTGAAAATGCCCAAATTGTGATTGCTAGCTGACTGGGTCAGAGCATCTCCAAAACTGCAGCTCTTGTGGGGTGTTCCCACCGGTCTGCAGTGGTCAGTGTCTATCAAAAGTGTTCCAAGGAAGGAACAGTTATGAACCGGCGACAGGGTCATGGGCGGCCAAGGCTCACTGATGCACGTGGGGAGTGAAGGCTGGTCCGATCAAACAGGTGAGCTACTGTAGCTCAAATTGATCATAAAGTTAAAGCTGATTCTGATAGAAAGGTGTCAGAATACACAGTGCATCTCAGTTTGTTGCGTATCGGACAGCATAGCCGCAGACCAGGTGCCCATGCTGACCCCTGTTCACCGCCGGAAGCACCATCAGTGGGCAGAAAGCAATGGAAGAAGGTGGCCTGGTCTGATGAATCACGTTTTCTTTTACATCATGTGGTCTTTTACAGCCGGATGCATGTGCGTTGCTTACCTGGAAAATGGCACATGGCACCAGGATGCACTATGGGAAGAAGGCAAGCCGGCGGAGACAGTGTGATGCTTTGGGCAATGTTCTGCTGGGAAACCTTGGGTCCTGCCATCCATGTACATGTTACTTTGACACGTACCACCTACATAAGCATTGTTGCAGAGTGACCATTCCAAATGGTACATATGGTACCAAACAGTATTCCCTGGTGGCTATGGACTCTTTCAGCAAGATAATGCGCCCTTAGTACTTCCACTCAATTTTCATTTTCCTTCAGTACTCTGTCTGGGAGTGCAGTATATTCTCTGGTTTTCAGGGAGTGGGAGTGGCTAAGAAAGATGTTGATGTCGTGTGCTAGTTTGAGTTGTAGCTCTGTAATGGCGGTGGAAAGATGCGAGTGAAGCCATTCGGTCTGTTGTGGCACTACTGCTGAATATCCAGATGTTAAAGCCACAGCAAGAACAATCTTTGTTGAGTTTTGTTGGTGGCCATGAAAGTTTGATTGTCCAGCTCGCTCCGTTTCGCCTCTTTCACATATACTCCGTTTGCAGTACGTATGGGGTTCATATTTTGGTTAGAGCTTTCACACTGCATGCGGATGCGGTCTGACAGTAGCGGTGCCTATACTGCAGAGTCTATTATTTTGTAAAATAACTTCACCACAGATGCATATAATGTAAAGTCTGCTCTGTTTCAAAATCAACTCTTGGCTTTTTGCATCGGGTAAATTAAGGAAAACAACACATTTAGGTAAATAAGGAGACATTATGGATAGAACTTATCCTTTCTTGGAGGTGGAGAAATTTCTTTATGACCTGCAGGATTTCTTGTAAAAAGATTTTAAAAAGAAAGAAAAGACTAGATTCAGCTGTTTTTGTCCCATTGTAAGTTATTTAATTTTTTTGTGATTTTAGGCTATAACCTGTTTAAATGTTTTTGCACTTGCGTGAACAACGTAATATAGGCCTATAGCTAAATCCAAAGTACCAGGCTATATAAATGTAAAATAATAAACTGAATAAAACGTTGTTTAAATGTAAACTAGTGCATTTAAACGTGACATCAATGAAAGAGTGTATACAAAGAGAATTGCTGACAAGTCATGTTCAGAAACAACTTTTTGAAATAAAAATACTGAATAAATGCCGTGTTTGTGTATATAACCACGGATCAGTTGCGCACTGCAAACAAAAAATATGTGAAAGTAGTCTACAACAGCACAACACGCACTGCAGATAGGCTAGTGGTGAAGGAGTTGGCTAAGGTGAATGGAGCATGACATTCGAACCAAACGTTAACGACTGGTTATGGCAGTTCCTGAGTGGCTCTAGGCAGATCCAATAGTTTTAAACTTCAACAGAGTACCCGCCTTCAAGGAAGTAAACGCTTGTCAATGGAGAGTGGCCAGACTCTCTGTACAGCAAATGCAACAGGCAAAAAAAAAACAGGCAAATGCGCCCTGCCACAAAGCAAAAATGGTTCAGGAATGGTTTGAGGAGCACAACAATGAGTTTGAGGTGTTGACTTTT